>CM053783.1:712703900-713303900 GCA_028749045.1 Cupressus sempervirens
AATTGGGGATTGTCAGGGAGCTTTTGAATATTCAAGTGATGGAGGATATTGATGGAAAAACCAATTATGATGATCTCATTGAGCTTGGTCTGGTTGTGATTTCAAATAACACTAGGGAAATTGGGCTTAACCTTTTGAAAAATGCTAGGAACAACATGATAGACAATTTTGGTCTATCAAGTGGTTGTTCCATGAAATTGAAGAATTCAAGGGGAGAAAAAACTAGGAAGGTGACCAAAACAGAGGTAGTGGCCAAGGGAACAATGAAGAGGATAGAAGCCAAGATGGAAGCCAACTGCATATCAATGTCTAGGAACACAGGGCCAACAAGGAGAACAGAATCACAAAGGTTCAAAAAAGAGTCCAAAGGATGGAGTTCCTCCACCAAAACATGGCGAATTAGGTGATTGCCACCTTGAATGCCCTAAATGAAAATATTAACAGCTTGGGTGAATCATTGGTTAGTGCTAGATTTGGCAAGGAAATTTTGGAGAAGGCCAACCTAGACAATGGGTAGGCTAAGGATTATCCAAAGCAGACCAGGGACCAGGTGGATGCACAGAACTAGGACCAGGAGGCTATGGACAATAGGAAGACCGTAGAAGTTGCAGAATCTCTGCAGGTTCTTGATAAAGAGAATGTAGAGTTAGGTTTTTGTTCCTTCCTAAAGTAGTTGGTTCTTTTTTGATATAGTTTTACTGGTTTTTTGTTCCTGGCCATGGGCCAGTTTTACAGTTGGCTTTTTTTAAGTTGCTTTGTTTATGTTGGACTTTACTGAATACTTCTATTTTTGATATGCTATAATTCTTTTGGGTTTCAGGATCCCTGTAAAACCTATTTTACTTAATCAAAAAATTTTATTAATTTAAAAATTCTATATACTAAAATAAATTTATTAAATTAAAGCTAAATGTATAGTAAAACCAATGGCAAGTACTAAGTCATTATATGTCACTTATTTTTTATTGGATTTTGATAAAAGTGTGATTTAAAATTTTTAGAAATAATATGAATCTGATTTTTTCTATCCTAATGAAGTTTATTGTTTGTGGGACATTTAATAGTTTTATTTTATTTATGTTATCTAGAGGAAGATAGTGTTATCTTGAGAACTTCAAATAACTTGTTAATGATTGCGTAGCTTTTCTCAAAAGCATTGCACGAAAGTGAACTTTTTTTTTTTCATTTCAGTAGTAGTGAATTCTTTTATTTGGAATGAAATTGGTTTGTGTTTTTACAATTGATTTATTCATTGTTATCTGAATTATTGGTAAAAAAAATGTTGAGGTTAGAATTAAAATATTAGTTGGAATTCTCTAATTGGGTCTTTTGGAATTGTTTAATGTTTTTACCTTAATCTTAATAAAGTGAAGTCTAAGTTGAATTGCTAGTAAAATTGAAATGAATCTGTAATGAACCTCAACACATAGTTCTTCCCAACCTTTTAATTTTTTATGATATCATTATGGATAACTCATATAATAATTGGGTTCTATTTTTAATTGTTAAAATTATATTTATAACTATTAAAATATAGTATATTGATCTTTATATAAAATTTATATAGATCATATTGTAAGGCATATTCTTAGATGCTTATTCTATATTTATAGAAGAGGAATGTGGTAAAAAAGATCCACTGTTATCATTTTGAAAATATGGATATTAAGATAGAATTACAATATAGATTTAGAATAAAAATATAAATTTCTAGGTTAAGTTAATAAATAAAATTAATGTGTAAAGAATTTGAGGTGAAAACATAAGTGTCATAGAAAAGCATCGATGAGCTCTACTAGGGTTTGTATGATTTGCATTTGAGCCCTTTCTACATTATTGTCTATCACTCAACACTTAGTGTGGGATTTTATTTTAGCATATAATGGTCTTTGCCCTCTCCAACCCAATAGTTATTGTTGGTGCTAGAGTTGCTGCTACATGTGAAAATGGCCCCACCGAGCAAATGCCTGCGCAAATTTGTGCCCAAGGTATTTCATGAGGTAATTACTCTGCTAACTTGGTTTTGAATATTTCTACTTTTGAATCTACTTGCTAATGGCTAGAAACCTAGAACCTTATTGGGTATTTTTTGGGTCTCACTCCTTCTAAAATCACACTGCATGAATGGGTATCCAAGGCCTAGTCCCCAAGGGGATTCGCCTTGAAGGGATTCAAAACCTCACCAAGGGATTTTTCTTGTTTCATTTTGGTAACCCCTCCCAGGTTGAGAGTATTTTCAGCCATGGGCCATGGAAAGTTCACTTGTCTCTACTTGTTTTACAGAGATGGTCTCAAGACTTTTGCATCTTAAATGACCACTAACTTAGGGTTGTTCTAAATTGGGTAGAGTTCCTTGGGTTGCCCATCCCTTGCTAGTCTTTTTCTCACTGAAATTGCCCAAACTATGGGCAAAGTCATTTCCATGGAACCAATTTTATTTTTTAAGGCCCCTCCTTAGCAGAGGGTCTATGTTGAGGTCAACCTTTCTAGGGACCTTAAATAGACCATGGAAATTCAGATTGGTGCTACCACCTTTTCTCAAAAGGTTCTTTACTTGAATCTCCCAAATACTTGTTTTCACTATCAATCTGCTAATCATAAGATCAAGGATTGTCCTCTTCTTGAGCACAATCGCTCCTCAGTGCAAGAACCCAAGCCAACTCTGGCTATTAAAAAAGATGAGTGGACAATAGTTGTTGAGAAAGGCAACGACACTACTAAGCCAAACCCTATTTCTCAAGAACCTAGCCACCCCGGCTCTAGTTTGGCTCCTCTTATGTCCTCGGCACAAGAGGCTTATATGGTTGTGCCACCACCAATTTCAAACCTTGCATCATAGGGGATAACTAAGCTAGAGGTTTGAGTTGCTTGGGTTTGGGAACCTCAAGCATCTTCTATGATTTCTTCTCTGTCTCCCCATCACTCTCATATCCCTAAAGGCAATATGCAAAGAGTCATCACTTTGGGTGACTCTTTGTTTGAATGATCTACTTTCTTGCATAACAATTTTTCCTTGCTTGAGGACAAGGATAATATGCAAGCTGGTTTATGATGAATTTTCTCTCATGGAATGTGCAAGGGCTAACACACCTTCCTAGAAAGTATTATGTTCATGATACTAAGCGTAGGCTTGGCAATATTGATCTTCTATGTTTGCAAGAAGTCAAAGTCTCTGGGTTCCTTCTCAACTTAGCTTTCCATGTGATATGGCCAAATGGTGTTAGTTTTGTTTCTTAACATGAAGCTGGTCAAGGTGGTGTAGTCACTCTACTCTCCCCTCAACTATTCCCTTTTGTTTTTTTCCATGGTTCTAACCCCATGTAGAGAGTAGTTTAGATTTTTTTATCTTTTCAAAATCCTTCTTTTGGCATTGTCAATATCTATGCCCCTAATGATGCAATTGAGTGCTCACACTTGTGGTGGTGGCTAGTTAATTCTTTTCCACTTGCCACCTAGTTATTCTATAGGGATTTTAATATGGTTGAGTTGGTTATTGATAAAGTGGGCCTCCTTCTAATGCTCAACTAGTGAGGGAGAAGACTAGTTCTACATGTTGAACAAGTTGGGTCTTTTTGATCCCAAAGTTCATCACTATTGAACTGATGGTGTTTGGTACACAAGGTGCAACTTTATAGAGGGAGCTTATAAGGTCCTTAAAAGGTTGGATCAAGCTATGATTTCTACTCAGTATTTTTTTTTCTCACATGAGTCTGCTACCTATCATACTACTCCCTGACATGACTCTTTTAGATCATTTTCCCATCCACTTCTCCATTACCTAGCATTTTGCCCCTCCTCGTAATTGTAAAACTCAATTTTACCTTAATACTTCTGTGCTGTGCAATCTTCCCATCACCACTCATATTTTACAAACTTGGAACCTTGAACCTAGGCCCCACTCATCCTCTAGGTTGATTCAATGGTGGAATGATGCCACCACCTATACTCTGAGGTTTCTTCACAGTTATGGGAGGCAATTGGCCACGTACCGCAAGAGATCCTATGAGGCCACTATTAAAGATCTTCGTATGGCCATTGAAACTCTTACCATGAATCCATGTGATATGGATCTCTAGGTTTGGCTTGCCAACCTTCACCATTAGAAACAAGTTGTCGACAATTATACTACTCAGGGAGCTCAACTTAAAGCCTACCTTCACTAGCTGGAGGTTGGTGATCAAGCTTCCAAGGAATTCTTTAATGCATTGAGGGTACACCACTCTGTGGTGGGGATCAAATGCATTCAGGAGGTTCAACATACCCTCTGTAAGCTTCCTAATATTCTTCAAGCCTTTGTTCGCCACTATGAAAATTTTTTCACAACGCAGGGTCCCTCAGTGGCTAGGGACCAAGCCTTGCAGACTTGTTTGGCTATCATGCCTAAAAGACTCGCTCTAGATTAATATGAATTTTGTGAGCAGAAGCTCACTTTAGAGGACCTCAAGGAAGATTTCTTCTCCATGGAAGATGATAAGGTCCATGGTTGTGATGGCTTCCCTTGTGAATTTTATAAAGCATTTTGGGATGAGATTGCTCCAGACCTGCATAAGGTTTATATTGAGGCAGACAATTCCTATTCTCTGGGTAATCTTATTAAAAAATGGAGTATCAAGTCCATACCTAAGGTGGGTGACCCTGAAGACACCCATAATTGAAGGCCTATCACATTGTTGAACATCTCATATAAGATCGTTGCCAAGGCTCTCTTACTAAAAATCCATCATCTTCTTCCTTAGATCATTCACCCTAAACAAAGGGGTTTTATCAAGTCCCATTATATCTCGGACAATTTAATTGTTGTGTGGGAAGGGACGAAATGGGCTTACCATTCCAAGCAATAGGCCATCTTTCTCAAAATTAATTTTTCCAAAGCTTATGATAGGATGTAGTGGCCTTTCATTTTGGCCATGCTTCAAGCTCTTGGGTTTGGCCCTACCTTTATGCAATTAGTCCAAATACCCTTTGGAAATGCCTCTGCTTGCATCTCCATTAATGGACATCAGTCTCAAGCATTTGGGCTTTATCGATCAATTTGCCAAGGCTACCCATTGGCAACCTCTTTATATGTATTGGTTGCAAAAGGTTTTGGGTATTTTCTCACAAATGCCATCTCCCAAAGAATGCTTCGAGGTATTTCCTTCTTGGATTCTCCTAATTAGCTTTTGAATTGTCATTTTGTACGTGACTCTTTCTTCACTCACATTGAGAATGAAGAGAATATTGCCTCCACTTTGCAATGTCTTGACACATTCTATCTTGCTTTAGGGTCTACCATTCAATGGCACAAAACCCTTTGTTACAGGCAGTCTTACCTTCCTCATCCTACTTGGCTTGAGCAATATCAATGGAAATGGGTTCAACATGGGGAGAATTTTTTTTTTTCTAGGTATTCCCTTTACCTTCCAAGCCTTAGTTGTTGAGCTCCAAAATGTGATTCTTGCCAGAATAGAGAAGAAGCTGGAGTATTGGATCATCAAACTCCTTTCCCTAGCAAACAAATCTCAGATTTGTTCCAAAGTGTTGGCTACCACCCATGTTTATTATTCTTCCTGTTGGCTCCTTCAAAGACCTCATACCTCAAACTTGAGTGTCTTTTATATGACTTCCTCTATGCGATAGATACTTCTCACCAGGGATTTCATAGAGTTTCCTCGGATTTTTGTTGTCTTCCCAAGGAGTTTGGTGGCCTAGGCTTGCTATCCACCTAGAAGCAAGGTACTAGTTTATGTGCCAAATGGGTGATTCAAGCTCTTTCCACCAATGAAGCTTAGAAGATTTTGTTAAGGAATTGCAGTTCTTTAGGATTTTTGGTTCACTGACCAACTTGGAAGGGGATTGGATTTCAAACTCTTTTGGTTACCCTTGTGATGGTGTTTGAAAACACTAGAGGGTTTTCAATTATCCCAATGAGAAGATGACATATCTAGGGGTAGCTAACTCCCATTTTCAACACATCATTTTAGACACTAGGCCAACTATAAGGCTTGACCCTTCTTCTACTTCAGGCTCTGCTAAACCTAGGTAGGTAGACCTCATATTCAAATGATACCATACTAGTGGAAAAACATATTCTTGAATCTATTAAGAAGATTTTACACTTATTCTCCTAATAACTTATGTAATAATATAGATCTACAGTAGCTGAATGGAAATCTATGAAATGCATAAGATGAGTGAGGGTTAAACAATTATAGCTCTTCAACATAAAATGTAAAGATTGTTTGATTAATAATGTTGAATTCAACAAACCCTCATATATGCAGCAGTAAGACTTTAATGATCCTGTAGCTCAATAGTGCCTTTGCTATTGGGAAAATCTATGAATAAAATGCATACATATGGATATCTGATACTTATGTATATATTTAGATATATGATCTATCTATTTACCTTGTAAATAAACATGTGTGCTCAATCCAAACCTTATTCTTACACGATATCCTTCTCAATAAACCTACAACCCTATTGATTCACTGAAGAATTTACATAACCCCTTGAGTTACAAGAAACAATAAGACAACATACAACCTTAAGGGACTGCAACTATGATCTAGGCTCTTTGTTCAAAGATCATAAAACATTGAAGCTCACTGAGATAGGAGACAAGATTCAAGATGAAACTCAACTTCCTGCCGCTCTTTGTATTATTTCCTTGAAATTATATAGTCATATGCATGAAATAAAAAAAACATGAATTAACCTAATAGATCTGAACTATCTATATATTTGTTCCTACAGCTATTCACATGAGAGAATTATGCTGAAAAATATGGTGTCTTAGTATTGGGAATGCATCAAGACTAGAACCAAAACCCTGGTATCACAGTAATGTGCAAATTTTTCCAAAAGACTGGAACCATATTTTTCAATATAATTCTCTCATGTGAATAGCAGTAGGAAGGAATATACAAATAGTTCAGATCTATTAGGTTGTTTCATGTTTTTTTATTTCATGCATATGATTATATAATTTCAAGGAAATAATTAAAAGAGCAGTAGTAGGTTGAGTTTCATCTTGAATCTTGTCTCCTATCTCAGTGAGCTTCAATGTTTTCTGATCTTTGAACAAAGAGCCTAGATCGTAGTTGCAGTACCTTAAGGTTCTATGTTGTCTTATTGTTGCTTGTAACTCAAGGGGTTATGTAAATGCTTCAGTGAATCAACAGGGTTGCAGGTTTATTGAGAAGGATATCATGTAAGAATGAGGTTTTGATTGAGCACAGATGTTTATTTACAAGGTAAATAGATAGATCATATATCTAAATATATACATAAGTATCATATATCCATCTGTATGCATTTGATTCATGGATTTTCCCAATAGATAAGGCACCGGTCAGCTACAGGATCATTAAAGTCTTACTGCTGCATATCTAAGGGTTTGTTGAATTCAACATTATTAATCAAATGATCTTTACATTTTATGTTAAAGAGCTATAATTTTTTAACCCTCACTCATCTTATGCATTTCATAGATTTCCATTTAGCTACTGCAGATCTGTGTTATTACATAAGTTATTAGGAGAATAAGGTTAAATCTGCCTAATAGATTCAGAGATATGTTTTTGCACTGGTATGGTATCATTTGAATATGAGGTCTACCTACCTAGGTTTAGCAAAGACTGAAGTAGATGAAGGGTCAAGCCTTATAGTTGGCCCAGTGTCTGAAATGATGTGTTGAAAATGGGAGTTAGCTACCCCTAGATATGTCATCTTCTCATTGGGATAATTGAAAACCCTCCAATATTTTCAAAGACCAAAAAAATGGTAACTCTACTAGGATGCATGCCCCTTGTAGGCATGGCAAGATTTTAGATCTCTGGAAGAAGCAAACCACACTCCTGATAGCAAAAAACTTCTCTCGAACAACTTTATTGAAAATAGGAAACAACTACAACTACTATGTACAAGTGATGGCCCGGGGCCACCGAAAAGTTTCATAACTTCTTACCTCTATCATACACCTTATTCTAATTTACATCTCTCTGAGGTAAGCTGGAATTATCTTTCTCAATTTTACCAATTAGATTAGCATCTTGGATCATATCACTTGGAAAAATGAGATTATCTTCATTCTCATAGTGCCTATAAAATTCAAAGACTATTTCATCTTCATGCTCACTATGAGAAAAAACATTAGCATGCTCATGACTACACAAACTAAATTGAGAATCAAAATCCAACGATGATTCATGCATGCTGATTGGAAACACAAAAACTTAATAATCTACATCATTCACCAAGTTGCATGTACCAAAATCTTGCAAGTCACCTTGTGTCTCCAGATGTGAAGAATATGTGAAATCTGATTGTTGCCTACTTGCAACCATGTTACTCATCGAATCAAATTTATCCTTTGCTGAAACCTCTTCACATTCTTCAAACAACTGATTAGTTACCAAACATGAAAACTCATTCTGAAAGTGTTGATCTAAACTATGTTAATCACTATCGTTTTCTTCATCTAATTAAATATCGGAATAAACCTTGAACTTATCTTTACAAGACTTATTAGCATATAAAGAAAATCTATAATCTGATTGACAATATTCAATATTTTCCTCTTCATCATACGAAACATCAAAACAATGTTCAGTAAGATCAACATAAAAAGAATCTAAAACAACATTAACCTTCCTTTCACTAACATGCTTTGCATCCAACAAATTTTCATGTGCAAAAACATTTGAGGTACTGTTGTATAGACCTTCAAAGTCTAACAAAGGTTGTTTGGATTCTACCTCTCTTTCCACATCAAACTTTGGGGAAGTAGCTTGACTAAATGAAGAAACATTATGATAGAAAATATGAAGATCCTTAGAAACATGTACTTTTCAAAATCACGAGCCAACAAATCTGAGATTTCATCAGAGCTCAAGAAGATTACCTCACAAATCTTCTCCGAGCTGTGATTATCATCTGGATAACATGAAGAACTTACAACAACAAGATCATTAGTATAACAATATGGAAAATCAGAATTGTTACAACATTCATTCTTATCATAGAAATCATTATCCTTATTGTTTTACAAATTTCTTCAACTTCATATTCACTATAAAAAAAATTATTTTCACTTTCATATCCATCTTCCTTATGCTGATTGTAATTACCCAATTCATTAACATTTGAATCCACCTCTTCACATTTAGAAGATAGATTATCTTTATATACAAATTCATTATATTCATTACTACCCTGAATTTCAACACATTCATTATCATTAGAGGATATAACATGAAATATATAATCACCGCTTTCCATCTCCTCAATGATTCTTTCAATTTGCAAAAATATTTGTAATCTTATGGGTGCTGGCCAATTGACTAAATCGGGTACTAGAACATCAAGGAAAACACTAGGCAGGGAAGATTCCTTAGGTCTACAATGAAAAGGCATCTTACTAATTACTAATTTAAGCCTTAAATAACATTGTTCAGCACTTAAACCTTCAGTACTTCCTACCTCAATTCTTATAAGATTTACAATCCTTTTGTAGACCATTGTATTCAACATAGCAATGTTATTATTCACAGTTTCTAAACTCTTAGAATTCGACAAACTAATCTTAGATTTGAGATCTGACTCCATCATAGAACAAAATTTCTACCTCTTCCTTCTAGTGCTGAAAATCACTGAATAGAGGCTACCACATTTTTAACATTTGACTTCCATGAAAAGAAAACATGAAAACCAAAATACCTCAAGTGTCGATGCTGAACTTCGATCTATTGATTTGGCACAAGTGCAAGACTAAAATTCTTTACACCATTGATCAAACTTTGTAGAGCCGCCACCTCTTTGCAAGAGAATAAAATAATCACTATTGTGATCTACTTTTACACTTCAATTTCTTATAATAGCTGATTGCAAACAACACTTTAAAACTTATCAAGAATTTAAAACTTTCTTTCCAAGATCTATCAATAGTTTCAAATCTGCCCATACAACTGAAAATCCTTCAAAATTTTGCAATAAAATCAACTAGGAACAAATTGGTAAAGAGATTTGAGAGTTGCCACTCACACTTTGTGAAAAATAAAACATAATTTGTCACTTGACAAATCTGAACTAGACCTTCAATGTATGAGAAGCTTGCATATCATTACCATCTTGAAAAAAAACTAGACTTTATAAATCAATTCTTGACTCTGAACTTTCTCAACAACACTTGCAAAGACTAAACTGATTGAAGATAGACTTATAGCAGTCATAGAACACAATTTCATCTAATTTCACAACATACTATTGTCCATGAATAAATCTTAACTAGGGATCATGAATCTTCAGCAAAGAAATGGAAACTAGACAAATGCATCTAAGTCTAGCAAATTCCTATGACAGATACATCTGACTTCAGTCTTAGGCCAACTATAAGGCATAACTCCTTCTTCACTTCAAGCTCTACAAGACCTAGGCTGGTGGACCATAGATTTAGGGATATGTTTTTGCTCTAGTACGATATCAATTAAATCTAAGGTCCACCCGCCTAGGTCTTATAGAGCTTGAAGTGAAGGAGTTATGCCTTATAGTTGGCCCAAGATTGCAGTCAGATGTATCTGTCAAAGGAATTTTCTAGCCTTAGATGCATTTGTCTAGTTTCTTGGTTATTTATAAAACTATTAAATCATGAGCCAACACCTTGAAGCTATTCAAATCTAGGGTACTTTTGTTGCCAAGTATTTGGAAAGCATGGGAAGTCGTTAAGCCCTAGCTTCATTGCATTGGAAATGGATTTAGAGATGGGTTCTCCTTGAACCGGCATAATATCTGGTGGTCACCTTTATTTTCTATTCAAAGTGTTCTATTGGCTAAGGTGCACAAGGCTAGTGCTTTGGATTTTTTTTAATGTGGGAGAAGGACCCCTAAAGATCTTTTCTCTAGGGTTACTATAAGCTTGCGGTCATGGGAAGACATGAGAGTGCAATTCTGGCTCACTCATCTAGATTGGTAGACTTTTGATCTTCTAGTTTTTGTGGTGCCTTCACATTTGTTACACAAAGTGGGCATTCAGTCTTCTTGCCCTTGGTGGAAAGATTGGAAGTGGTATCTAGGCACTCTGATAACCAGCTATAAACCTACGCTGGGTTATCAATGGCTAGTTCCTCACCTGCCCATGGTTAATGTGCACATCCAACATTGGCATTTGTAATCCTCACATCACACTTGGAGTCATAGGTTGTCCACTATGTGACACACCATTATTGAACCCAAAATTGTGCATTTCGCTTGGTGTATTATTTTCCAAGGCTTTCCTTTGGGCTCTCAGCTGTGGCATCCAGGAGTTCCTGACCCTTGTTGCCCTTTTTGTTGTCAACCAAAATGGACTTTTTGCACATTTTTTTGTTTTGTAGATAGGCTCAATGTTACTGGTGATGGATTCATGATCTCTTTTGCCCCTTCCTCCCAGAACCTTTTTCTTGGCATATGGTTCTTCAAGGTGATAATACTTTGATACCCTTCAAATACGCCTAGATATGGCATGCTTTTAGATCAAAGATCTTATTTACCATTTGGAAAGATCACAATCTAGTCAGTTATGCTCACAACACACTTGACATTAATGTGGCTATGTGTGTTAAAGCATGTATTTATAAGAATGTCATGTTGCAAATTTAGGTATAGATGGATAAAGTGGCTTTGGAGGTGGCTCACTTACAAGAGATTTTGGCTCATTGGGGAAATGGCCCCTGTATAGTTGCTCGTGTTCCCGTAGATTTGGCCTCTGGTAACCATACCCCTCCTCGCTTTCATCATCAAGGATGTAGCAGTTCTGCTCACTATTCGCACATGCCTCACTCTCAGCACCACTATTCTTCTAGTGGTGGTGCTTTTGGTTAGCGCCACGCTTCTGGAGATTCTGGTGGTTGACATCTCTTAGCCTTGCTTCCCTGGAGGTCTATTTTTGGGTGGTCCCCAATGGCTCCTCCTCTTGCTCCTACTACCGGTTGGCCCTCTCCTCCCTCAGACCCCAAGTGGGTGTTTCCCCCAGTTGGACATAGCTATTTCTCCTCCCAGGCCTGAGGGAAAGAAAGGTGAAGATAATGTTGCTACTGCTAATGATGGTTGGGCTTTCCCTAAGCCATCTACTCACCCCGCTATTGGGTGGGGCTCTGATGATAAGGATCCTCCTTCCTTAGCTGGTGTTGTGCTGGCAGCATGAGGATTTCTTTGTTTTCTAAAAGTTTTTTGATGAATAGCTGATTTTTGGCCAGTGGTTGTATGATCTCATAGGGTGATACTGTTTCCTCCAGCCCCTTTTTTTGTGAATATGAAACTTTATTATATATTTTTTAATATAAGGAAGGGACTGTTCATCAAAAAAAATAAAAATGTGTACAAATAAATATTAGCATTTTTTAATTTGTTAAAAGTATATTACAAATAAAAATAATAATATTTTTAAAGATTGCCCAAAGATAAACTTAGATGTCTTAGTGACATATAACTTTCTATTACTTCTCTTCATCTTTTCAATTTTAACATTGTCAAAATTAAATACAAAAAGTTCAAATTAATGCATAGTTACATTTGAAAAGTATAGTTTAAAATGTTAAATAAAAAATATATATTAATCTTAATGGATGAACTTTTGGAAGAGTGAAGTAAATTGTAAAAAAAAAGATAACATGTGAATTATTTCATGATAATTAGTGTTTCAAAATTAGTTATAATTTTTAGATCCCATATTGCTTTTCTTGCCAAAATATTAAGTCTAAAGTTTATTAAAGTACTTTTAGAATTTAAACTAAATAATCAATTCAAATCAAGATATTTAAGTAATGTGTTCGATACATCTAAAAACTACATTTAAATGTTAAATAAAAAAGTATTGATTTTAACTTTTCAAACCTTTTAAAGAATAAAGTAAAACGTTAAAATAAAAGTAACATGGTGATTATTTTGAGCAAAGCTTATCTCCTGGTCATTAATGTTTTAAATAACCTCACTAGACTACTCTGCTCATTATTTTTTATTATATTTTAAATATCACTTTAAAAACTCTTGGAATACAATTTAAAATTAGAAATATATTTGTTATGTACATCTTTTTCATTACTACAAATACTTGAATATTTTTAATTTTTAATTTTTTACCAAAGTCAAATCATTGTAATCTATCTAACGGGATGTCAATTCATCATACAATTTATTGTGTAAGTTTTTTAATTGTGTAAGTTTTTTAATTTCAACATTTACAATGACACTAGGAAATAGTTTTTTTAATGACTAAAACTTTCTAGAAAAAATTCAATCAAAAATTTGTTTGAAAATGATTTAAGGTAAAATATTTATTTATTATAAGTTAACTTATATTATAAGGCTTATTGACACAATGTTTTATCCAAAATGTAAGATATTATAAATATTTAATTAATTTAATAATAATTGTATCTATTTATATTATATTAACAACTATTTTTACCAAAAAAATTTCTCATCTTTCTTTGCTCAAGGTAGGGTAGTTAGCTTTGAACACTTTCTATATAACTTAATTATTATAATATAACGATAAGGAAAACTTTTTGGCATCTGTTTTTTAAACAAGAATTTTAAAAATATGTATATGTAAATTCTTAAAATTTCAAATTTTATATTTGGGTGAACCAAGTCAGAATTAGGAATAGGAATACGTATTCCAATTTTGGCCAAAAATCAAGCATTTGTTATTCTACCTAAATAGGTGGAAATAGAATACGTATTCCTATTCCTATTCCAATTCAGCATGCCATAGTGATATTCATCCATAACCGGCCTGCATTTTCATGACGATGCATGAGACCGCGCCTTGCAAAATAAAAATCACAGATTTCCAAAATATGTTGCAAAATGCCTATGGATTTGCCAAGAAGACAGTATATCTTCGCAGAGCTGAAATTAACTAGTATTTCTCATTTTCTATTCTAAAATAACAAATCTAGAATACCCCAGCCAAACATATCCATACCAACATTCTAGAATACCCCAGCCAAACATATCCATACCAACATTTAGGTGTCCCTTTTTGGATAAGATTTTTCAACCTTCCGTAAGAAAATAAAACAAAAAAAAATCTTTATAATCAAATCCGTAATAGTTAAAATATCTCTAATTATAAGGTCGCCAAAATCTACATAGAATGTTCCTTGGACCTGATACCCAAGAAAAGTATAATCTCAAAATACTTGTTTAGCTCTCTTTTTAGTGTAAATTGAAACACGAAATTTGTAATCCTGAAATTTATTTTCTTTGATGTGGTCTGCACCATTTAATATCAATTAAAGTCAATGCATGTAGCTTATACTCTGACTCGGCTTCTCTGAATAAGGCCAATTTCAAGTACAGATGTAGGACTAAGGCCAACTATTATCTTCTTGACTAATTCAACTCGAAATAAATACATTTTGATCGCCAAGAAACAGCTGTGCCCCTTATTGTGAATGAATTGTTCAAATATCAGAACGCTGATCAATTAAAAAGTATATCTGATGTAAGATTTACAACTCGTCTTTGGACACCTACAACTTGACCGGGCAGTTCACGCGGAAAAGTATGTCATTGTAGTTACAGAAATGACCTATAAATACAATGTATAACAACCTCATAAAATATCTGGAATGCAGTGGACTGCAACAACAGAAATGGCTGTTACCAGACCACGATGTTGGGAAACAATGGTGTTTGTCATTGCTTGGGTGTTCTCAATGTTGACTTTAGCTGCAGCTGAAGATAATTATTTATCCTCCCCTCCTTATTATTATAAATCTCTTCCACCTCCACCTCCATCTCCCTTGCCTCCACCTCCATATCACTACAAGTCTCCACCTCCACCATCACCAGCACCCACTCCACCATACTTCTATAAATCTCCCCCACCACCATCTCCATCTCCTCCTCCTCCTTACTACTACAAATCTCCTCCTCCACCTCCTCCAACATACTATTATAAATCTCCCCCACCACCTTCCCCTTTTCCTCCTCCTCCCTACCACTACAAGTCCCCACCTCCTCCATCTCCCTCACCTCCACCACCATATTACTATAAATCACCACCACCACCATCTCCATCTCCTCCTCCTCCCTATCACTACAAGTCCCCACCTCCACCATCTCCTTCACCCCCACCACCATACTACTATAAGTCCCCGCCTCCACCATCTCCTTCTCCTCCTCCACCTTATTACTATAAATCTCCTCCACCGCCATCTTCGTCTCCTCCTCCTTACCACTACAAGTCACCACCTCCGCCATCTCCCTCACCTCCTCCACCATATTACTATAAATCTCCACCACCTCCCTCTCCATCTCCTCCTCCCCCATATTACTACAAGTCCCCTCCACCACCATCCCCTTCACCTCCACCACCATACCACTATAAATCCCCACCACCTCCATCTCCATCTCCTCCACCCCCATATTATTACAAGTCTCCACCTCCACCATCTCCATCTCGTCCCCCACCATATTATTACAAATCCCCACCATCACCATCTCCATCTGCACCTCCTCCATACTACTACAAATCTCCACCACCTCCATCCCCATCACCATCACCACCACCACCATACTTCTATAAGTCCCCACCACCTCCACCAACATATTGAGGCATTCATTCAAAATCAATACTATAAGGTAAAACGTAAATATATTTTACTGTTTTCTATAGCTAACTTGCATTGTTTTTTCTTCAAAATCTTCCAAATCTGCTATTCATTATTTTAACTCAATTCAACTCATGTTGAAATTCGGAAGCATGCGTTATAAAGAGCTAACATTCCATATGATCCTTTGTTTCTTTGTGCGCAGATCTGCTGGAGTATGTAGTTCTCAATCTACTCAGCTATTATTTTCTCATTAGGAATATGACTATCATCAATTAAAGGTTGCAAGCGCCCTCAAGATTTGCTCTGAAATAAGCAGAATCATGTAAAATCTGAGATCTGTAAAATTCTTGCTGTAGGTAATAAAAGGGCAAGCCGTTGCCGTTACTTCTCTCTATCTCCCATGAAAAGCCCAATGTCGTTTCTTCCCTGCGTTGAAGGATGGACCGTTGGTTGACCAATTGGTTTATTACATTCCTCTTAACAGATATAACAATGTTATTGCTTTCTTTATTTAAACACTACTAATGTTTTTAGCTTTATTTCCTGCATAAATATGGAGTGATGTTTTTATGTATTAAAACGTCTCTTAAATATTTTAATCTTATTGTACTGTGCTTAAATATGTCAGCTAATAACCAATATTAGTCACTTCTAAATGTTTAACACTTTTGATCTAAAGAAATGATTGGTAAAGACGGACTACGTCTAATTTACTTAGTCAATCTTTGATGTGGGAAACAGTAGGCTTAATTATCTATTCACGATGTGTGGTCAATTGTCTATTGATATGAGTTAGGCATAAAATCTCCACACGCCATTTAACTTTAGTTAGAAACTTTTCGTTAAAGATATTACAATAATAATGTGCCGAATCTTGCGCCTTGTGACTTCTGAAACGACAAAACCGATACCATATCTATTTTGTCAAACATTTGTCTGTTTAAGGAGTGCACTGCATTTGTTATTCAAATGAATAATTGGCTTCATTTAACATCTATGGAATGATTTTTTTTCTCATTTTCTAAAGCATGCTGGAAAAAAATCCAATAATTCCATTCTAAATCTACTTCTGAAACCAAAAAACTAACTCATATCATATCTATTTTTTCAATCTTCCATATGTTTAAGGAGTACCGTGCATTTGATATTCAAATGAGAATTGGCTCTTATCTAACATCTATCGACTCAAATTTTCCCATTTTCGAAATAATGTTGAAAAAAATTAATAATTTTATTTCAAAATGCTAAAAAATATGATTGCTTTGAGAAGATATTAAATTTGCAACTAAAATACCATTAGAGATAGATTATTTAAATTTATCAAATTAAATAGAAATAAGATAGTACACTTTGTACAATTGAGTTTAAGAGTATTTAGCAGAATACCACAAGATGTAGAATCTCAACTACTATAAGAGTTATCCAAAATAATAAAAGAAAAGTGGTCCAAGGCCATAATTGAATGGAAAAGTGTGCTGGAAGTTCAGCACTCAGAGACATAAGACTAGACCTAACTAGACAAGATCTCATGGATCTTTTAATCTAATGTAGATCAACTGCTAACCCACCTATGAATATAGCTTTGATAAAGAGAGGGTTAAAGACAGATGTTTACACCAAAGAAAATCAATTTTGGTCACAACTCTCTGACCAAGAGAACGAATCTCTTGAGAAAGGAGGAGGTCAAGGCCAAAAAAAGACCTAAAACTACAAGTCCCAAAACAACCAAGAAGAAGCAAGTAAAGAATCTTGTTGAATAGGTAAAACAAATGAACCAGATCAACCAAGATCTAAAGCAAAACCCAAAAGAAAGTGTATAAGCTAACGTAGCAACATTTTGAGAGTACCATTGCTAGAGGAAATTTGGATCCCTCTAAATAAACACATAGTGGAAACACAACAAAAATGCCATGTATAATACCAAATCACAACACTTTATTCATAAATATAACTATTTAGATGCAAGATGCCTAGATGTAAGGCCTTCTAAGTTAGGGCCAAATACAACAACAATTACAAAATAGTTTTGGAAGATCCCACAAGATCCAACTCACAATCCTAATCCCAGCTAGTCCATATCAATACTCTACTATAAAACATGAAGGAAATCTCAACTTGTGCTTCCAATCACAACAAGAAATCTCCTATTTTACAATTGCCTCAGGTACTAGCCTTTCAAAGTTTGATACTACAATTCATCCTCTTTTCCAAGCTAGTAGACTCTCTAATCTCCTCCTTAAGGCTCCACAAAAACCTCTTACTTATACCCAACTAAGACACAAGTCAACCTAACCCATTACAAATTGAAATGAACCCTTGCATTAAATGTTTGTATAAGCCACTAGTTGGCTTCAACACAAATTAAGTACTCATACATAAATTAAATGCCAAAAATTGACTCACAAACAACTCAAGAACTACATGCAACAAGACCAAACCGAGTGTCTAGAAAAACCATGTTGACTGTCAACATTCTACCAAACATAACTAAGTTCCTTCACTAACCAAGCACCAACATGTAGTGAGTTCTTTAGAAGCAACCGAGAAACTTTATTGACTGAGCTACTCAGGCAACACTACTACTAAGCTCCTAATATCTACCGAGTTCCCCAAGTATCACCAAACATCTTCAATAACTGAGTCACTCAATTAAGAAAACAACCAAACCAAATTAGTATTGACTGAGTCATCCTTCATTCTTTGACCAAGTTCTCCAATTCCAAGGTCACACCACACCAACATGCAGGATTGCTAGCCAACCAAGGATGCTCGTACATTAGGCACCACAGGTTTGAAAATATGTTCTTAATAGCTATTAGAGTAAATAATTATTATTTACCCTTTTACTTAAGTTTACTTAGTTAAATGCATTAGTTGTAGTCTAAGAGTTGTTGACAACACAGGAGTTTGTGCCTATATAAGTCAACTTATCCTCACACCTTGATCGAGGATATCACACCTTTTGTGGACGTATGCTTAGTTGTCATTATTATCTCCTAGCACTTTCTAGCACTTTTGAAGCTTGTTCTACAAGCTTCCTAGAGGCCTTTAAAAATAGGCTCTCCCTTTGGATTTTTGTATAGCAATTTTATTTTCACATTGTTGCAATATAATTTCTCTTTGTTGCTTCAAGCTCATGTTCCTTCCTTCTTCGATTTCTCTTCAATAGGTTATTTGCATGTAGGTGATCTTGGCACATTGTGAAGTTGGCTTCCATCAACATCTACATGGTATTAGAGCCTCCCTGCTACTTCTTGGTCCGAAGGATTTTTGAAGCCATGATTCAGAGACACAAACCCTAGTTTGTTTGTGATTTTTTTCTTCAATTGGAAGGAAGAGTGATTTTTTAGAGAACTTTGGACCTAAACAAACATTGCCATTGAGTTCAAAAGGCTCGTTATAGTTAGAATTCATATAAAAATTTTCATTTTTGGTGATTGTAGTTGTGGAAAATAAAATTTTCGTCCTCAGTAGGTCATAAGGATTGTACATACGCAAAAATATAAAAAATAAATTAAAAAAAGAGGGCCACTGTAGCATCACTGTGGCACCACCATGGTGCCACCCCTATGGCACCACAACTAGCCACACCACCACGACAACACTAGGGTGTCACCAACATGCAACCATTGCTTCGCAACCACCATAGCGTCGCTCCAGCTCGAACACCATTGGCCGCGCCACCGGCATTCATCACTTGGTTACCACCTCAGCCAATGATGCCACTACCTATGACCACCCCTAGCTTGTGACACTCTACGATGAGCCTATGCCACATTATTGGCTAGTGATGTCACTTTTTCCAGCAACCATAACAACATTTGTTGATGTGACATCATCTTCCAATAGGCTAACATCATCACCCACGACCACCTTGCTGATGTCATTTTTTGATAGGTGACATCATTTTTTAGTTTTTGACATCAACATTTCAATGGCTAGATTTTTTTTCCAGTGACATCTAGTTGACGGCCGTACAACTGTCAATTTTTTTGTCATGCCTATATTTTTCCAATGAGCTTGTCTTTTGGAGTAGTAGTTGGTTTTTTGGCCATAACTTGAGCATACAAAGGCATTTTTCCAATCCGAAAGAAGTATCAAAAAGCTAGTTCTAAGATGGAGAAAATGGTATTGGTTTCATTTTGTTCTTAGTTCATTTGAGTTCCCATTTTTGGCATTGAATTAGAGGCTTTTGTATCCTTCTTCTCTGCATCTGAAATCTAGGTTCTTTTCTCAATTTTTATGCTTTCTATAGTTGTTTTCTTTGGTATTTGAGGGATATCATTATTAGTTGTGGGGGGGAGGGGGGGATTTTTTTTTCTATAATTTAATTTAGAATAAGACCCTTCTACTTCCATCTTCTTCTCTCAATGTCAGATCCTTCTGTGACCCAGCTCATGCTACACAACTATCACACCTAGAAAGCACAAATGACTAGACTTCTCGTGTCATGAGGTTTATGGTCATATCTAGATGAGAGCCAACCTATTATGTAGTGCCATTCTGAGGTTCTTTAGTATAGAAAAAAAATGGATGAGGCCATGGGATTGATTGCACTGAACATTTTAGATAGTCTATTGTTTCACTTGGATGGTTTGACCATTCCACAAACTTATTGGATCAAAATTTAGACTTTGTTTGGCACAGTGAATGAGTTTTGGGCACTTCAACTTGATGTAGAGTTGATTTCATTATCACCAACTAGCTTTCCCACCATTGAAGACTTCTTGATGAAGTTCAAATCTCTACCTGTAGTTTTGTAAGGATGTGGGAAAAACAAAATAGATGATGAGTGTATCTTTTTGATACTCTCAAAGTTGTGAGGATAGTATCAAATCTTCTCTTCCACTTTCTACTCCACTATGGATGCCTTAGGTAACAGACATTAGATTCCTTCATTTGAGACATTTTGTGATCGGTTGACATGAGAGTAGGCAAAGATCCAATAGGTGGATGCCTCTAGCTCTTGCAGCCAAGCATTGGTTGCCCAATATTCTAAAGGGAAATCAAAGAAGAAAGCCAAATCAAAGAAAGATACACCAAAACCTGATACTACACTTCTAGCTAACCCTCCAAAGGGTAAAGATTCTTTAAAGTCTACTGAGTCTACCTCCAAGACCAAGAAAAAATCAAGTGAGACCTACAATTTTTGTGGCAAGGATGGACATCCCATTTCTAGGTGTTAGAATCATTTGGAGGCATCAAAGAAAGCCATGAGGGAGCATCAAATTTTTGTTCCTAAGTCATCATCCCCCCCTTTAGGGAAAGGTCATGCTCTTTTTGCTTGAGCGGTGACTTCAGGGCTTACTTGGATTCTTATTTCTAGCACCTCTCACCATATGAAAAACACTCCAAAGTTTCTTACTTCACTTACTCCTTGTACTAGCTCACAGATTGTTGTTGGGAGCTCATCACAACTTTTAGTTATGGGTTTTGGTTTTGTCGCACTAGCCGAGGGCTCTCTTTAGGATATTTTTTGTGTCCTTGACATTTTAATGAACCTATTGTCCATCTATTAGATTTTCCATTCTAGCTCTGGTAAGATATTTGAGTTTTCACCACATGATGTGTTTATCTAGGACTTACATGATTCTGAGATGATTGTGGCTACTAGGAGAGTTGACTCTACATCTTGCCTCTATAGATTTGATGGATTTGAGTCTTCTAATGACACAGGTTCATGTCTTGTTGCATATGTAGATTTGGTAAGCAGACTTTGGCATGAGTGTTTTGGCTATATCAATTATAGATATCTTCACTAGATGAGCACACATGCACTTGTTCTTGGGCTTCCCTAGATTTCTTTTATAGATGGTGTTTGTCAAGGTTGAGCACTTGGCAAGCAACATAGGGATTCTTTTCCACATGGACGAGCCACTCATGTTTTGGCACCTTTGGAGTTGATTCATGGTGACCTCATGTCATTTCCTACTCCTTCATTTTTGGGTGCTACATATGTGATTACATTCATTGATGACTTCTCCAAATGCACATGGGTGCACTTTCTAAAGTACAAGTCTGATGTCTTTGATTCATTTCAAATCTTCAAGACATTTGTAGAGAAGCAATCTAGTCTTTCTATTTAGCGAATATGCATGGACAATGGGGGGGATTACATGAACCAAGATTTCAAGGATTTTTCTTTTGAACATGGTCTTCAGCATTAGTTCTCAATGCCCTACACTCCTCAGCAAAATGGTGTCATCAAGAGACAGAACAAAACAATTTGGGAGATGGCTAATTGTATGATTTAGTCCAGATCCATGTATTCATATTTTTATGCAGAGGTAGTCAATTGTGCCAATTATGTTCAAAATTAGATGCCTCACAAGGTAGTTTGACTTATGGCTTTTGAGGAGGCTTGGTCACATGTCAAGCCTGATGTATCATCATTCTGAGTTTTTGGGAGTGCCACATGGGCATTTGTACTTGATGCTCAGAGGAAAGAAATGGAGCAAAAGAGCCAACCACTCATTTTTTTTTGGCTACTATGAGGATGTTTAAGGCTTATAGATTTTTTGATCTTGATTCCAGAGAGGTCCTATTTTGACGAGATCTCCAGTTTGATGAGAGCCCTCTTGAAGTTCATACCTCACCTCTAGCACCTACTTCACCTCCCACTAATCCCTCCTTTGTTCCATTTTGTTTCATAGATGATGAGGATGATGATCTTGGTGATCCCTATTTACCTCTACAATAGGATCCTCCCTAGATGCCTAAATGGGCTTGAGCTAGAGTTGAGGCTGGAGGATCTCTAGCTAGTGACACCCTTCCACTTCTTGTCACACCCACTCTCATACTATGGGTTCTAGTCTTCTCAGTCATGCTATTTGTGATGATCCTTAGACATTTGAAAAAGTGACAAGACATTCTAAATGGGATAGTGCAATGGAGGAGGAATATTCTTCTTTGATGAAGGATCATACATGGGATCTTTGTCCTCTTCCTAAGGGAAGAAAGCTAGTATGATGCAAATGGATCTATTTTACTAAGTATGTTGTTGATTGTTCAATTGATAAGAATAAGGCTCATCTTGTTGTGAAGGGTTTTTCACAGGTTGAGGGTATTGACTACACTGAGATATTTTCCCCTGTCACCAAGATAAATTCTATCTTCCTTGTCTTATCCCTTGTAGCTTCATAGGGATGGCCTATTTTTCAGATGGATGTGAAGAGTGCCTTCCTACACAGTGATATCATTAAGGAGATTTACATGGAGCAGCCTCCAAGATTTGTGCAAGATTCCTCCTTGGTTTGTAGACTTTGATGCTCATTATATGGTCTCAAGTAGGCCCCTTGGGCTTGGTATGAGAGAATGGACTCTTTTCTACTTTCTACAGGCTTCACCCACTACCATTCTGATCCTATAGTCTACATTCAATGTCTTGGAGATGAGATTTTGATTCTTGTCTTATATGTTGATGATCTTATCCTCACAAGTAGCTCATCATCTATGCTTTACGATGTTAAGTGTGCATTGATGGACCAATTTGAGATGAATGACCTTGGTTCACTACACTATTTTCTTGGTCTCCAGATTGCTCAGTCCTCTACTGGGATATTTTTTTATCAGCATAAGTATGCTCTTGAGATGCTTCAGTTCTTTGACATGCTTGATTGCAAGCTTGGTCCAACACCTTTTCAATTAGGATTCACCTTGTCTACCTCCTTCTCTTCACCATTTGTGGATGCTAATTTGTATCATCAATTGGTTGGCAGCCTATTGTACCTCACACACACTTGTCCTGATCTCTCCTTTACAGTTGGCCTTGTCTCTCAATTTTCTTAGGACCCTCATGAGAGTCACTGGCAAGATGCCAAGAATATTTTGAGATACATTTAGGGCACACTCATGTATGGAATTCATTACACCATGGGGACTCCTCACATTGTTGGCTACATTGACTCAGATTGGGCCAATGATGCCGATGATTGGAAGTCTACTTCTACCTTTTCATTTTGTCTTGGCTCTAGTCCTATCAAATGGTCATGCAAGAACCAAAATACTCATGCACTTTCATCTACAGAGGCTGAGTACCAAGTTGTAGTACTTGCTAGTCAGGAGGCTTTATGGCTTCGGTAGTTGATGATTGAAAATAGTTTTCCTCTAGATGATCCCACTATTATGTGATAATCAAAGTGCCATTCACATTTCTCACAACCCAGTGGAGCATCAGTGCACCAAGAACATTGAGCTACATATGCACTTCATCCATTAGTTGATCCAAGATGGTGTTATTGCATTGGAGTACATCCCCACATATGCATAGGTTGTTGACATCTTTACTAAAACTTTTGCATTGCCATGCTATCTTCAATTGTAGTCTATGCTTCGGGTTATGAAAGTTGTCCTTGGGGGGTCTTTTTGAGGCCTTCCTTCCTTCATGTTTTTTCAACATGTTTTTACATACCTCTTTTTGGGGGAGGGTTTTTCCCATGAGGTTTTCTCTCTTTCCTCATTTTTAGAGGTTGCATTTCTTTGCATTTGTTTATGGGTACCTAACATGGCCTTGTTGTTAGGACCCATTCTGCATTTTATCTTAGTTTTGTTAAGCTTAAGTGCATTCCCCTAAGTTTCACTTAAGAGGGGGTTGTTAGAGTAAATAATTATTATTTACCTATATTGGGAAGCTCCCAGTTACAACTTCGTGAAACACTTTGCAAGCAAGCTATGATACCACTGTAATGGGCACCCACTAGTTATAACTTTGTGAAACACTTTGCAAGCAAGCTCTGATACCACTGTAATGGGTACCCTGGAAATGCTCAAGAACTAAACCAATTTTTGAAAGTGATTTTAATGTATTTGCAAAGGTTTCAATCCACATAACATGAGCAAGAAGAAATTTATGCAAATTGAAGATTGAACTACTGCTGAAATAATATTAGTTCTCAAAATGATAAAATCAAATACATAGTAATGTATTTCAAAGGCAAAACCCCAAGGGAATGATGTCTAGAATGTTACAAGAGAGGATGAACATCCTCTAATGCCAAGACCAAATCTCTAACTCACACCTCCAAGCTTTTATCAAATGCAATTCACAATCATTCGATGCTCAACAATGAAGCTCCCACCTCTATTTATACTTTCCCTACACCCTTTTAAAAGGAAATCAAATATTAATTAATTGCAAGGACTAGAAGCTTCCCCCTTCCAATAATTAATTCACTCTCTAGAAACTCCTCCCTTGAATTACAATAATTAATTGTGCTTCTAGAAAATTAAATTACTACAGGCTTCCCCCTTTCCAATAATTAATACACACTCTAGAAGCTTCTCCCTTATAATACAATAATTAATTATAAAGTCACCTTTTAATTTTTAATTTATTTAATGAATTTATAAGAAATTAATTTAATTTTCTCTTATGGTCCACTTAGCCTTTGAAGAATGTGAAGGCTAAGAAGTCACTTAGTTGCTAAAAGATGGGGACATTACACTCTACCTTCCTTGAAATTGCTTGTCCTCAAGCAATCCAACAACACAATGAACTTGAACCTCCACCTGGATCCCAATTGAAGTAGTTTGTGACATCCTTATGGACATTAAACCAACTACAAACCAGCATCAGCAATACCAACCACATGTCCTATAGCCTAGCACCCAAAAATTGTATGGATGATGTAGAAGTCAAAATGTCACCAAAAGGTGGCTCCATAGAAGATCTATGAAACCTCTTCTTCCTAACTGCTGCAACACAAAACTAAATCTTTGTAGATGGTGAAAACTAAGCCCAAATCTACTTAGGTGAGTGATCAACATCAACCTCAAACATCAAATTGTCATAAGACAATATTGCATCCATGTTGAACATAGTACTATCCTAGAAGTGAAGATCAACACTTTGTTGATCAATAGTATAATATGACTTTATCACTATCTCACTCACCTCATTAGCAATAACAAGTGTACTATCATTAAAGCACACATCTACAACTGCATGCATACTGCTAAACTCCTTTTTGGATGGTTCAATTGATACAAAAGTGGTTGCTGATATGACAGTATCCTCGCATTCTCCTAATCCCACTATTGATGAATTACCATCCCCTAATAAAGCTTCATATGTGGATTCCTGACTCTGCAAACATGAATCAACACCAGATTGGGAATCAATAATACTAGAGCATAAACCCACATCTACTGACTCCGCTGAAACACCCACATCACCAACGTCATAGCTAGTTGGCTCTATACATTTCTCGATCCATCCCTAGGAATGAACTACCTCCTGCACTAGAGCAACATACAAATCATCAATGTTGATGCCCATCTGACTAGCCATAAGCTGTAACATCATATCCATTCACCTATTTTGCTCCTATTGCATCATATCCATTTTCCTATTTTTCTCCTATTGCATCATATCCATTCACGTATTCTATTCTTGTTGCATTCGCTTCCCCTCCTCTAATGTACTCAGTAACCGTATGTCCATAAGCTCCCACCTCTATTTATACTTTCCTTACACCCTTCTAGAATGAAATCAAATATTAATTAATTGCAAGTACTAGAAACTTCCCCCTTCCAATAATTAATGCACTCTCTAGAAACTCCTCCCTTGCAATACAATAATTAATTGTGCTTTTAGAAAATTAAATTACTAGAGGCTTCCCCTTTCTAATAATTAATACAGACTCTAGAAGCTTCTTCCTTGTAATACAATAATTAATTAAATTAATTAAATATAAAGTCACCTTTTAATTTTTAATTTACTTGTTGACTTTATAAGAAATTAATTTAATTTTCTCTTATGCTCCACTTAGCCTTTGGAGAATGTGAAGGCTAAGAACTCCACTTAGTTGCTAAATGATGGGTACATTACATTACCCTTTTACTTAAGTTTACTTAGTTAAATGCATTAGTTGTAGTCTAGGAGTTGTTGACAACACGAGAGTTTTTTCTTATCTAAGTCATACTTATACTCTCACCTTGATTGAGGATATCCCACTTTTGTGGATGTATGCTTAGTTGTCATTCTTATCTCCTAGCACTTTCTAGCAATTTCTAATATTGTTCTATAAGCTTCCTAGAGGCCTTTATAAATAGGCTCTCCCTTTACATTTTTTTATAAAAATTTCATTTTCACATTGTTGCAATATAATTTCTCTTTTTTTCTTCAAGATCTTGTTCCTTCCTTCTTTGGTTTCTTTTTAGCAGGTAATTTGCATGCAGGTGATCTTGACACACTGTGAAGTTGGCTTTCATCAACTTCTACAATAGCTAGAAGCACATCTTCTAGGATTCAACACATAAATACCAAATTGAATCTTCACATATATAGCCTTCAAGTCCTCAGCTTTACACTCTTTCACTTGATCTTCTTTTGCTTCTTCACATCCATCATTATTGTGCTATAGGTCTTCTTTCCATGTTGATCTCTAACCCTCTCAAAATCCCTCAACTCAACTCAGCTACAAATAATCGGTTTCTTCCTATTGAGCTCTTCATTTTACAAAGGAATTAGGGAATGCTTCCTACCACCTTTGACAATTATAAACACATTCTTCACACAATCATGCACAAACCTACAATCATACTACCAATGTCTACCAAGAAACACATGACAATTATTCATGTTGAAAATATCACAAAACACTTGATCTTTAAACTACACAATCTAGAACATGCTCACTTCCAAAGCATTCTCACCTTGCAACCAACCAATCCTATAAGGACAAGGATGTCTCATTCTTGTTAAACCAATTTTACAAACTGTCTCCTTAGCAACAAGGTTATCAGTACTACTACCATCCACAATCAAATTACAGAATTTACCATCAAAATCACAATAAGTCCTAAAAAAATTTAGTCCTCTAACATGATTCCATTGTCTTCTAACCAATCAGTAGTTACCGAGCCAACAAACTCTCTCCTTTCTCAAGTTGACTATCTTGGACTTCAACCTCATTCACAACAACACCTCTTCAATTAGTGGCCTTAGGATATTCACAAAGTCTATATGCTGATTCTCCACATTTATATCAAGTACCTTTAAACTCACCTCTAACTATCCTTCTCTACTGATCAATGGGTTTTGGCTCATCTTCATCACTCTGTTTAGCTTTTGTCAAGTTGTCTTGCTTCTCATTCCCTCTGGAATTACCTTGAAATTTTCTTTTCAACTCATTTTTTCCTTTAGGGCATGTTGATAAGCATCTAAAACCAAATCAATCTTAAACATACCAACCTCATCCTTGATATTGAGTCTCAAACCATTAATGTACCAAGCTATCCTCTTTTTTGACAATTCTCTATGCCCAGATCAAATCCTCGACTTGAAGAACTCCTCGATATAATATTTCATAGTAATATCTTTCTATTTTAAATTTTACAACCTCTTGAAGAACTCAAGTTAATAATCAACAAGAATGAACTTAGGCTTCAATTTGGCTACCATCAACCTCCATCTAGTAATTTTCATTTCACCTTCCTTATCTCTATCTCTTTGCATTTCTTTCCACTAATGAACAACATGTCCTTTCAACTTAGTTTGTGCCAACCTTACTATGAGTAGATCTTCAATATCCTCAAGCTTAAAGTAGTCTTCCAATTCATCAATCCAATCAATTAAATTTGTAGGAGTCAAAATACCTAAGAAATTAGAAACCTCCATCTTATGCTTCAACGTTAATTGACATCCAGGTCTAGCAAAATGACTAGTCCTAGTTCCAATAGGTCTTTCCACATGATCAAATTTGTCCTCAGCACTTGATTTAGTAGCTTCAAAGTCTTTAGCAACTTCTTCATAACCATCTTTAGTACCCACATGTGGCAGTACAACACCTATAGAATTTATGATCTTAGATATCATATCACTCTTCATTAATGTATTTTGGACTAACTACCAATGTTCCCCTTTAGGATTTGTTACATGGATTAATGGCCTCCTATGTTCTATAAGTCTAGCAGTTGCATCAGGCATTAACAGGTCAATCATTTGGTGTAATGATAACTCTAACTTGTAACAATTGGTATCAGACCTTGGTCATAGGTTCAAATCTCCTCAAGTAATGCTAAGGGAAAGATTCTTGGAGTAATTTCCAACGTTCCACATTGAGATTCATGACATGGATTAACCACCACTTGTGTTCTATAAGTCTAGTGGTTGTATCGAGCATTAATAGGTCGATCGTTTAGTGCAACGACAACTCTAGCTTGTAACAATGTCATCTTAGATCTGAATTCTATTTTAATGTTCTCTTAGATCCATTCTTCCAAAGAATCACTAATATCATCAATCACCCTAGGGTCTAGTCTTCTTAGAGGCATCTTCTAATATCCTCTACATAGCTAAAGCAATAAATCCACAGATCCAAAAGATTAATCATCACCATCAAGATCAATATTATCTTCCAAAAATCACCCAAGTCCTTGTACAAACTACCTCAACTTTGGCACTTGGTCTACACACTCAAGAACAACTGAGCTCTAATACCACTTGATGCAATGAGAATCTAAGCATACTCCTAATAGATGTAATTTGGTTCCATGGAAATAACCATATAGTGAAAACACAACAATAATGCCAAATCTAATACCAAATCACAACAATTTATTCATAAATATAATTGTTTACATGCAATATGTCCACCTATAAGGCCTTCTAGATTAGGCCCAAGTACAAAAGCAATTACAAAATAGTTCTGGAAGATCCCAAAAGATCCAACTCACAATCTTAATCCCATCTAGTCAAGATCCACACTTTTGTAAAACATGCAAAGGAAATCTCAGGTTGTGCTTGCAAGCCCACCAAGAAATCTCTTGGTTCACCAAGCCTTAGCTACTATCCCTTCAAAGTTCACTCCTACACTTCATCCTATTTTCCAAGTTGTATGACTCTCTAATCTCCTCCTTAAGACTCCACAAAAAACCCTTACATAAATTAAATGAAAAAATTCAGCTCATAGACAACTTAGGCACCACAAGAACCAAAACCAAATTAAGTGTAAGAGAAAAAAATGTTGAGTGTTAGCATTCCACTAGACATAACCAAGTTCCTTCACTTACCAAGTGCCAACATGTACCAAGTCCTTCAAAAGTAATTGAGTTCCTTCATTGACCAAGTTGCTCAAATAGCAGTACTGCCAAGCTCCTAGTACAAACCAAGCTCCCAATATCTGTCAAGTGCCCCAAGCATCACCAAAAATCTTCATTAAATGAGTCACTTAGTTAACACAAAAAAAAAACCAACTTAGTATCAACTGAGTCACCCTTCATTCTTTGACTGACTCCTCCAACTCCAATGTCAAACTACACCAACATGCCACATTGCTAGCCAACCAAGGATTCTCTTGCATCAAAAACATTAAAAAACTCCATGAGGCTATCTCCTACATAAGAGTAACTAAATTTTCAACCCAAATTAATTGACATAATCATAGGAGAAGTAATGGGAAAAATGCAGGATACAACTAGTCAAGATGAGGGCATATGCTAAGGAGAAAAGGAAGAAGTGCGAAAGAAGAAGGAAATTGACAATGAAATGGAGGGCACTTAGTTATCTCTAAAGAAATTCAAACTAATGGAGATGAACAACAAGAAAAACATAGTGACATAGAAAAAAAGGATAGAAGCCCCATGAACAAGTTGTTAAAAATAGGAAATACTAAGAAGGGGGGGGTGTTGGAAATGATTGAAATGATCATAAGAAAAGTTGTTGGAATGATATATGGAAATGGTAAAGAATTTTCTCAATCATTGTTTTGTCATTGATGTCAAACTTGCTACTTGTAGGAATGACAATTGCTTTAGTGATCCAAATACTATCAATTAGTTGATTGTCAAGGAGGAGGCAATTAATAAGATGTAACTAGAACACCTAGAGAAAGGTTGAAGTTATGATGTTGTAATGAAGTACAAGGATAAGCTAAGCCATTGATGAAAAAGTGTGTTGATGACATACTATAAGACATAGAGAATTGGCACACTGAAACATATCAAAGATGTAAGGTTTTATCTAAGACATTTGTAAAGCTCAACTAAGTTCATTAGAGAGAAGGAGCCAAACAAGCTAGTATGTGTGAAGCAAATTCCTAGTAAGTGCCAAGTAAACTTCAAGTGTTAAGAAAGTTCAAGTGTTGAGTGACATCGAGTGTCGAGTAGAGATAGGTGTCGAGCAAATTTTTAGTGAGTGCCGAGTAAACTTCAAGTGTCGAACAAGTTCAAGTGCCGAGTGATATCGAGTGTCGAGTAGAGATAGGTTCCAAGTAACACAGAGATGCCAAGCACCAGTAAAACCAATGGTGCTAAGTAACATAGAGATGTCGAGAACTAGTAAAACCAATACTGTTGAGTAACACAGAGATGCCGAACACTAGTAAATCAATAATGCTGAGTTGCTGCATTATTTTGGAAATCAAAGATTCGCTAGATCTAAGCCGACAAGGTTGTTATCTAGAAGTTTTTGAATTAAAATGGAAGATAAGAATGATGAGTTGGTGGCACAAAACACCATGTAAAACATTTTTAAGAATAAAACTGACAAAGTTTGAAGATAAGAACAAGATATGAGGTAGATACATTGTATCCTACCTAATCCATTCGAAACCCTAAAATTGGAAAGGGAGAAATCAGAGGAAAAGGCAAATCAGATTTCTATTTAAGGAGTCATAATTTAATGAAAAAAAGAGAGAGAGGTGGTCAAGCATGAAAGCATGAAATGCTAAAGGAGGTGCTAAGGAGATAAGAGAGCATAGAGACTCTGTTTCAGTAAGAGGACCCCTCATATGGATGCATTGGTACAATGGGTTAGAAGACTCAAGAGACGAAGCTTGAGAAGAAGTCAAGCAGTCAGAGCTGAAGTGTTTGAAGCCAAGCATTAGGATTGAACTAAAAGTGTGATCTGAAATCTACAAAGTATGTTGTAAGTTATATCAGATCAAAAGATCATTATCATTACTTTCTAGCAATTGTAACAGTAAAGTTTAAATCCTATGGACTTAGGTTGGTTTAATATCCATGAGATAAATCCTTTAACAGGGTGACATTCTAAGTGAATGTCCTAAAGTCCTTTAACTAGGCCCATTCCTAATAGTTTGGTGAAATCCTCTAACAAGGTCACATTTAACAGTGTATTGTAAGCCTTTAACAGGGCAGGCTTTTAACAGGGTATCACTTCAGAAGAGTGAGAATCAAGTAGCATGTTACTGGTGGTTTTTCCCAAATTGGGTTTCTACATAAATCATTGTGTCATGTGTTGATCTTGCATGTTTTATCTTTGCATATTGATTTACTGTAACTTGCTAATATGGTTGATTTAAAAGTTTGGATGGATGAAAAGTGTATGGATTCATAAAAAGTAGTGAAAAAGTATTAATAGGGCATTTGGACCTTGAATAACTAATTCACCGCCCCCCCCCCACCAGTTATTCTAGAGAATTCTAACAATTGGTATCGAAGCCTTACTACTGACTCAGTTTAAAGGAACTATAAGCAGAAAAGATCAGAATGCCTAAGAGAGAAGTTTCCAAGCTCAATAAAGACAACTTTTTTGCATGGAAAAGCTTGATGAAGCTACATCTTGGACCCATAGGAGATTATGCCCAAAATTCAATTATCACTGAACATGTAGATCCAACAGGTGCTCCTACTGCAGAAGATATGAAAAAAAAGCAAGAACACAATTAGACAATGCTGGAAATTGCCTCTGCACTCCGCTATGCTAAATTTGATGATATCAAAGGATGTGATACTGCATTAAAAATGTGGAAAGCCCTATCAGACATCTATGGAGGGGATCAGAATGTACAAAGAGCAAAGAGAGAAAGTCTCAGAGGAAAGTTTGATGACATGAAAATGGAGGAAAATGAGAATGCTAATCAGTATGGTGCAAGAATAAAGGAAGTGGTAAGTGCAATAAGATGCTTGAATGGTCAATTGGATGAAGATATTGTTAATAGTAAGTTCTTAAGAACCTTGCTTCCTATCTATGCTATTAGAGTATCAGCAATACAAGAGCTAAGATGTATACCAGGAAACAATCTAAGTTTTGAAGGAATAATAGGTAGACTCGTTGCATTTGAGTTATCTAATTTTGAAAACTACATACCAGAGAATGTTGAATATTCCTTTAAGGCCAAGTTATCACTGAAAGATGTTGAACAGGTGAAATCAAAGAAAGGAAGAAAAATGAAGTATGTATCGAGTGATAGTAGCACTGATGAGAAAGATGTAGAACAATTGGAAGCATTGCTTGCTAGAAGATTTCACAGAGGTAAAGGAAAATTCAAAGGTAAGATGCCTATCATTTGTTTCAATTGCAATGAAGTAGGTCATATTGCTGCAAGGTGTCCACAGAAAAAGGATTACAAGGAAGGAAACACAAACAAATTCCGAAGAGATGATGACAAGAGAGATTACAAAGAAAAAGGTAAGAAGTGTTACATTGTTGAAGAAAATTCTGATGATAATGATGATGGAGTTGTTTATGTAGCCATGAAGGATCAATCTAATGAAGAAGAGCCCACAACATTGGTAACATATATGAACAAGAATGACAGGTGGATCATATGCAGTGGATGCTCACATCACATGACAGGAGACAAAAGTAAGTTTGTTAACTTTACTCAGTATGATGGAAATAGTGTTAGATTTGGTAATGATGCTCCATGTTAAATCAAAGGAAAAGGTTCCATTAAGCTCACAGAACAAATTTCATGTGACAATGCATACTATGTTGAAGGATTAAACTACAATTTGCTGAGTGTCTCACAGTTAGGCAATATAGGATGCAAAGTGGAATTTGGAAACAAAACTACAAAAATCTATGATACTGATGGTAAACTGATAGGAAAAGGAGATCAAACAAGGAGTAATCTATTTTACCTTGATATGGATGATGTTTCTTGTTTTATTTCAAAATTTGATGATGAATGGTTGTGGCATAGAAGATTATGTCATGTCAACTTTGACATTATGGTCAACATTAGTAAAATGAAGAAAGTCAGAGGTTTACCAAAATTGAAGAAGCCTGATAATATCATGTGCAAACAATATCAGCTAGGAAAGATGACTAAGTCAAGTTTCAAAAGTAAAAACTATACATCTAAAGAAGTACTTGAATTAGTTCATACTGACTTATGTGGTCTAATGGAAGTACAAATCTATAAAGGAGATAAATACATAATGTTGTTTGTTGATGACTGTTATGTTCTTAAAACAAAAATTTGATGCTTTTCAAATGTTAAATGGTATGTGGCTAGAGTTGAAAAGGAAACAGGAAAAAGCTTGAAATTCCTAAGATCAGACAGAGGTGGTGAATTCACATCAAATGAATTTGAGATATTCTGTAATGATAAAGGAATCAAAAGACAAACGTCAGCTCCTAAAACTCCCCCATAGAATGGAATTGCTGAAAGAAGAAACAGATATGTGATTGACTGTGCCGGAACACTAATGATGGAAAAGACTATTGCTCTAAAATATTGGAGAGAAGCTGTAAGTGTAGCTGTACATACACTGAACCGAGTACAAGTTAAGAAAGGTACAAATACTAGACCTTTTGAATTATGGTATGGCCACTCACCCAATGCAAAACATTTCAAAGTGTTTGGCTGTAAATGTTTTATCCTTAAAGATGCTAGAAATGGAAAATTTGATGCAAAAAGCGATGAAGGCATATTCCTTGGTTATTCCACTAGAAGTAAGGCATACAAGTGTTTGAATATTAACACTAATAAAATTGTGGAAAGTGCAAATGTAAATTTTGATGAGCACACAGAAGTCCAAGCTGAAGTACCAAAGAAAATGAAAGAGTATAGAACCTTTGTGTATTCTTATGAAGGAATGACTGTTGATGAGGATGATTTCAATCAAATTGAAAATCAAAAACAAGTATCAGTTTCAGCCGAGTCACAACCAGTGAATGCCGAGTTGTATCCAGAAGCCGAGTTGCAGAATGAAGAAAATGCATAGTCTTATTCTGAAGACAGTACACATGATGAAGAACAACCTGACAACGAAGTGCATAGTGATCCTGAATCTGAAAGATCAAACATGGAAACAAGGACAAAGCCAAGATTATCCAAATATGTAAAATGACATCACCCTACTAAACAGATAATTGGTCACAAAGATGCAGGACCAATGACAAGGAATAGACTAAGACATGAATCATGTCTGATCAGCAAATCTGAACCCAAGACAATATATGGTGCATTACAAGATGATAATTGGTGTAAAGCTATGGAAGAAGAAATTGATCAAATAAAGAAAAACAAAACTTGGAGTTTGGTTCCCAGACCAACTGACAAGAATGTGATTGGCACCAAGTGAGTATTCAGAAACAAGCTAGATGAGAATGGTGAGATTACCAGAAACAAAGCTAGACTAGTATGCAAGCGCTATGCTCAAGAAGAAGGAATAGACTATGGGGAAACATTTGCCCATGTTGCTAGAATGGAAGGAGTAAGAACTTTACTTGCATATGCTTCATATAAAGATTTTAAAGTCTATTAGATGGATGTAAAATTTGCTTTCTTAAATGGTATACTAGAAGAATAAGTCTACATTGAACAACCAGAAGGATTTGTTGATAAAAACAACAGGGATATGGTGTGTAAGCTACATAAAAGCACTCTATGGTTTGAAACAAGCACCTAGAGCATGGTATGAGAGACTTCACAAGTATCTAGTGCAAATTGGATTTGAAAGAACTGATGGTAACAGCAACATGTACATCAAAGCAGAAGAAGGTAAAGACATTATTGTATCTGAAATCTGTGTGGATGACATAGTGTTTGGTGGAAAGGAAGTGCTTTGCAAAGGCTTTGCTGACAAAATGAAACATGAATTTGAGATATCTATGTTTGGAAAAATCAAATTCTTTGTTGGATTGCAAGTACATCAACTCAAACATGGTATATTTGTGACATAATCAAAATACATCAAAGAGATTCTTAAAACATTCGGATTAGAGGAGTCCAAACTGGTCAGCACACCAATGGAAATAGGAAATAAGCTGTCCAAAAATGATGAATCAACTAAAGTCAATCAAACAATGTACAGATCTATGATTGGAAAAATACAATATGGTGTACATAGTAGACCAGACATAGCATTAGCAGTTGGAATAGTGGCCAGATTCTCTGCTAATCCTAAAGAAAATCATCTCATAGTAGTAAAAAGGATAATGAGATATCTTAAAGGAACTAAGAACTTTGGTCTATACTACAAAAAAAATGGAAAATTTGATCTCAATGCATATACAGATGCAGATTGGGGAGGAAACATTGATGATAGAAAAAGCACAAGTGGAGGTGCATTATTTCTAGGCAAAAGGCTAGTTACCTGGACTAGCAAAAAACAAACATGCACATCTCAGTCCACTGCAAAGTCAGAATATGTGGCAGCAACAGTCAATTGCACAAACATTGTGTGGCTCACACATCTATTAGAAGGAATCAAAGAAGAGGTAACAAAACCTATGATATTGTATTGTGATAACACAAGTGCTATAAACATATCTAAAAATCCAGTAATGCATGCAAAAACTAAGCACATCGCAATCAAGCATCATTATGTTAGAGAACTGGTAGAAGACAAACAAGTAAGGTTGGAATACACTCACACAACAGAACAAACTACAGATATCTTCACCAAACCGTTGCCAAAGGATACTTATGAATATCTTAGAGGCAAGTTGGGGGTAATACCCCTAACTCAAGTAGTTTAAAGCAACAAGTAGTTTAAAGCAACAAGGAAACTACCCTACATCACCAGCAATGAATCATTGAAATATCAGAAGAGTGATGTAGAGTATGATAGCAGGAGCAGAAACTCCAAATCAGTCACAAGCATGGTGACAGAGGGAGAAAACAACAAGAAGCCAAAGCTCATATTTTGCATAATAAAGATGCTACATCTTTGGCATTTATGTCAAAGAGGGAGAAATGTGCAAAAACCTGATCAATATATATATGAAAGAGGGAGATATATGAGATCAGTAGTAAAAGATGCACTGGCAAAGAAATATAGCAGACAACGTATACAATCTTGGTGGTAACTAAGTTGATCAATTGATCAGTTTGGTTTGACATCAATGCCAAAGAGGGAGATTGTTAGAAATTATTGACATGATCATAAGAAAAGTTTTTGGAATGATATATGGAAATGGAAAAGAATGTTCTCAATCATTGTTTTGTCGTTGATGTCAAACTTGCTACTTGCAGGAATGACAATTGCTTTAGTGATCCAAATACTATCAATTAGTTGATTGTCAAGGAGGAGGCAATCAATAAGAGGTAACTAGAACACCTAAAGAAAGGTTGAAGTTATGATGTTGTAATGAAGTACAAAGATCAGCTAAGCCATTGATGAAAAAGTGTGTTGATGACATACTATAAGACATAGAGAATTGGCACACTAAAACATATCAAAGATGTAAGGTTTTAGCTAAGACATTTGTAAAGCTCAACTAAGTTCATTAGAGAGAAGGAGCTGAGCAAGCTAGTATGTGTGGAGCAAATTCCTAGTAAGTGCTGAGTAAACTTCAAGTGCCAAGCAACTTCAAGTGCCGAGTGATATTGAGTGCTGAGCAGAGATAGGTGCCAAGCAAATTCCTAGTAAGTGTCAAGTAAACTTCAAGTGTCGAGCAAGTTCAAGTGCCGAGTGATATCGAGTGCCAAGTAGAGATAGGTGTTGAGTAACACAGAGATGCTGAGCACCAGTAAAACCAATAGTGCCGAGTAACACAGAGATGCCGAGCACCAGTAAAACCAATAGTGTCAAGTAACACAGAGATGTCGAGCACCAGTAAAACCAATAGTGCCAAGTAACACAGAGATGTCGAACGCCATAAAATCAATAATGTCGAGTTGCTGCATTAGTTTGAAAATTGAAAATTTTCCATATCTAAGCTGACAAGGTTATTATCTAGAAGTTTGTGAATTAAAATGGAAGATAAGAATGATGAGCTGGTGGCACAGAACACCATGTAAAATGTTTTTAAGAATACAACTGACGAAGTTTGAAGATAAGAACAAGATATGAGATAGATACATTGTATCCTACCTAATCCATTCATAACCCTAAAATTGGAAAGGGAGAAATCAGCGGCAAAGGGAAATCAGATTTCTATTTAAGGAGTCATAAGTTAATGAAAGAGAGAGAGAGAGGTGGTCAAGCATGAAAGCATGAAATGATGAAGGAGATGCTAAGGAGATAAGAGAGCATAGAGACTCTATTTTAGTAAGAAGACCCCTCATATGGATGCATTGGTACAATGCGTTAGAAGACTCAAGGAGACGAAGCTTGAGAAGAAGTCAAGCAGTCAGAGTTGAAGTGTTTGAAGCCAAGCATTAGGATTGAACTGAAAGTGTGATCTGAAATTTGCAAAGTATGTTGTAAGTTATATCAGATCAAAAGATCATTATCGTTACTTTCTAGCAATTTTAATAGTAAAGTTTAAATCCTATGGACTTAGGTTGGTTTAATAGCCATGAGATAAATCCTTTAATAGGGTGACATTCCAAGTGAACGTTTTAAAGTCCTTTAACCAGGCCCATTCCTAACGGTTTGGTGAAATCCTCTAACAAGGTCACATTTAACAGTGTGTTGTAAGCCTTTAACAGGGTAGGCTTTTAACAAGGTATCACTTCAGAAGAGTGAGAATCAAATAGCATGTTACTGGTGGTTTTTCCCAAATTGGGTTTCTACGTAAATCATTGTGTCATGTGTTGATCTTGCATGTTTTATCTTTGCATGTTGATTTACTATAACTTGCTAATATGGTTGATTTAAAAGTTTGGATGGATGAAAAGTGTATGGATTCATAAAAAGTAGTGAAAAAGTATTAATAGGGCATTTGGACCTTGAATAATTGATTGACCCCCCCTCTCAGTTATTCTAAAGAATTCTAACAGGGGGGGTGTGAATTATCATTACACAATATTTCACCCAAGTATGGATATCATTTTAACATTATAACTTGCATGTGAAAGTAAATTAATAATTTTAAATAGTAAACAAAACCATAAAATAATGCAACACATAACACCATCTTTTGTTAGCTAGGGAAACCCTAGGCAAGGGAAAACCCTACTGGGGATGATACCCACAAAATGATCCACTTAAGAAAAAGTATCTTGTGAAATATATTGACCCTATTAGGAGTCTATTTCATATGTATAGTGTCTCAGTCCTTGTTAAATGACCATTCTTTGTTAGAAACCTCAACCATGTTAGGAGTTAATTTTCCAATTAATTAAAGTATACAAGATGAGACCACTACCCAAAAATTCAATATACAATAATCATCCTCCATACAAGAGATAAATACAAAACCACCTATTGTTGATATCTTCAATATCTAATTTTGGTTTTCTTCTCTTCACAAAACTTTGATCATTTACTATACTGCTCTAATCTTATATAATAATTCACATCTCAAACAATACCTTGCATATCACAATTATCACTTACAAGTACACACTCTCATTCACACTTCAAATAAAAAATCTTTTCCTTTGTATCATAATTCTTCAAACATGTCCACCTTTATTCTTTCACACTTTTGCCAAAATGTAAAACTAACTCTTTCTGACATAGGGTTACATCTAAGATGTCATCCCTAATTAGTCAAGTAAGTATTTTGGTAAAAAAAATATTCGTTAACTAAAAATATCCATTTCTTCATCTTTACCTTGTTGTGTCTATTCATTAATGTTACTACAAAAATTGAATATCTATGTCCATATTGACCATACAATCTTGTGTACATGCCTATAGAATCATGGCATGTTATACTTACTAAATAAGAGAACACATACCAAAAGTGCCTCTATGAACTATACCAATAAAAGTAGTGATTGTGGTGACAAGTAAATTCTGTGATATTTAGCCAATTCTCCAAGTCTTCAACCCAAAATCTTATTCTTAAGATATACTCACTCAATCCTGATAATATGTTTTCATAAATTACAAATACATACTATGTAACCTCACCAAATTTACAAAAATCTCCCCCTTTGACATGGATGGAAACATATGAAAAAATTGGCTAAGTCCCACATACAACATTCCAAAAACTTGTAACTTCGGCTTACAAAAATTTCAAAAATAGTGTATCATATATCATCATAGATAGGGATAATCTCCCTTTGACTATACTCTAACTTCTTTACATATTTTATTCTTTTTTTACTCCCCTTTTACATATAATTTTCCTCACTCACTCCCCCTTTGACATCAACGATAAAGGTAGTCAAAAAAACTATATACATGTCAAAATTTTGTTACCTTCAATATTCGTACTAAGTTTGATATTATTGCAATACAATCAGTAGAAATTTCTTTTATATTCTTGAATTCCTTTTCCCAAGTATCTTGGACTATTTATAATACAATGATTAAATCACACAATCCATAATATGCTACTTCATCTACATTTAAGTCTAAAGATACAAATTTATCATATGATGTCTTAGCCTTAAGACATTCATCAAGCTTCTTCTATACATTACTGATCTTCAAAGTCAAATTTTCTCTCAACATTGAAGATCTTCAGATGATTATCTCTCTCTTTAGCTCTATTGGACTTATATCATCATAAATATTTTTAATTTTTCTCTCTAGGTCCTCTATCTTGGTGTTAGGTAGCTATAACTCATTGACCAAGTTCTATAGCTTTGCCTTCTTCTCTTCTAGTTCCTCATTCATGTTCTTGATACAATTGTATGATAAGGTGCATTTTGTGCATACAATGTTCTTCTTTCTTTAAACATATTCTTAACTCTTTGATACTAGAGTCAAGTCCTACTAAATCATTCCTAATATTCCTATACGTTGTTTCAAATAACTATTAGTCATCCTTAATATGTGTCTTTGTAGCTCCCACTTCTAATATTTGAAAAAACTTAATATCAAAAGCCTTAACCAATTGATTTTCTTTCATCTAAGAATCTACTTCAATAACTCTAACTTATATAAAAATGTGTAGTTTCTTAGAAAATTCCTCTAATGTTTCTTATATATAAATTACTCTTTTATTTTTCTCAAATATCTTCTTCAAAGATGATATCAATCCAAATGAATCATCATTATCTCTAGATAATTTTTCCAAAACTGATTCCAATCATGACCTTGATGTGATGGGTGTCTCTTTTCTCTAGACTTCAGTTTCTATTAAAATGTCCTCCTCATGCTAGAAAGTGTTTTTGTCAAAAAAAGTCTTAGTATTTTTTAACAATGGTAAAAATGGTGTTTCTTGTGTGATTATTTTCCATTTATTCTTCATCTTCTTAGTTTCTCTTTTACATTTCTCATGTGTCACTTCTTCATTCTTTTTCTTTTCCTCTTCTTTCTCTCTTTCTTCCTTCTTCTTCCTCCATTTTATCTTCTTCTCTCTTCATCCTTTCTTCTTTTTCCTTTTCCTTTTCTTTTTCTTCTTTCTTCATCTCTTTTCTTCCTTTCTTCTTCTCTCTTCTTCTTTTATGTTTATTTCTTCTTCTTTTCTTCTTCTCTCTTCCTTCTTATTTCTTCTTCATCTTTATAGTTTGTATAATTTACCAAATTTTCAACAATATAGGGGTCAAAATCCATAAAATTATATTATGTAGTCTCCAACACGATGCATGTGTTGTCTATTTGCATAATATCAATGTCAATTGTTACTTGTGGAATCTCTAATGTTTTAGTTGTCTCTTTCATTTTTGAATCCTTTATCATTTTTATAGGTATTTTTGGTGTAGGAATTAGTTTATCTTATTTCTTTGTTGTAGGGATTCCCCCCACCATTGTTTTCTTTTCTTTATTTCTTGGCTCTACAAAAATCATAACTTTTAGAATGTTTTCTTTAGTTTTCTTGTTGACTTCCTTTTGGTTTCCTCTCTTTATTATTATTGATATTTTCTTATTTCCAAATAAGGGATCAATTATCTTCATAATTCATGTAAGATTCTTATCATCTTCTATTTCATATGATTTTCCTATCAAGTTTTCTCTTATTTTCTCATCCTCTTCAAAAATTCTCTTCTTTTTGTTTACTTATCCCTCATAAAGATATTTTGGAATTTGTTCTTGTGTGTCTTCAAATTTTGATTAGACAATATCATATCCCTAATGATTACATTTTCTAGTGTAATTTTATCAATACCAATGTACAAATAGTAATACTTATTCAATTTCACAAAACTTCCATCATTAGTTATTACACAACTAATTTTCTCAATTCTTGGCTCTCATTTCTTCTTGTCTTTAGTAGGGATTTCTAATTCTTATTTTTCCTTTTCTTGTTCCATTAGAGTCTCTATCTCTATTGCTTTTTTTTCCTCCTTTTTGATTCTTCAAATTCTTATTCAATGACTTGTGCTCTCCTTTTTCACTTTCCCTAACATGTGACAAGTGTCTTTCTCTTTTTCCTTGGACCACTAATTAGTTTCTTGACTCTTTTATGTTTTGATGGTTCAAATGGTTCCTAGCTTTCTTTTACAAATCTTGCAAACCTTCTAGTAGTAGGTAGGGTAGCTAAAAGGACTTTGATAATGATAACATCTTCTTCATCTTTACTCTAAACTAGTGAAATAAATGGTGGTTACAAAGTTGCAATTGTTTCATAGGGTGCTAATGGTGTCTGCGCATATAGTACTACAACTATCACTCATTCTACTTCACTTCCAATGGTTGATGGCTTGGAAATTAAAATTTTTGACTTCCCACTTGCCTTCATCTCTACTATTATTCACATGGCTTCACTAAATTATTCTCTTCTCATTCATTTTTCCTTTAATATAATATTAGTCTTGTTGTCAACCCTCTTCTTTATGTCCTTAACAATACAACTGTGTATCTACTTTTTTAACTCTCCTCATAGGTTCCCCATCTAGGACACTTCTTATCATTTTAGAATACAAAATGATTCTTTTATATCATTTAATTAATTCTTTTGACATCACATATCCCATCTAATAAATAGACTTAACTCAAGATTCTACTACCTCCATATAAGTTACATCAGTTTCTACCATTAGAAAAATATCATCCCTGCATTTCTTAACTAATTATGGTGGTATCCTAAATCTATGTTTCATATCTCCTTGAAATCTCTTCAACATTCTTCTAATATCTTTAGTTATTCTATCCTTGGGTTGCTTTCTATAGTAGTGTGTTATCAGGTTCATTATGCATCTGTTGGAGTTCTACTCATAGTTTGGCATTCCAGGGAATTTTCTTATTACTTGGAAAAATAAAGGTTTTAATATGGATTCAAACAGGAAATTTTCATTCTTTTTTCTCTTAATTCTATCAATATTGTCTATAATTTATTTCCTATATGTTGAATAAATCCAGTAGGTATAGAGTTCAATCTTTAACTATAATTCATCTTGTAGCCAATTACTTTTCTTACTAGTCTAACATCATTTTTCTTGATAATATCCAATTTCATGTTCCTTCCATTAGATTTTTTAAAGGTTTTCCTCCACTAACTTATTATGATTCTTTGCATTCATTGGGTTACTACCTTCATTTTATAGTCTAGTTAATTTATGAATCATATCATTGTCAATCATGACTCGTATGTCTCCTACCCAAAATATGACCTCATGTATTGGGCTCAAAATAATCTTTGTCCATTCATGCTTTAAAGAATTTAGAAATGAATATTTTCTCAGTGATGTTCAAGTCATTGTTGTATACTTGATTCAAGTCTTCATGAATATCATCATTTCCTATAGTCTCAAACTTATAATGGATATATGCATAGATGTCCTATGTGTGTAATACCATACTTGGCACTTGTGAAAATGATCCCAATACATCATCTTCCAATGAAATGTATGGATGTTTCTTAAATTTTTACGTAGATCTCTCACTCACATCACAAATAGTTGGTGTTGTCATTCCTTCCAATTAACAATTTTAAATTGTAATTGTAAAAGTGATAAATATGTTAAAATCAAGAAACTAGGGCTTGGTGAATTTACTTTCGAATATGCTTCAAAAAAATTTAAAATTTCTCTTAAATTGACTCCAAAGACTCCTTTACTTCTTTCACAGTCAAATGGTACCCAAAAATCCAATTTTGATCTTTAAATCACCTTCAATTAACTTCTACATTAATTGTACAAGTACCTAGGTGAAAAAAAGTTGTTTCTCTTCATCACTAAACTTATTTTAGCTTTCACACTCATATATGAACTCAAAATCTCATGTACTCTTAACCATTACTTCTTGAAATCCTTTCCTACCTCATATTAAATTTTCAAGTCTCAATTCCTACCCCAACGTTTCCTATACTAATATGATGTGAATTCAATCATGTTAATTAATGAAATAAATTGCTCAATCAAATTGTGATTGGTTGGAGACTATGAATAACTTTAATATGTTCTCAGATGCTTCACTTGACTAACTTTCCAACATAATATATGAACTTTAGATATTTCCTTATCTTTAACATATGATTCATCAAGGTTTCCTTCAAGATCTTTCACATTTTCTCTTAGATTGTTACTATTGTTCTCATTCCTCATTTGTTGTTCACATTCCTTCTAGGATTTTTGTTTCTCATGTTGTTTCTAATGTTTTTAGGCATCCTATATTGTTCATTCTATAATATCTTGTTGTGTGTCCCATGTTGGTACAAATATGATAGAGTATAACATTATTTCCATACCTAGGTCTTGATTGATTTATCTATACTCTGCAATCTCTAGTTGTATTCCCAAAGCTATTGCACTTATAATTTATAATTCCATTCCATATAAAATTGGTTCCTCTAATAGGTCTACTAGGTATAGGGTTAGTACCTCTTAACATTCTACTATTATCATTATTGAATTTATATTTCTTACATTCCATAGCTCTATGACCAAAACCATGACAATTATAACAATAACTAGAAAGGGGTTTAAATGACTTACCTATACAATTCCTTTTCATGTGACCAAATTAATTACATTCATAGCATATTCCTCTGAATTTGTTCCTCACTTCTTTAGGTGATTCAAATTTTGCAAGAAGCTTAGATACATCTTTAGATTGACTAGACTCAATCTTGACCTAATTTTCTTCTATATCCTCAGGTTATTAGATCACAAGATCTAGTTCTTTACTTACATCAAACTTCTTAGATGACTTTTCTCCAAGGTATCCAAGACCAGTCTTATCATAAAAGCATTGAGCTATATAAAGATCTATTCATCAAGATTTTTAGTACCTGAATACAATTTATCAATTAGTTTCTTAGACCAAGCTAGCTCTCCCATCACGATACTATTATACTTTTCAAGTTCTACATATTGTAACTTTGCAGTCTCAAGCTCAGATGTCACTTTGGTATGGTTATATCTTGAATATCTTTATTCTTAGATTTCATATCTGGCTCTACATTGTTCTTAAATCTCAAATTTAGATTTGTAATCTTCAATTTATCCTTTGGGATCTCAATCTTTTTCTTTAGTTTTGAAACTTCATCATTATCCTTGATTTGATCTTTGGACTTAAGATAATCTATCTTATCTTTCAACAACTCAATGTAGTCTTTCACATTTTCATACTTGTGTATCAATGTATCACTTTCTTTTGTAAGTATATTAATCTACTCAAAAAAATACGAATCCATATCCATAGACACCTTACTCAAGTCGGTAGGCCTTCTCTGAGTAGAAGTGTTATGATACCAATTGTTAGAAATACAATATATTGAGATGCAGGGAGAGGCCAAATCAATATTTCATAAATATTTTCCCAAATATGGATATCATTAAAAAACTTATTACTTGCATGTGAAAGTAAATTAATTATGTTGAATAGTAAAAAAAATCATAAAATAATGCAACACATAACACCACATTTTTTAACTAGGGAAAACATGGCCAATAGAAAATCCCAATGGGGATGATACCCAAAAAATGATCCATTAATCAAAAGTAGCTTGTGAAACATTTTGAGCCTATTAGGAGTATATTAAATTCATATAGTGTCTTGGTCCTTGTTAGAGGAATAGGCATTGTCAAAAGCCTCAACCCTATTAGGAGTTGTTATTACAATTATAGAAAATATGCAATGTGAGCCCACTTCTTAAACATGGAATATATAATAATGATCTTCAATACAAGAGATGAATACAAAACCTCTTACTGTTGATGTCTTCAATATCTGATTTGATTTTCTGCTCTTCACAAAACTTGGATCATATATTGTACTTCTCTAGTCTTAGATCAGAATTCATATCTCAAAAAATACCTTGCATACTACGATTATCACTAACAAGTATGCATTCTCAACTACACAACTTCACATTCAATTTTTTTTCATTTATACCATAATTCTTTAAATGGTCAGCCTCCATTCTTTCATATGTTTGCCAAGATGTCATCTCTAATTATTCAATTAATTATTTTACTAAACAAAATAATTTCTTAACTTAAAATATCCATTTCCTTATCTTTACCTTGTCTTGTATGTTCAAGATTGTTACTGTAAAACTAGAATATATTGTTAGCATGAATGTCGATGATACTACTTTTGGGGAGTATCCTAAGAATTGGAGAATACTGATATGTTGCATTCATGACTTTGTTTGTCATCGATGTCAACACTATAATAAGTTTATAAAGATTGGCAAAGTAACAAAGAGAGAAATTGTAGTTTTACGAACAAGGTTTTTCTTTGCTACTGATGCATGGTCATTAACATGTTCTGTATAGTATCCTGATGATGTCATTCAATGTGTAGCATGTAAGTTGAATATGTATGGAGGTTGTACCTGATTTATAGAAAGAAGTTTAGAGATAGAGTGCTTCGAAAGAATTTTCTAATGTTTGTATTATATCTTTCATTTGAGATGTAATAAGAAGATGCATGGTCAAACAGTGATAGAGGATAGTCAAATGATGACATCACTAGATGTGCGAGCCCTAGTATCACATGTATGAAATTTTGTATAGACTATGAGCTGAAAATACTATTGTAATTGTAATTAATTAATTATCTTATTATAATTAATTGTGAAAGCCTCTAGGCCAACTCAAGGAATTATTTCGAAGATATGGTATAAATGAAATATTTTTCCTTGTTTGTAATGAGTATCAAGTATTATATGAAGTGTAAAGTGCAAAAAGGAGCAAAGTGTTTGTTGAATGCGTGTAAGCAGTCTAAGGGATTATAGGATGTGAGTTTTCTGATCTAATTATAAGATAAAAAGGACCAAAGGTCTAGTTGACAGGATAGGGAAAGTACTATTAAAATTTATTATTTTGGAAGGAATAGTATAGAGATTATTTGGATACTAGGTTCATTGGTCTTGCCTTTTAAACTATTTAGGTAGTGGGTCCAGTTATCTTCCACAACTCCTAATAGTGATTCAAAGTCTCTTAATAGAAACTAATATGTACTAAATTTTGTTATAGAATCCTAACAGGGTCCATCCTCCAACAAGGAATATTTATATTAGTACATCATCTTGTGGGTACCATCCCCACTGGGGTTTTCCCTCTGATCAAGGGTTTCCCTATTTAACAAATCTAGTGTTATCGTGTATGAGTATCTTGTGGTAGTTTCTGATTATATTAGTCATATTGTAATGTTTGTTTAAAGTTGATACTTGTGATATTAGTTGGATAATTGATTCACCCCCCTAACATAGTGAAGGCAGGAGAATCCCCAAAGGAGATGTCCTAGCCCCTAGTGAATACCAACACAACAAAAACACAACATAAGATGCACAATCTGATACCAAATGCAACTCTTTATTCATAAAATAATTGTTTACATGCAAAGTTCCTGGCTGTTAGGCCTTTTGGGTTATGGCCAAATACAGTAGCAATTACAATAGGAGTTCTGTAAGATCCGTCAAGATCCAACCGAAACACTAGCTATTCGAGATGCACACTCTAGTAGAAACCTCCAAGATCTCAACTTGTGCTCATAAGCCACTAAGAAATATCTTTGTTTCTAAACCGTGGCCACTAGTTCTTCTCACAAACTTGCAACTCCACCATAATCCTACAGTAAACTTCCTCACATTCGGCACTCTATCCATAGACTCCGAAAAACTTGCTCCTTTTCTTCCTCCTTCCCACCAAGATTCTAGTAAGAAGAGATCACACCTTGAAGCTTGATTTCAAATGCTCATATGCCTTTCTTAAATAGGCACTTACCACCCAAGATGTTACAAACACAACCAATGTGGGATAAAAGACAAATACAACTACCTTCAACAAATATTTAATTCCCACCCAAATACAACTAAGGACCACCATGTAGCCCAACAAATATTAAATACATGATTTAAGGAAATGTCCACAAACTTCTATAATTCCACCTACACTCCTCAATAAATGGAATGAAAACCATTTTTATTTCTTTTTCTATTTATGCCACCTATGCACTTCAAAAATAGAAATTCCTCTTTTTCACCCTTTTTCTATTTTTAAATTTTTTAAAAATAAATTCTCTAATTTTTGTCACTTTCTGTCTTCTCCATTTTTTTAATTTTTATTTTAAAACAAAATTCACACCCCTCTTTATTTTGTGATGCAAGATGCTCGTACTTCAAACTCCCCAGGTAGATAGGAAAATGTGTCCCACACTTTGATACCAATAGAAAGATTTGCAACCATCTTCATCTTCACCAAAGGTTTCCAGTCCATCAAGGACAAGAAATCAACATGCAAATCATCCACACTTGCATCCAAAATAACATCCACACAAGCTATTGTCTCATTAATCCTCCTCTCCACTATATCATGGATATTTACAATCATCCTAGGGTCTAATCTTCTTGGATCCATCTTCTAAGACCTTCACAACCCTCTGGAAAAATCACCAAAAAATTAATTTTCCCAAACAAGGTCAACCTTCCACCTTTGCAACCATAGATCCATCTACATGTCCTCCTAAGGTCCTAGTGCAAACTGCCTCAACTTCGGTGATCTATCTACATGCTCATGAACAACCTTCAATCTGATACCACTTCACATAGCGAAGGTAGAAGAATCCCCAAAGGAGATGTCCTAGCACCCAATGAATAACCACATAAGATAAACACAACACAAGATACATGATCTGGTACCAAATGCAACTCTTTATTCGTAAAATAATTGTTTACATGCAATGTTTTAGGTTGTCAAGCCTTCTTAGTTATGGCCAAATACAATAAATATTACAATAAAAGTTCTAGAAGATCCCTCAAGACCCAACCCAAACACTAGCTGGTCTAGATCCACACTCTGATAGAAACCTCCAAGATCTCAACTTGTGCTCACAAGCCACCAAGAAATCTCCTTGTTTCTAAATTTTAGCCACTAGCTCTTCTCACAAACTCACAACTCCACCAAAATCCTACTATAAACTACCTCACATTTGGCACTCTATCCATAAACTCAACAAAAATCACTCCTCTACTTCCTCCTTTTCTCCAAGATTCTACTAAGAAGAGATCAAACCTTGAAGCTTGATTTCAAATGCTCATATTCCTTACTTAAATAGGCACTTACCACCCAAGATGTTACAAACACAACCAATGTGGGATAAAAGGTAAATACAACTACCTTCAACAAATATTTAATTTCGATCAAAATACAACTAAGAACCACCATGTAGCCCAACAAATATTAAATTCATGATTTAAGGAAATGCCCACAAACTTCTAGAATTCCACCTACACACCTTGATAAATGGAATGACAACAATTTTTATTTATTTTTCTATTTATGCCACCTATGCACCTCAAAAATAGAAATTCCTCTTTTTCACCTTTTTTCTATTTTTTAATTTTAAAAAAAAAATCTCTAATTTTCATCACTTTCGCTCTCCTCCATTTTTAAATTTTTATTTATTTTTTTAACTTAAAAAGAAATTAACACTCCTATTTATTTCATGATGCAAGATGCTCCTACATCACCCCCATCTCAATTATATTGGTGGACTATATATTCTAAAAATTTGTATCAGAGCATGAGGTCCTTGAAGGATAAGCTTAACAACTTTGGGAGATCAATGATGAATCTTTTCAAAAAGGATAGTCCTAGATTTGATGGGGAAAACTATGATAGTCAGAAGGAGAAGATGAAGACTCATTTGTTGTGCATGGGTTTGGGTTATTAGATCTTGACAAAAAGTGAGACAAAAATTGTAAAAGAAGGGAAACTTGAAGAATGTAGTGAAGCAAAGAGAGATCTATTCATGTCCAACAAGAGACCTAGAGAGGCTCTACTATCAGCTCTTCTAGAGAATGAATACAATTAGGTAAAGTCACTTCAAACATCTCATGAAACTTGGAAATCATTAGAATATACTTTTGAAGGTGGTACACATACATAGAGAGTAAGATTGCAAAATTGGATATGTGCATTTCAAGATGATAAAATGATGGAAGATGAATCTATAAGAAACTATATTGGTAGAATATTAGAGATTGTTGCAAGAATCAAGTCACATGTTTCAACCAAGGAAGATGATGAGGTTGTGTGGAAGATCTATAAAACTTTGATAGCACCATTCAAGCAAGTTGCTCATATGATTCAGTTATGTATACCCTACAATAAGGAGCTTACCATGGAAATGTTACATGGAATATTGGAAGTAGTAGAAGTAGATCTAAGGAAATCAAGAGAACTAACAAGAGTTGAGACGGCTTTCAATTCCTTGAATGTTTGGCCAAGCTTGTTTAGAAGCATAAGAACTCATGGATATTTTTCTAGTAGTAGAAGAACCAAATCTGATGAAGAAAAGAAGATTGAGAAAGGTATAGCACTTCCTTTCATAAAAGAGAGAAAAAGTATAAGGGAAATTTTAAGACTAGAAGAGATAGGAATTGTTTATATGCTAATGAAGATGAGGAGTCTAGTGAAAGAGCTCAAAGTGAAAGTGATGATGAACTAGGATTTTTAGCTATTAAAGAAGATGATCTTGATAGAGAAATTAGAGATGAAAAGGCTCTAGCTTCTAAAGTTGAAAATAAATTTTATTTGATAGTAGATAGTGGTTGGTCACATCACAACACTGGTGACATGAATAATTTTGTTAAATTTAGGAACTATGATTGAGATATTGTTAGAGTTGGTAACAATGTAGCCTATCATATCATAGGGATTCAATCCATTACTTTAGATGTAAGAACTAACATTGATGATGGCTATGTGTAGGATCATGGGGTGCCAAAAAGTGGAAATCTAAAAAAATTATAGTTCTGAAATATCTCAAACCATTTCAAAATATATTTCAACTTTTTTCCCACCCACCCTTATACTAAATGAAAACAATTAATATCTTTATAGGGTCTACTATATCTTTTGATACCAAACCTATATGCTCAACTTTAGAAATGTCCTAAAAATGAGTTTTTGGCCTATTTTTATATGATTTTTACTTCAAACATGTAGCTAACAACTTTTTTTTAACCAAAATTTGATGAGATGAAAAGGGTTTCTTAAGAATGTTCTTATTTTTCCATAAATGTAAGGTTGGTCAAATTATGACTTTAGTAAGTAATTATTACTTATTTTCTAATGGAGTTACGTATAAAGTGTTGATTGACACACTACTTGAAAAAAAACTATACCTTTCAAATGGTACAACATTTTTTAAATCCAAAAGATGCATCACATTGTATGTTTCTTCTACTAGAAGGTAAAAAAAATTAAAAATTGAATTTTGCAGAGTGTTGAATTACTTAAGATGGTTAGACACGAGATTTTTTTTATTCCAAAAATACTAAAGTCAAAAATCAATTATTAATTATTTATTTAGAATAAAAATACCCAAAAATATGTGTCACATCCAAGCACAAGTCTACTACTTATATCTAGAATCTTATTAAAAACAATTATCATTTGATTTTGTTTAAGGTGGTCAAACATACATCTACTTCTTATTTTTGTTCTAAAATTTTTGTAATATTGCATTAAAATTCAAAATTTCGACCAATCAATTTTTTTTTTTTGATATAAGTCCTAGTAGTGTAGAAACTAGATTCATTTTTTTGGAGATTCTATTCTATCAACTTTTTGATGTGAATTTAATAACAAGTAGAAAATTGCATGTCAAGTTGACATAACCTTGATTTTCTGACTTTTTATTGCCACTTAAGAGCATAGTTTGGTTGACCATGATCTTGCACATACCTTAATGTTTATTTTATTGATGGATTGAAGCATAATTTGTTGTGTATTGGACAATTGGTGGACAAAGGGTATCAATTGTAATTCACAGAAAATACTAGCACTATCAAGTATAAGATGGTAAGATGATTGGAACTAGAACTAAATCTAGAGGTAATGTACTTCAGTTGAATCCCACTAAAATTACTTTTTTGGTTTCTAAAGTGGATAAAGCTTGGTTATGGAAAAGGAGATTATGTCATATAAATTTTTATAATATTAGAAAGGTTAGTAGAATGTTTGTAGTCATATATATTCCTAAGATAATTAAGCCTACTCATTTGATTGTAAAGAATGTATTTTGGATAAGAAGAAGGTATCTTTTTATAGCAAGAAGTTCACCACCACAAAGAAGCTAGAGATTGTTCACACAAATCTAAGTGGTCCCTCTAGAACAAGAGGATTTTATGGTGAAAGGCATTTCATGATTTTTGTTGATGATTTCACTAGAATGATGTAGGTAGAATTTCTTAAAGATAAGTTTGAAGCTTTTCAAAAGTTTAAGATATTTAAGAATAGAATTGAGAATAAATCTAGTGTCAAGATAAAATGTTAGAGATCTGATAGAGGACTAGAATTCACATATAGAGATTTTAACATATTTTACGAAGAGAATGGAATCAAAAGGAAACTATCATCACCTAGGACACCTAAAAAAAATTAGATAGCAAAAAAGAAAAAATAGACCCTAGTAGCAAAGGCAGCAAGAGAGATGTTATTTGAAAATGATGTATCAAAATTTTTTTTGAGAGAATTAGTCAATACAAAAATTTACACTTTGAATAAAGTATAGATCATAAAATGTATGAGTAAGACACCTTATGAACTATGGTTTTTTCATTCACCATCATTTGAGTATTTCCAAGACATTTTTGAGAGAAGTAGTCAATACAACAATGTACACTTTGAACAAAGTATAGATCATAAAATGTATGAGTAAGACACCTTATGAACTATGGTTTTTTCATTCACCATCATTTAAGTATTTAACAATATTTGGTAGCAAGTGTTATATTAAGAGAGATGATGATGCTAGCAAGTTTGATCCAACAAGTGATAAAGGTATATTTCTTGGCTATTCATTGAAAAGAAAGGCATACAGATGTTTCAATCACAGAACTAAGACAATAGTTGAGTCTAAAAATGTTAATATTGATGAAAATTTTGGAACTAGGGAAAATATTTTGGATTACAATTCAGATGAAGAAGAAGATGTTTATGGAATTGTTAGACAAAATGCAGAATTTTTCTTTGAGACTAACGATGATCTACATAATGATGTGTTAATTATTGAGCAAAGAGGAGAGAAGAGATCTAAACCTAGAGATGAGATAAGAGTTGAGATGTCAACTCCTACCCCTAATAGGAATCTGACAAGGAATCACCCTCCAGAGCAGATAATTGGAAGAAAGGACAAATGTGTGATGACAAGAAATAGAGTTAATGAAGAGATATATTTGATTTCTCAAGTTGAACCAAAGAGTATAGATGAACCATGTAAATATAGCCATTGGATTCAAGCAATGGAGGAAGAATTATATCATATTGTGAAGAATGAAACATGGGAGTTGGTTCCTAGACCTAAAGATAAGAATGTGGTAGGAACCAAATGGGTATTCAGAAACAAAATGAATGAGCAAGGAAAAGTTGTGAGGAACAAGGCTAGACTTGTATCCAAAGGATATTATTAGCAAGAAGGCATAGACTATGATGAGACATATGCACCTATAGGAAAAATGGAAGTAGTAAAAATGTTCCTAGCTTATGTAGCAAATAAGAAGTTCAAGGTATATCAGATGTATGTTAAATCAGTCTTCTTGAAAGAAGAACTTAAAGAAGAGCTATATATTGAACAATTGAAGGTTTTCCTCTAACATAAGACAAAGAGGTTGGTAATATTGCTACTAGATTTCTAGAGAAAAAGAACTATAGAGGTGGTGACAAGTAGAAAAGTAGAAGGGATAAAGATAACAAGGACTACAAAGATAAAGGCAAAAAGTCTTGCTATATTGTTGAAGAGGGAACAAAAGATGAATCTAAAAAAGTGGTGTATGTTGCCATGAAGGATGAATCTAGAATGATGATGAGCCAACTATATTTGTGACCATTGACAGTGGGTGTTCACATCACATGACTGGAGACAAAAGTAAGTTCATTACCCTGAATTGTTATGATGGAAATAGTGTAATATTTGGTAATGATGCACCATGTTTGATAAAAGGAAAAGGTTCTATCAAAATCATAGATAATATTTTATGTGACAATGCTTACTATGTTGAAGGACTTAACTATAATCTTTTGAGTGTGTCACAATTGAATAATTTGGGATGTAAGGTTGAGTTTGAGAACAAGATTGCGAAGATATATGACACAAATAGAAAATTGATTAGAAAGGGTGATCAAACTATGATTATTCTAGTATATCTTAATATAGAGGATGCTACTTGTCTAGTTGTAAAACTTGATGATGTATGGCTATGGCACAAAAGGTTATGTCATGTTAATGTTGATATCCTAGTTAGTATTAGTAACATGAGAAAAGTTAGAGGTTTGCCTAAGTTGAAGAAGCCTGATAATATTATGTGCAAACAATGTCAGTTAAAGGAAAAATAACAAAGTCAAGTTTTGAGAGTAAAACTCATACCTCTAAGAGTATACTAGAGATTTTTCATATTGATTTGTGTGGACCAATTGAAGTGAAAAGCTACAAAGGAGATAAGTTACCTTGCATTGTTTCGAATGATTGTTTACTACTTTTTCGGTCATCTTTTGGGTCCCAACCACTATCTATGAATCAGGATTTTCAAATTAAGAATTGGGTGCCCAAATCTAAGGCCATGTGTGAGATTTCCCATTGGCATTGGGTTTTTCCTTGGGGAAAGGCATGGTATAGGCTTGGTGGGATCAAGCTTGTGCCTTTAAATATCAAATTTTGACTAATGCGATTATTCAACTATTTAAGGTATTGCCATAATTTTTATAGTGTCTTCCTGCTAGTTGAATTTTTTGACAAAATAAAAACTAATTATAGATCTTATTGTTTTGAGTTTAGAAATGTAAATTTTACAGTGTTGTGAGTTCATTTTCTATTTTTGCATTATTTATTAATCATAGGTGTCAACAAAACATAAAATAGTAAGATTCACTAAAACTTTAATAACTTTTTAAATTTTTTATATTTCTTAAATTTATCTAAATCTCATCAATCTGCAAACAATTCTTTCGAAATTTAAAAAAATAAATTCTAAAGTTATATTTTTATTAAATTTTAGTGTCTATACATGAGAGGTTTTAGAAATTAGCTTAATCATCAATTAAAAATTAATTTTTAAAAGTTATTAAAAAAATTAAGGAAAATTATTTTAATCAATCTTTGGTATGTCAGGTAACCTCTTTTAAAAGGATTTACAAAAATTCATTTAGTTGTTTCAAATTATGGTGTCCATGCACAAACATGGTATGATCGTGAAACATGCATTCTGAAAATGTGGTTTCTAAAGATCCACACAAAATAAAAAATATCTCAAATAAGTATTCAAATAAATTACATATTCCAAAAGTAGACTCTAAGCACTATAATTTCTATTACTAAAATTTTCTAATATTCAAACCATACATGACTCAAATTCTACCATAATTTGACAAAGAATCTAAAAATAGGAAAAACACTTCCACTTTTTGGCCAAAAGTGAGACTCAACTTCTTGCACTGACCCCATTGATGTCAAACATTACTAGTAAAACACTTATTAAAAGTGCAGAGTGTCATATTAGGTGATTGATGAAGAGGATTTGAAAAGAGAGATAAATAGATGACCTGGTGAGTTGTTGAGTAAATAGGGGCAAGTATGTTAGAATTACAATGGGTACTTGATCTGATAGTCTTTGATAAGACAATATATTGTTTAATAATTAAATGGAATGAAGAAGATAGTTGAGTTGATGTATAGAAGTAAAGCCAAGAAGTTTAATAAACTTGACCAAGTGACAGTTTTATTAAGTCAATGAAGCAAAAGATTAAGGAAATTAAGAGATAGCCAAGGAAATAATATCAATCAAGTGATAGTTATGGACAATAAATTTGAAGGAGAAAATGTAGTAGCACCCGAGCATAGAGAAGACTGAGAAAATTAGTGAAGGTTGCACACAAGTGATATAGAATGGTAGAGAGTGACCTACATAGTGTTGACGGAGAGAAGAACATAGTGATGACTAGGAATGTTAGAAAATAATAATTTGTAAAAGAATTGATTTTGAGGCCAACATAATTGAATTTTTAGACTAGTCAAAACATGAGGATGATAAGGATTGATGAGCTAACATATTTATTGCATGAATTAATTTTGTTATGTGATCAAAGGAAAGGATTCAAAGAGAAATTTCTAGAAGTGTCAAGAAAGGAGTAGAAGGACAAAATAATGGATAGTGATTGAAAGTAATAAAACCCTATGATCTATGATTAATTTTAAGTGCAAAAAGATCATAGCTACCTATTTAAGGAGGCATAAAGGATGTTTTCTAAGACTAGTTCCTTGTTGATTGGTTTCTTTGTGGAGAACCTATGAAGAAAAGACTAACAAAGGAAAAATGAGAAGATTAGTGAAAAGTGATTACTTGAAGGGTTGCCAAGTAGATCGAGGATGGAGATTATAATGGAGTCCACTTAGTGAACCATCAAAAAAGATGAATAGAGATATCAATTTGCAAAGTGAGTTATATCTTAATAAATCAAACCTAGTTGTTACTTTCTAACCATCATAGAAATCAAAACCCTTTAATCAAGGTGACATTCTAGTGGAATTATCTAAATACCTCTAACCAGGCCACTCCTAATAGGGTGATTAAATATTTTAACATGGTCACACCTAACAATGTGTTTTGTAACCTTTAACAGGGTTGCCTCTTAACTGATCTCATTTTAGAAGGGTGAAATTAGTAGCATGTTAGTGTTTTTTCTCAAATTGGGTTTTCACATTAAATCCTAGTGTCATATATGTGTGAATGTTATATGTGTGATGCATTGTATTTAGTGTAGTTTATTTTTTGTTAATTTGCATGTACACAATAGAGAGCTAAGTGATGAATGAAAAAGTCAATTTTATCATAGACTATTATATTATCCAAGTGGTTTTATGAGTTTTTTCAAGTTGTTTATGTTTAGAACAATTATGTAATTTTATGTTGTCTTTGATGTTACAAAAAATGTTAAAACTTACCAAGAAAGTTAGTGATTTCCAAGCTCACTTTGGCATTGAAGACAGTTTCATGTGTATGCCGAGTTTTCTAGTTATAACCAAGTTCAAAATTAGTTCTGATTGAGCGCACTTGGGCATTAAAGGAAGATCCTATGTTAATCGAGCTCAGTCAAATACTAAAGAAAAGTTGGCATGGATCCTATATTGATTGAGTTCAGTAGGTTACCAAAGGAAAGTCAGTTTAAAATTAGTATTGACTGAGTTGGGGCAGTTAGTGAAGAGTTTTCTGAATTGGTCGAGTACTCAATTCTATATTAGCTATCTGAAAACATATTAAGTTTGATTGATTTATTGGTATTGGTAGCCAACTTAAGGGATGAAATTTATTTAGTTAAAAGTATATTCAATTTGACTTGATAATTTTATTCATATAAGTATAAGGTCAAGTTGAGGATTGAAGTATAATAAGCATGGGATTGAAGAAAATGAATTAAGGAAGTGAATTGGAAGGATATCAAAGCATCCGAGTTGAACAAGTTAAAAAGAACATTATGATCAAAGAGGATTGATTATTCAAGCTAGGATTTGAAATAAGAAAAAGAAATTACATCAATAATCAAGTCAAGTCATTGTTACTCTCTAAATTGTAGGAATGAATAAAATCTCCTAATAGAGTTATCCTAACAACTAGTTTCCTTATCCTCTAATAAGGTGGCATTTCTAGATTGAAGTTTCTAAGGCCTCCAACAAGGCCAATCCTAATAGAGTGAATTAAATCCTCTAATAAGGTCACACCTAATAGTGTGTTTTACAATCTCTAACTAGGTTAGCTCCTAATAGGGCTCACTTTAGAAGAGTGAAAAATAGTAACTAGTTGCAATTGGTGGTTTTCCCAAAATATATGTTTCCATGTTAAATTGTGGTGTCTCTTGTGTTAATGTTATTTCCTTTATGTTTTTTCAACTAAGTTAATTAAGGTTAAACACATTTAATAGCTTAAGATCTACATGTTCAATGTTAACTGAGTGACATTAATATATCTAGTGTTAACCAATATATAATAGAATATTCAGTGTTAACTAAGTTACAACAATTTATTAGTTTTATATTGTGTTGACATCTTGAAGAGACATTTGGATTTTTTTTTGTGGTAAATGATTTAACCCTCCACTCAAAGTTACTCTTTTCCATTTGTAGCAATTTGTATTAGAGCATTTGGTGCTTGTAGATAAGGTATCAAGTACCTAAGCTAAAGATCAAGATGTACTATAGAAGGGATATCATAAGCTGAATAGAGATAACTTACAATCATGGAAGGAACTCATGAAGCTACATTTGGCAACCATTGGAGATGCAGACTTGAAATATCTAGATAACAAATATGTGGCACCTGCTAGACCTTTGTCTATGGATCAAATTATAGAAAAGAAGAATCATAACATAATGATGATTGACATTGCCTCTACTCTCAATTATGTTTAATTTGATGAATTCAAGAATTGTCCTAATCCTCATGGATATGTGTAGGATCACGGCATGCCAAAAAGTGGTGATCTAAGAAATATGTAGTTCTAAAATGCATCAAAGCATTTCAAAATCTATTCCAACATTTTTCCCACCCATCCATATACCAAACCAAAAAACTAATACCTTTCTAAGGTCTACTATATCTTTGGATAGGAAACCTACATGGTCAACTTTAAAAACATCCCGAAAACATGTTTTTTGCATGTTCTTGTGTATTTTTTACTTCAAACATGTATCTGGCATCTTTTTTTTAACCCAAATTTGATGAAACAAAAAGCATTTTGTAAGAATGTGCATAACTTTTCATAAAAGTAATATCTATCAAATTACAATTTAAGTAAGTAATTATTACTTATATTGTAATGGAGTTACATCTAAAGTGTTGATTGACACACTGATTGAAAAATAGCTAAAGTGTTGAGTTACATTCTATGCTTCTTCTTCTTGATGAAGGGCCGCTCTAATACCACTGATGAAGGGCCACACCACCCTACCAACTCATAACCAAGAATGCAAGAATATGAAGACAAAGAGAGATAAAATGTTTCCCAAGAAATTTTATTAAACTTGAAAATCCTTAGCAATTACAATAACCTTTCTGCAAGATCTCTCAAGATACAATCCAAGCACAAGCTAGTCAAGATCCACACTCTAGTAGAAACCTCCAAGATCTCAACTTGTGCTCGCAAGCCACCAAGCAACCTTCTTGTTTCTAAACTATAGCGACTAGCTCTTCTCCAACCTTATCCAAGATCCAAGTGTAAACTGCCTCACATTCGGCGCTCTGTCTACACACTCACAAGTCCATCACAATCCTACTGTAAACTACCTCACATTCGGTGCCCTATTCACAAACTTAGGAAAACTCACTCTTCACTTCCTCCTTCTCTTTCACACCTTGAAGCCTTCCAAGCTTTCCAGGCTTCACCTTCCACAACTTTCACCTTTCCAATCTTTCCGTCCAAAGCTTCTACTTCCCGAGCTTCTCCTTCTCGAGTTTCTCCTTCTCGAGCTTCCACTTCTCAAGCTTTCGCTTCTCAAGCTTGATTAGAAATGCTCATATTCCTTGCTTAAATAGGCACTTACCACCCAATGCATGACTTATCCACAACCTTCTAGAATTCCACCTACACAATATCCACAACCTTCTACAACTTCCATAACCTTCTACAATATCCACAACTTTCTACAATATTCATAACTTTCTAGAATTCTACCCACACACCTCGATAAATGGAATGAAAACCATTTTTTATTTTATTTTTCTACTACGCCACCTATGCACCTCAAAAATAGAAATCTCCTTTTCCTTTCTTTTCTCCTTTTTATTTTTTATTATTTCTCCTCTAATTTTCGTCACTTTCTCTCTCCTCCACTTTTTTTTTAAAATTTTTTTTTGAAATTTTACATTCAACATGTCTCCCCTTTATTTTGGATGATAGATGCTCCTACATCACTTCTATAAGGGGAAGATAAATAAATATTAAATGTTGTAGAGTTTTGAATTAGTTAATGTTGTCAAACACAAGAATTTTTTAATTCCAAACATACTATAGTAGAAAGATCATAATTGATTATTTATTTAGAATAAAATACCCAAGAATATGCATCACATCTGGGCATGAGTCTAATTCTTATATCTAGAATCTTATTAAAAAATATTATCAATTTATTTTGATCTACATTTTTTTTTCTAAAATTTTTGTACTATTTCAACAAAATTTAAAATTTTGACCAATCAAAATTTTTTTTCAAATAAGTCCCAGTAGCTTACAAACTAAATTCAATTTCATAGATATTCTTTTCTCTCAAATTTTTGATAGAAATTTCATAAAAAAGTTTAAAATTGCATGTCAAGTAGATATAACCCTAATTTGTTGGTTTTTCATAACCACTTAAGGACATAGTTTGGTTGACCATGATCCTCCACATACTCTCATGAAATGTGGAAGAAGCTAAAAGATATCTAGGGAGGAAATGAAAATGTGAGGAGAGCTAAGGCAGAAAGTCTAAGAGGTTAATTTGATCAGATGAAGATGAGAGTAGATGAAAACATTGCACAATACATTGAAAGAATCAAAGAAAGTGTAAGTGCAATCAAAGGCTCGGGAGTGAAAATAGATGACATGATAGTAGCCAACAAGGTACTTAGAAATCTTCTTCTTGTTTATGCAATTAGATTGTCAGTCATTATTGAGAGATGAGATTTGATCCAAAAAATGATATAAATTTAGATGCACTGGTGTCAAGGTCGACAACCTTTGAGTTAGATAGCTTTGCTAATTATGGTCCTAAGTCTAGTAGCATTGAGTCTACATTTCAGGATAAACTATCACTAAAGAAGGAAGAGGGAAAATCCAAAAGCAAAATTTTTGATACTGAAGATGAAGACAATACTAATGATGACCTTAAAGTCATTGAAGCCCTAATTGCAAGAAGATTTTGTAAAGGAAAAGGAACTTGTACAAAGGGAAAATACCTCTAATATGTTTTTGCTGTGAATAATTTGGTCACATTGCTGCAAGGTGTCTAGACAAATAAGGAAAATAAGAAAAGAAGAATGGCAAGTACAAAGGAAAGAAATATTTCAAAACCTACAAAGAGTACAAGGATAAAGGTATGAAATCTTGTTGCATGGCTAAATATTTTAATAGTAGTGATGAAGATGAAATGTTTACATTGTTGTAAAAGATGAATCAAATGATGAAAATGACAAGATGGCCCTCATTTAGATCATATTAGCAAGAATGACACATGGGTTATTGATAGTGGTTGTTCTCACCATATGACCAATGATAAATCTAAATTTGAGCACATAGAACACTATGATGGTGGGAGTGTCAGATTTGGAAATGATGAACCTTGTTATATAAAATTAAAAGGTTGCATTGCATTGACTAATGAACTTAGATGTGACAATGCTTACTGGGTTAAAGGAATGAAACATAGTCTACTTAGTATGGCACAATTGAACAACTTTCGATTCAAGGTAGAATTCATGAATGACATGGCCAAGCTATTGGATGGAAAAGGAAATCTAGTTGGGACTAGAAATTAAACCAAAGGTAATTTATTCTATCTAGATCTAATTAAAATTTTACATTTCCTAGATCAATTAAAGGAAAGTTGGTTATGGAAATAAAGGTTTTTTTCATGTGAATTTTGATAACCTAGCCAACATAAGAAAGAAAAAAGAGAGAGAGAGGTATTCCAAGTCTAAAGAAACTTGATATGGGCACGTGCAAAAATTGTCAAATTGGAAAGATGGGAAAGACAAGTTTCAAAAAATAGAATTATCATTCTAAAGTTTTGGAGCTAGTTTATATAGATCTTTGTGGACCCATTAGCAAAGAAAGATACGATGAGATAAGTAATTTATCTTATTGATTGATGATTATTTGAGGATAATGAAAATCATGCACCTAAAAAAAAAATGTGAAGCATTTCAAAAATTTAAGTGGTATTTGGCTAGAGTGGAGAAAGAAATAGTAAATAAACAAATGTGTCTAAGGTCAAATAGAGGAGAAGAATTAATCTCAAATGAATTCAATAAATTATGCAATGAAAGAGGAATCAAGAGACATGTATCTACACCTGGTACACCTCAATAGAATGAAATAGAAGAAAGAATAAATAGATCAATTGTAGACTATGCAAGAACACTTATGAGAGAGAAAAATAATGCAATCAAATACAAGAAGGAAGCAATCAACACATTAGTTCATACCTTTAACTGAGTTACACTGAAGGACTCTAATTAAACACATTATGAATTATGGTATGGATATAAACCTAATTTCTATTATTTCAAAGTATTTGGAAGAAAATGTTATATCTTGAAAGAATCAAGGAAAGGAAAATTTGATGTGGAAAGTAATGAAAGAATATTCTTAGAATACTCCAACAAGAGGAAAATATATAAATGTTGAATCTTTCTATGCAAAAAATTCTAGAAAGTAGGCATGTGAAAATTGATGATTTTGTAGAAAAGAGTGAAGAAAAAAGAAGAAAAGAACCATAAAACTATAGAAACTTTGTTTACTATGAACTTGATACTTTACCTAAAGTTCAAGAAAATGCAACTGGAAATCAACAGTCTTCACCACCCAAGTCCCCTAAATATCTAGTTCAACTTGAGTTGTAGCCATTGCAACCCAAGTCACAATCTAAAGGACCCAAATTGCAATCAAAAGGCCCTGAGTTTCAACAAGTAGAAACTGGGTCATAGTTTGAAGGACCTATGTCATAGACAATGGGACTTAAGCATGATTTAGAAAATCATTTCGAGCATGGTGAACGAAGTGAATTCAAAAAGAAAGTATAGGTAATTGTTAGTCAGAAGGCATCATGCACCTAAGAAAATCATTGGAGATCAGTTAAAAGCAACAATGGGAAGGAACAAATTAAAATGAACTTGTTATCTTGTTGAGTTTGAACCTAGAAATGTTAAAGATGCATTCGAAAATAAAAGTTAGATTGAGGCAAGGAATGAAGAAATTGGTCATATTGAAAGGAGAAAAAATTTGACTCTTGTCATAGACCAAAAATGTAATTGGCTCAAAATGTGTATTTAGAAGCAAGTTGAATGACAATGGAGAATTTTTAAGAAATAAAGAAAGGGTAGTTTATAGAGGTTATGCTCAAGTAGAAGGTATTGATTATGGAGAGACTTTTACTCATATTGCAAGACTTGAAGATGTTAGAACACTACTTGGTTATACTTCTCATAAAGGATTCAAAGTATATTAGTTGGATGTGATGTCATCATTCATAAATGGAATCCTAGAAGAATAAGTCTACATTGAGTAACCTGAAGGTTTCATAGATCCTAACAAAAGGGAAATGGTTTGTGGACTACACAAGGCTTTATATGGTCTCAAACAAGCCCCTAGATACTAGAATGATAGATTGCATAGTCATTTAGTAAAAATTGATTTTCAAAGGACAAATGACAATAACAGTCTATACATCAAGGTAGGACTAGATAAGAAGATAGTGTTGAGCTAGAAATCTTCATAGATGATAGATTATTCACTTGAAATGATGATTTTTGCAAATAATTTTTTAAGGAAATGATTAATGAAAACTAAATGTCAATGTTTGGAGAGATTAAATTCTTTGCTGCCTTGCAAATTTAATAGAAGAAAGATGGTACATCTACATTAATCAATCAAAGTACATCAAGGAGATATTAAATAAATTTGGAATGGAAGATTCCAAACTAGCTTGAACACCTATGTCTATTGGGCATAAGCTTTCCAAAAATGATGATTTCAAAGAGGTAGATTAGACTACATATAGATCAATGATTAGAAAACTTTAGTATGTGGTACACACAAGACCTGATATTGCATTAGTAGTTTGTATGGTGGAAAGATTCACTACTAATCAAAAGGAAAACTATATGATGGAAATAAAAAGAATAATATGGTATCTAAAAGGTACTAAATATTATGATTTGTGGTATAAGAAAGGAGGTGACTTTGAATTGAAAGCCTTCACTGATGTTGATTGGGAAAGAAGTATTAATGACAGGAAAAACACTAGTGGTGGAAAATTCTTTCTTAGAAAGAGGCTAGTGCCCTGGACAAGCAAGAAACAAAATTGCATCTCTTAGTCAACAATAGAAGTACAATATGTTATATCATTGATTAATTGTTCCAACTATTAGAAACAATAATCCACCAAGATAAGTGAGAGGGAGGGGGGGTGAATTAGTTAACAAACAATTAAAACATTTATCTTCTTTCAAAAAACTTAAACATTCAACCAAAGTAAATAGCAACCATAATAAGATTCACATAAACAATTAAACTAGATATGTTCTCTAGGGAAACCCTTGATCATAGGGAAAACTCCAGTGGGAATGATGCCCACAAGATGATGTACTAATATATATATTCCTTGTTAGAGGATAGACCCTATTAGGGGTTTGTTACAAAATTTAGTATAATGAGTCCCTGTTAAGAGACTTTGAATCCTTGTTAGGAGATTCCAACCCTATTAGGAGTTGTTCCAACCCTATTAGGAGTTGTGCCAACCCTATTAGGATTTGTGGTACAATGTATGCAAGAATAGCCCACTACCCAAACATGCAATTTCAACTACAAGAAGAGCTCATTGCTCAAACAAGTAATTTATTGTTATCTTCTTTTTTCCTTTGTTCCTTCCTCTATCTTGTCAACCAAACCAATCATAGTTAGACCTTGTAGACTAGGTCATGAACCTTGGATCCAAATACCAAACCTTTGATCACTCAACAAAACCTCGGCAATGAAGTTTCCTTCACTTCTACACTGCTCTATTCAACTTCGCATTCTACACTCTCTGTTGCTTTTCAAACATTCAAAATTCACATCTTATTGTCTTATGATAAAGGAAAATATCTTTCCTTTATACCAAGTCCATAAAACAATTCCTTGAGTCAATTATTAGTCCTTCTCAATTAATTATCATAGGACCTCACTAAGAACACCTTATACTTAGCAATAACCTTAATCTTCCACCTTCCAACTTGAATAAATTTTTGTACACACAATATTATGATGAGTGAGCTTAGCCACATCATCCTCAACATGTCTTCTTCATGTCCTCAACCTTGATCCTCAAGATATCAACTATGCTAAGAGATATAACAAGTTTACCAAACCATGCCTCTTGTAAACGCTATCTCATAACAAACATCACCAAAACTTACATAACCTATTCTAGGCTTATCCTTTCTACTTTTGAAGCTAACTACATATACCACATACTCCAAAGCATCTCCCATAACTTTGAGTGGTTATAATACAAAACTAGTCATCTGTACCAAATTGATCTCTCTATTGTTCTTCTATTAGATACCATAGAAGACGTCAAACATGCTATGTTGACATCAATGACAAACTTAGTCATAAATGGAACATATCATCATCAAAAAAATATTCCAACAATCTCTCCCTTTGGCATTGATGGCAACATAGATGAAAAACATTCAATTCCAAGAATACCAACAAAAGACAAACATTCTTCAAATCCTCTTCATCAATCATACTCTTCCAGTGATGTACCTTAATATACTCTATACCAAATTGTTATTTCAAATTCATGCCAAACTCTCCCCCATACTCATGTCGAACATCTTCTCAACATAATTTTTTTCATGTCAATCTCTCCCCAATTGACATCAATATCAAATGTTTTTGCAACCAACAACTCTGCATGAAACTCTACAACAACTAATACTTACTAGCTTGAGTGTAAAAAGACACATTCTAGAACAATATGAATAAGACTCCTAGATTAATCTATCCATCATAGATACTCCCACATACAAGAAGCTTCAATGTCTAGTCTAGACAAACAATGGTTCTCTATTACCCTTGACTGATGCACTATTACATCTTCTACTTTGACGTAGGATGGGGCATAACCCCAAGCATACCTCAAAAATACTCAAAAGTCTCTTTGGGAAGAGGCTTAGTGAATATATTTGCAATCTACTCTTTTGTGCTCACATACTCCAATTTGATTTCCTTTTTTGCAACTTTTTGTCTCAACATATGATACTAAATAGAAATGTTCTTAGTCCTCAAATACAATACTAGATTCTTAGACATGTTTATTGTTCTTGTGTTGTCACAATGTATAACAAAATGTTCACTAATTTCTATCCTTATATCCTTCAACATCTACTTTATCCAAATAACTTGATTGCAATTATTTTTTGCTACAATATATTCTACTTCTATTGTACTTTGAGATGTACAATCCTTCTTCTTGCTTAGCCAAGAAACCAATCTTCCTCCAAGAAATAAAGCTCCTCCACTAGTGCTCTTTCTGTCATCCATAATACCTACCTAATCTAAATCAGTATAAGCACTTAGAGTAAAATCATTTGATCTATCATACCATAATCCAAACTTAGATGTTCCCTTCAGATATCTGAATACCCTTTTCATTGCTACATAATGTGCTTCTCTAGGATTAGCTTGAAATCTTGCAACAATTCCAATTGCATTTGCTATATCCAGTCTTGTGTGAATCAAATATTGCTATCCTCTAATCATAGATCTGTAATTCCTCTACTCAACAATAGGTCTCTCATCCTTTGTAGATAACTTGTGCCCAGTTATCATAGGTGTTCGAATAGGTTCACATGTTTCCAAACCAAACCTTTTCAGAAAATCCTTCAAGTACTTAGTCTGAGAAATAAAAATTCCTTCTTTATTCTATACTATCTGCAATCCTAGGAAATATTTCTTCTCTCCTATCATACTCATTTCAAGTTTTTTCTTCATTTCTTCTAAAAACTTCTTACTTTCTTTATCATTACCTCCAAATATAATGCCATCAACAAATATTACCAAAATCATCAAACCATCATCAGTTTCTTTCCAATACAGATTACTATCTATCATACCTTTTCTATATCTAAGCTTTGTGAAGTGCTTGTCCAACCTTGCATATTAGGTTATGGTTGCTTGCTTCAATTCATACAATGCTTTCCTCAGATTGTATACTATGTCCTTATCATCTGTCAAAAAAAATCCTTTAGGCTGCTCAATGTATACCTCTTCTTCAAGTTCTCCATTTAGAAATGCTGACTTGACATCCATCTGATATAGTTTGAACTTATTTTGTGTTACATAGGCTAGGAATAATCTTCTATTCTAGCCACTGGCACATAAGTCTCCTCATACTCTATTCCTTCTTGTTGTGAGTAGCCTTCACATACCAATCTTGATTTGTTTCTTATGAATTCTCCTTGCTTATTCATCTTGTTCCTAAACACCCATTTATTTTCTATCACATTCTTATCTACTAGTTTGGGGACCAATTCTCATGTCTCATTCTTTACTATCTAATCAAATTCCTCTTTCATAGCTTGTTTCTAATAATCATCTTTGCTTGCTTCATCTGCATTCTTCACCTCAACTTGAGATATCAAGCATAGTTTTTCATTAACTCTAGTTTTTGTCATCACATATTTTTCTTTCCTTCTAACAATCTATTTGGATGGGTCATTATTTATCATGTTCTTTCCTAAAGTAGGAGTTGCTATCTCAACTCTTGGCTCTACTAAAGGTTCTGAACTTTGTTCTTGCCTTGGCTCTCCTTCATTCTATAAATCATTGTTAGTCTCAAGAAATACCTCATCATTCCTTGGCTTAGTAACAACATCATCATCTAAATTATAATCAATTACTCTCTCTTGTACTTTGAATTTCTCATCAATTCTCACATTTGCACTTTCCATAATAGTCCTAGTTCTCTGATTATAACATCTATAAGCCTTTATTTTCAATAAATAAGCATGAAACATTCCTTCATTACTTATAGCATTGAACTTACCAATATCATCATCTCTCTTTATGTAACACTTGCTTCCAGATATTGTGAAATACTTAACTATAGGTGAATGACCAAACCACAATTCATAAGGTGTCTTGTTTGTGTCCTTCCTGACTTGTACTTTATTCATAGTGTAGACTATTGTATTCATTTATTCTCTCCAAAATGTCTTGGATACATCATTTTCTACTAACGTAGCTCTTGCAACTTCTATAAAAGACTTATTCCTTCTCTCTACAATGCCATTCTGTTAAGGGGTTCTCAACTTAACTCTTTCTTTTGCTCTAGGATCAAATATATGCTCTTTAATCTAATTCCCATTCTGTAAATCATTGTCAATGATAACTTCCACATTTTCATGGTTAGCCTCTAAATCAACAATAATTACCAAAATATCTCTTCCACTACTTCCTTTTCCTTAATCAATTTAACCTTATCACAATCATTCAAGAATTTTCCCATACTTGCTTTAAATTCTTCATCTTCATCAAAAACTAAATTCTTTCTAGATTTCCTCAATCTCTTAGGGCATGTAGATGCATAATGACCAATCTCATTACATATCCAACAATAAAAAATTTCCATACCTTTTTTTCTCTTTTCATAACAAGATCAATACCTTCCTTGATCTTCATGTCTTCTTTACATAAATCTCACAAGCTTTTATGTAAAAATTTCCACTATCTGACTTAGGACTATCTTCTCTTACCATGATCTCCCAAAGTTGTTAAACTTTTTCTTCAAGGACCTGAAGCTCTAATACCAATTGTTAGAAACAATAGTCCACCAAGATAACTGAGAGGGGGAGGGAGGGGGTGAATTTGTTATCCAATAATTAAAACATTTAGATCTTCTTTAAATAAACTTAGAAATTAAACTAAAGTAAACAAAAACCATAATAAGATGCACATAGATAATTACACCAGATATGTTGACTAGGGAAATCATTGATCAAAGGGAAACCTCAATGAGAATTATGCCCACAAGATTATGTACTAATATAAATATTCCTTGTCAGAGGATACACCCTGTTAGGAGTCTGTTACAACATTTAGCACAATAAGTCTATTAGGAGACTTTGACTCCCTGTTAGGAGATTCCAACCACATTAGGAGTTGTGGCAACCCTATTAGGAGTTTTAGTACAATGTGTGCAAGAAGAGCCCACTACCCAAACATGAAATTTTAACTACAAGAAGCGCTCACTGCTCAAACTAGTAATTTATTGTTATCTTCTTCTTTCTTTTGTTCTTTCCTCTATCCTATCAACTAGACCAATCATTATCAAACCTTGTAGACTAAGTTAGAATCCTTAGATCCAAATACCAAACCTCAAATCACTCAGAAAAACCTGAATAATAAATCTTCCTTTACTTCTGCACTACTCTATTCAACTTTGCATTTCACACTCTCTACTACTTTTCAAACATTCACAATTTACATCTTATTGTATTATCATAAAGGAAAATGTGCTTCCTTTATGCCAATTCCATAAAACAATTCCTTGAGTTGGTTGTTAGTCCTTCTCAATTAATTACCATAGGACCTAAATAAGAACATGTTACACTTAACAATAACCTTAATCTTTCGCCTTGCAACTTGAATAACTTTTTGTACATGCAATATTATGACAAGCAAGCTTGGGTATGTCTTCTTCATGTCCTCAACCTCAATCCTCAAGATATCAACTTTGGCAAGAGATATAACAAGTTTACTAGAACATGCCTTTATAAACTCTATCTCAAAATAGACATCACTAAAACTTACATAACTTCTTCTAAACTTATCCTTTCTACATTCCACATTAATTGCATATACTAGATACTCCAAAGTATCTCCCACAACCTCGGGTGGTTATAATACTCAACTAGCCATTTGTACCAACTTGACCTCTTCATTGTTCTTCTTTCAGATACCATAGAAGACATCAAACATGCTATGTTGACATCAATTAAAAACTCAGTCATGAATGTAACATATCATCATTAAACCAATCTTTCAAAAATCTTTCCAATCTTCCAACACCAACATCATTTGGTTTAAACAAAATTTTTGCGGGTATGAAGGAAGAAATCAAGGATACAATAATTATCTTCTATGATAACACTAGTGTAATTAACATTTCCAAGAATCCTATGATACATACCAAGACTAAACACATTACAATAAAACATCATTTTCTAAGAAAATTAGTGCAAGAAAAGAAGGCGAGGTTGGAATATGTGAATACAAAGGAAAAAATTGTAGACATATTCACCAAGTCATTGGATGAGGATGTATTTTTGTATCTAAGAGGTAAGCTAGTGATCATTCCCCTATCTGAAGCTCAATAATTAGATTTTAGTGATGCATCGACCGAGCAATTTGAAGAGTAGACAAGTTGATACAATATTCCTAGGGAATATTGCATACGAAGTAGTACATTAGGTACATGAAAAACACATTGATTGTTGTCTTTAGCACAAGATGTCAAAGAGGGATAGTTTGTTATCATATTAGAGAAGCTTTGTATTAGTAAAGAAATAGAGTTTTTTATCAAAGGAAGAAATTGCTGTTAGAGAAAATAAAGAATCATTCCAAAGGAAGAGATTGATGTCAGTGGGAGTTCTTATTGATAGAGGGAGTTCTCATGGATGAGAATTAGAGTCAAACTAAGGATATTATCCTTACTTCTACTTTGCTCTAAAATTTCATTGTACTATGACATGTTGTGTTGTCATCAATTTCAAAGAGTGATATTTTTGACAACAATTATGTAATTGTATGTTATCTTTGATGTTACACAAAATATCAAACCTTACTGAGCAAGTCAATTATTTTTAACTCCTTATTTAACATTAGTTTTTTATATGTGTACACACATTTTTAGATACCTAAATACAATATTTCTATACAAATGTATCTGTATATCTACATACATATAATTATACATCTATTTTTATTTTCATGTAATTATATGCATAGATATGTAAATATGTATATACATAGAATACATATATACCTAAAATACAATATCAATTAATTTTTTTACAATTTATTATATAATATAATAATGGAAATATAACTTTATATTAATAATTATTAGTCTTTGTCATTAAGATGCAAGACTAAAATTTTCTACACCTCAGAATCTGTCATGCATTTAAAAATCTATCTATAATCTATAAGTGTACAAAAATTTTGGAATTAAATTGATGTTAATTTTAATACTCATTTTTCCTTATTGGCTATTAGTAATTTTAGGAGTAGTCATTTTCTTTTTCTACCTAAAATATTGAGAAAAATTTAAGGTAACATTCTATGGTGTCTAGACTATGCTTTGACAATTGGATGTCTATATTGTCTATTTCTCTATTTCCTAAGATGTTTATGTTGCCATTTACCTAACAAAATGTTTGACTATCACTTATAATTTTATGAGTCCTAATAATGGCATTCATCAACTGTAAGTAATTAGGAAATGGCTACAATAAAGTATAGGCATCAGGTGCAATGTCCATTTGTTTTTCTTAAAATATTTTGGATGATTTCTAAATATTTTCTTACCTTTTTTCTTAGAGGACCCTTCTATAGCAAGTGGAATTCTTTCTTAACTAGACTAGGGTTTTTGCATTTGTTCTGGAATTCTAAAGTGTTTTTCATTCTATTTTCTTGCATTTTTCTTCTTCTTTCATTGCTTGTAGTCTACCTACATCCATCCTTTGTGCTAATGAGAGATGTTTTTCTTTTTGTTCAGTACTCATGCTTGCGAGGTTGAAATACATAACTAAGTTTTGGTAATTCTAAGTGCAATAAGTATTTGTGGAGTAGAATCACAATTGGCTCCTTGTAGTATGTTCTATCCAAAATTACAATCCAAATCTTATAGTATGAATAAGGAAAGCTTTATGTGTCTTTAGTTTTATTCACTATGGAAGGACTTTGATTTAGGATTTCTATTTATCTTGATTGTTTTATTTAGTATGATTTATGTATTGTTTTTATTATTGAGATACATGATGATAGAGAAATCTAGTAAGCTTTATATCAGGTGACCTTACTAGTAATTTTGTAGTGCCTACCCTCATTCACATCTTTTCTCGACATTGATGCTATTATTATCAGACTGTGATAGACTAGTTTTATGTTGATGGATTAGTGGTATTGTTTTGACACTATCAGACATTATGTTATGGATTCAGTGGTTATATGATGAGATCATTTAGATTTTACATTTCATGCATACATGATGATCATTATACTATTTTCAGTTATTATTGATGATTAGATGGATGGTTATTATCTTATGTATTTTATTATGGATACTTACCCCATACTTGCATGTGTATGGTGTGCATGTTTTCTTATTGTATGGCATTTCTGATGTGGTTAAGGAAGGGAGTCGTAGTCACCTGCTTAGTCAGGATCTACACGATGCACCACTTCCTGCCATTGTCTGATTAGCTTAGCATTATATATATTGTATGTGCATGCAAGGTTTTTCTGTAGGTTGCAAGTATTGGGTATTGACTTCCCTGAATTGCAAGGATGAGCATACCCTATTATACTATCTCAATGATAAGAAAAGGGAGATAAATTCTCAAGTCCAAATCCCAAACCCTTAAACCATTTGTCCTAGTGAGTTAGGACAAGTATCAGAGTTGAGTACCCACCGAATGTGTCAGATGACATAATTCGTGATTTTTAACCCTTTAGACTGATTTTGAGTGATTTTCTCTATGATGGGTTTTCATATTTTATCTTGGAGGTCTATGGTGAATTTTCTATTAATTAAGTCTTAATAAATAGATTTAATTAATAAATTAATTATTTGAGAAAATTAATATAAAATATCATGTTATTTGATATTTTGATTAGTTAAATGAGAAATAATTGAGGAAAAAGAAAATAAATAAAAGAAAATGGAAAATTAAAATTAATAATAATAATAAAATAATAATAAAGTAATAAATAATAATAATAATAAAAGTTATAAAAATTAAAATGAAAGTCATAAAGATTTAAATAGAAATTATATAAAAAGTAAATTGGAGTTATAAGCTTGCATGGGAATTAACGCACTTTTCTATTTCTCATGTGTCAACAACACGGAGGTTAGTGCATCAATTAAGCACATGGTGTCTACAACCTTATGACCCATCTAGAAGGTTGGAAAAGACCCATGCTTAGTTGGTGACACCTTCTAGCTATTTCTAGAAACATTCTAGAGGTTTCCTGAGAGCTCTTTATATTCAGGCATCCCTAGAAGCTTAGACATAGCGTTTGGAGTGCAATTGGAGCATTGGAGGATTTGAGAATTCTGAAGAAGGGAGCTTTCTCTGTGGGTTTTCTGAGGAAGAGCGAATTAGCATCAGAATTTGGGTAGATTCTTGTGATTTTACTTATGCTATTTCCGCATCTTGCATTCCTATCTTCTTCGTGTCTTCCATATGTCTTATGAGGAATTTAATATTTTTATTATATGCATTCTCAATATGGGCAATTGAATTTATGTGGAAATCTTTATATGCATAGATCTGAAAGAAAATGGGGCTAGGGTTTAAATTCATAGCCAAACCTATTAGATTATTTATTGGATAAATTTGAAGATCAAAGATTTCAAGGAAAATTCTAAAAATTAGAATTTTTAAGTAAATTGTGTATATTCTTGAATCTGCATACACATATACGTATATATCATTATATATATATATATATATATATATATATATATATGTATGTGCTATGATGGTGATAAACTCTACGTGTATATATATATATACACACATATATATACATATATATACCCATCTATATATACATACATATGTATATATATACATATATAGTAATCGAATGTTAAATCGTGAGAGTCTCATGTTAATAGTATTTCATATCGCATGGGAACGTTTTTATTAAAAAAATGTTATTGAAATTCGTGTTAAGAAAAAATATATATATGATGTTGGGCGGGTAATATATACCCCACCGACCACAGGCTTGCGAGACCACAGTGTACCTGCGGTGCGGATGTATTGGGCCGTGCGATTTTAAAATCGCATTGCGATTTGAGTTTGGTTTTAAATTATATAAAATTTTATTTGCAACGTTATTTCATATGAGATTTGGATATGAATCTCAATTTTGTTGCAATATCATTAATTATTAAATGTTATTATATATATATGTATGTATGTATGTATGTATGTATGTATGTATGTATGTATGTATGTATGTATGTATGTATATATATAAATAAATAAATATATGTATATAAGTATATATATATATATAAATAATTATAAATGAATATTATAAAGTTCTAAATTAATGGATCACTCTTTTAATGATTTAAAATATTGATATTGAGCTTGTCGATTATGAAGAGATATTAATAATTAATTTAATTAAAATCAGTTTAATTAAGATTAGTTATTAGAATATATAATCGAAGTTTTGATTCATTGAGAGTGTCAATTTTCAAACAATGTTATATAAACAAAATATTATTAGATCAATTAGAAAATTGAGTCTAATGGTTTTGGGGAGAAACTTTTATCTATCAAACAAATACATGGGTTAGGTAAAACATGAAATTTATCCACTTGATATCTAGATTGGAAAATGTAAACAAAAACCTCCACATTTAAATTCAAATTTGAAATTTAGCAAAACCAAAACATGTGTTTGCATTGTGTATTCTTTATGCTATTATTTTTGGGTTTTGGGTTGACTAGTGTTGACCAGTATAGGACATCTACCAGAGGCTTGGGGGTTACATGATTGTGATGTCATGATGATGTGTTTAATCTCGATCTTTATAAACCCAACCATGGTTATGTGATGGAATGCTCTATGTATTGGATGTGATTACTGATTGTTATAGTTGAGATTCTTATGTATGAGACACTTGACTTAACCATTATTTTGGTCATCGATCAATTATCCTTGATTATTTTCTAGTTGCCATGATGGAACTAAAATGTGAATTTATTCTTGATGATGTCATGTTGTGACATGTTTGACTAAACCATTTTTGGAGTCTTCGATCAGTATGATTGAGATATATTTTGGTTATTGAGAACCATTGGATACTTTTGATTATCAGTGATGCTTCAGTTGCCAATAGAGAGCTGTTGTGATCATGATTTTCTATGGATGCTTGCTCATGGAGATTTGATGCCTTTATGCATATTTGATGATTTTATTATGGATTATCTTTTGTGATTTTGAGATTTATGAGTCCATGAGCATTAGGGTAGGATATCTGCATGTAGTGATGGGAAGTGGGTTGCGATGGGGGCCGGGTCCCTAAGAGGCTGCCATGGTAACTCATTGTAAGTTGGATTAATAAGTGATAATATTCACACCTAATACTAACTGAATGATCCTAAAAAGATAAGTGTTTTGTTCTCGCCCATGCCTTGAGTGCTTGTATAGGCTAGGATGGGAGTAGTGAGAATGCATGGTTGCGACCTTACATTCCGTAGTATGCCTCGTCAGTATGAGAGGATACTAGTGGCTGCATGAAATCATTATGGACCTATGGAGTTTAGCTAACTGCCAGGGTAACCTGTACGTGATAATTGTGATGACACTTTCCCATTTGCACAGTAGGTTCCTACATGTCATTGTGTGCCTTTGGGATTAGATGTCAGATTTTGTGTTTGGAACCTTTGAGTTAGTATACTTTTAGGATTCTTGGACTTATGGAGATTTGTGCTATGTGATTTTGATAGCCTATTTGGGACTTGAGATTATCTCCTTAGCACGGTGGGAGTGGACCACTTAGGTACCACGTAGTCGAGTGGTAGTGTATTTTCCACTCTTATCATTTTGAGATTCATTGAAACATCGTGGTTGATGCGTCCTTCATGATGGTGGATGTGTATCCTTTTTCATTGATGATTAGCATTTGTTAGATGATGTTATCTTATGCTTTTATTTGCATGTTAGATTACTTTCTACATATGATGTTGTATATATTAGGAGTGACATTCCTACTATGTTAGCACTGATGATCTCTTCGGTGATTTGGAATGTTACGCATGGAGGGATGGCTAGGATCCGCAATGGTCTAATGATGCTATTAATGGTTGGGAGGGACCGTGCACTTAGTTTATTATGTTTGATCTTTATGATGGATGTATATGTCTTCTATGATGATGTATCATGTATATTACATGATTATCTTTACTTTGATGTATCATGGATTAGAATAGGATGATGTACCTTATTCTATATATGTATATTCTTTGTGCCTATCATACCTTGTGACATGTACAGTGGATGATTGTGCATTCTGGAATGTAATTCAGAAAGGACATTTGTATATTGGACTTATCATTATTATTTCATGAGGATGTTGTACTAGATGGATTCATGTATCTAATTTAACATTAAGGGATCTTAAAGAATGTAATCTATTATTTATGTTATGTTTAATTTCAGATGGACATTACTATTGCTTCTGTTATTGTGCATAAGTTATATGTGGTGTTTACTTGCATAAAAAAAAATGCTACCAAACTTAGTGAAAATTCTAGTTTAATTCTTTGGATCCCTTGGCAGGGCATTACATTTGGTATCAGAGCCCGAGTTTCTACATTGGGAGCTCTGGGTATTTTGGAACAACTAGAACTTTGAACTATCAAGTGTATCTATTCAATTTGAAAACTAGGTGAATTGAAACAGAACTTGAACTGTTACTTGTATATTTTTCATACTTCAACACTTAGTTTTCAAAATTGGAAATTTTACTTAAACCTAGACATAGAACTAAACTTAGTACCTTGTACTATTGTAGGATGGTATCTGGGACTAGGTCTTCTGTTAGAGGCTATGGTAGAGGCCATGGACGTGGCAGAACTATCAGTGTCCATGGGTCTACCCATGAGGGATCAGCTCATGTAGAGAGCATGGAAGAGCACTCTAGTAGGCAGTAGGAAGAGAGCCATAGAGAGGACCAAGCTGAGTCTGAAGAGGTCAGTTTGAGATAGATGATGCAAGCTTTTCTAGAACATCTACCTCTTGTTCAAGAATAGCCTAAAGTGCATCAAACAGAACAAGAGCATAGACTTAGGTCTAGGAGTCCTCGGAAGGATCGTCAGAGATCCATTATGTCCACTTAGATGAAGGATCTTTCAAGATCCAAGGTTAAGTCTTTCAATGGGCAAGGTTTTGGTTATGTGGTTGGGCAATGGCTTATTTCCCTCTATAGGATTTTTTCCATGCAGGAGTTTGATAGCAATGTTAAGGCAAGGTTTGCGATCACTAATCTAGAGAATTTTGGGGCCACTTGGTGGACAATAGAGGAGAAGAAGCTAGGAATCGATATGAGTAGTGTTACATGGGAATTATTCCTAGAGAGTTTTCGTGAACGATTCCTACCAGAGGAATGGAAGCAACAAAGGGCTGATGAATTTCATAATCTCAGACAGTACACTTTGTTAGTGACCGAGTATGAGTGTAATTTTTATGATCTTATGCCTTTTTCAAGGTTCAGTGAAAATTCAGCTTAGTTGACACAACATTTTATTAGGGGTTTGAATAACCGTATTATTGGGGGAGTTAAGGTGTTTGAGCCAAAAACCCTCAAGGATGTGGTGCATCGAGCTATCCTTGTTGAGAAAAGTGTCAACCTTGGTCAAGGTGGTTTTGTAGGAGCACCAACAGCATCAGGATCTAAAAGCAACTACAATTCAGGAGGTAATAAGAGGTTTCCTTTCTCTAAGGGGAAACAATATCAGCAGTAGTCTCAGCAGACGTAGCAACAGAAGGGATCAAATTCTTAGACTCAACGTGGTGGAAAAGGTTCTAATACCAAGAACAACCACAATGCTCAACGCAATAGACAGAATCAGACCAATTAGCCAGCTCAAAGTAGCCAGTCTTTTGCTAGCAGGAATAGTCATCAGCAATCAAATGTACCACCTATGGGTAGAGAATCTGGCAGAAATACAAAATGTTTTTCATGTGGTTAGGTTGGACATTATGCAGCTTAGTGTCCATAGCAAGCACCTCAGTTTTCAGGACCTAGACCTACAGTTTCAGAGCCTACAGTTGGTGATGTAGGTAGAGCTCATAGAGTTTTTGCAGCAGTTGATCAGCGTCAGGCAGATCATCAAGGAACAGTGGTTGAGACCACAGGTGCTATTAGAGGTATATCTCTTTTAGTATTGTTTGATTCAGGAGCTACAGATTCATTTATTTCACCATCTATAGTTTCTAAGTGTAAGCTAGATGCGGTGAAGCAAGATCATGGTTGGCAAGTGGAACTAGCCTCAGGTATTAAGGTCTCCACAGACTCTGTAGTTCATAAGTGCAGACTTAGCTTAGGAAGCTTTGATACTACAATGGATCTTTGAGTCATACCCCTTGGTTCCTATGATGTGGTTTTAGGCATGGATTGGCTTGGATCTCATAGAGCCAGTATAGATTGCAGGAAGAAGATTATTATGTGCCAAGATGACCAAGGGAATGATGTGAAGATAGTTGGGACACTAAGGCCTATATCTTTGTGGATGATTTTTGCTATGCAATTGAAGTGAAATTTCCATAAGGGATGTTAGATATTTTTTGTTATGGTAAATGATCTTGATGGAGAAGATCCCATGAGGAAGACTTTGGATCACCCGATTTTGTAGGAGTACGCGGATGTTTTTCCAAGTGAGATTCCAAGCATGCCTCCTAAGAGGGACATTGATTTTAGTATTGATCTAATTCATGGAGTGGAGCCTATTTCTAAAGCTCCTTATCGCATGACTACTTAGGAATTGGGTGAGCTACGTCTTTAGCTAGAGGAACTTCTGGCCAAAGGGAGCATTCGACCTAGTGTATCACCATGGGGAGCTCCAGTACTCTTTGTGAAGAAGAAAGATGGTTCTTTGTGCCTTTGTATTGACTACATATAGTTGAATAAGGTGACTATTAAGAATAGGTATCCTTTGCCTAGGATTGATGACTTATTCGATCAGATCAAGGGAACTACAGTATTCTCCAAGATTGATCTTAAGTCAGGATACCACCAGTTTTGCATTAAGGAAGCAGATATTCACAAGACTACTTTTCGAACTTGTTATGGGCATTATGAGTTCACAGTGGTACCTTTTGGATTGACTATTGCTCCATTGGTTTTCATGAGTTTGATGAATGGTGTTTTTTGATCATATCTTGATAGGTTTTTACTTGTGTTTCTTGATGACATATTGATATATTCTAAGACTCAGAAGGAGCATGAGAAACACCTGCGGTTGGTATTGCAGTGTTTGAGGGACAATCAGCTTTATGCCAATGCAGCTAAGTGTGAACTCTTCAAATCAAAGATTCAGTATTTAGGGCATGTTATTTCAGGTGATGGTATTTCAGTGGATCCTGCAAAGATTTAGGCGATAATAGATTGGCCGACACTGACTAATGTGTCAGAGATTTGTAGTTTTATGGGTTTAGCCGGTTATTATTATAGATTTGTCCAGAACTTCTCTAGGATAGCACATCCTATCACTTCTCTTCAGAGGAAAGGAAAGAAGTTCGTGTGGACCAAGAAATGTGAGGAAGCTTTTTAGAATCTCAAGGAGCTTTTGACCAGTGCACCAATTCTAGTTGTACCTGATCTAGAAGGTGATTTCATGGTGTGTACAGATGCATCTCTTGAAGGGATTGGGGTAGTGTTGATGCAGAATGGACGAGTGATTGCGTATGAATCACGTAAGCTCAAGGATCATGAGTTAAATTATCCTACGCATGATCTTGAGTTAGCAGCAGTAGTTCATGCTTTGACTAGATGGAGACATTTCTTGTTGGGGCACAGATTTGAGCTACATAGCAATCATCGTAGTCTTCAGTACATTTTCACTCAGCCTAATTTAAATGCTCGCCAGAGGCGATGGATGGAGTTTCTATGCGAGTATGATTTTGAAGTTAAGTACATTCAAGGTAAGGAGAATGTGGTGGTGGATGCTTTGAGTCGCAGGAGACATGTGGTATCATCGATGACTCTTAGTGTGGATTTGAGGAGTCGTATTCTTCAGGCACTTCCTACAGATTCCTGGTATCAGGAAGTGTGCAGAGAGATTGATTCAGGAAGATCCTTGGAAGGTAAAGTTTGTAGGTTACGTTCGAGAATCAGATGGTCTTTTGAGACATTTGGGGAGGATTTATGTGCCTTTTTCGGATGAGCTTCGCACCTTGATACTGGCAGAAGCCCATCGTACACCTTACTCAGCACATCCAAGTGTTAAGAAGATGCATGCTGATTTGAGACGTTTGTTCTTTTGGTCTGGGATGAAGTGAGATATTGTTGATTTTGTGGCTAGGTGTCTTAAGTGTTAGAGAGTCAAGGCAGAACACTAGCACCCAGCTGGACATTTGCAGCCAAATCTCATTCCTTCTTGGAAGTGGGATATCATCTCCATGGATTTTATTCTAGGATTACCTATGACAGTTCGATGTCATGATGCTATCATGGTCACCGTTGATCGATTGACTAAGGTGGCACATTTTTCACTGATTAGGTCTTCCTATACAGTAGCTTCTGTAGCTAATATCTTCATGCGTGATATTGTGAAGTTACATGGTATTCCTAGAAAGATCATATCTGACAGGGATCCTGTATTCACATCTACATTTTGGACATCGCTGCAGCATGAGCTTGGAACGTAGCTAAACTTCAGTTCGACATATCATCCAGAGACTGATGGTCAGACAGAGAGGGTGAACCAAGTTTTGGAGGATATGCTACAGATGTATGTGATGGATAGGCAAACACATTGGGAGGATTATCTCTATCTAGTGGAGTTTGTTTACAACAATGGGTATTATAGTTCTATTGGCATGGCACCTTTTCAGGCATTATATGGTCATCCTTGTCGTACACCATTGACTTGGGACACTCTTGAGGATCGCATCCTATTGGGTCCTAAGATGCTTCATGATATGGAGCAACAGGTAGTGCATATCCGTGAGCACTTGACTACGACACATGATAGGCAGAAGAAGTATGCCGATGCTCATAGGACTGATAAGCAGTTTGCTGTGGGTGATAAGGTTTTCTTGAGAGTGCGACTGCGAAAGAGTCTGATCCGGTATGGAAAGGGTTCTAAGCTAGCACCTCATTTTGTGGGACCATTCGAGATTTTAGAGGGGATTGGCCCGGTTGCTTACCACCTTGCTCTACTACCCAACCTAGCTCGCATTCATGATGTTTTCCATGTTTCAGTGCTTTAGCAGTATATACCTGATATTGTACATGTTCCTGATTGGAATGCATTACAGGTAGAGGATGGGTAGCTGGCTTTGGAGCCGGTTCATATTTTGGAGCAGCGGGGGTTGACCCTCAGGGGTCGAACCATTGAGCAGGTAAGGGTCCAATGGGACCCTATTGATGATTCTTTAGCTACTTGGGAGGATGCATCTAGATTGAGGGAGTTATATCCCTACTTGTTTGTAGGCTTCCAAGAGTAAGCCTAACCCAAGGGGGGGGTGGATGTAGTACCTACCATCGTTCACATCTTTTCTCAACATTGATGCTATTATTATCAGACTGTGATAGACTAGTTTTATATTGATCGATTAGTGGTATTTGACACTATCAGACATTATGTTATGGATTCAGTGGTTATATGATGAGATCATTTAGATTTTACATTTCATGCATACATGATGATCATTATACTGTTTTCAGTTATTATTGATGATTAGATGGATGGTTGTTATCTTATGTGTTTTATTATGGATACTTACCCCATACTTGCATGTGTATGGTGTGTGTGTTTTCTTATTGTATGGCATTTCTGATGTGGTTAAGGAAGGGAGTTGTAGTCACCTGCTTAGTCGAGATCCACACGATGCACCACTTCATGCCATTGTCTGTTTAGTTTAGCATTATATATATTGTATGTACATGCATAGTTTTACTACAGGTTGTAGGTACCTGTTATCGACTTCCCTGAATTGCCAAGATGAGCGTACCCTATTATACTATCTCAATGATAAGAGAAGGGAGATAAATTCTCAAGTCCAAATCCGAAACCCTTAAACCATTTGCCCTAGTGAGTTAGAACAAGTATCAGAGTTGAGTACCCACCGAATGTGTTGGATGACATAATTCGTGATTTTTAACCCTTTAGACTGATTTTGAGTGATTTGCTCTATGATGGGTTTTCATATTTTATCTTGGAGGTCTATGGTGAATTTTCTATTAATTAAGTCTTAATAAATAGATTTAATTAATAAATTAATTATTTGAGAAAATTAATATAAAATATCATGTTATTTGATATTTTGATCAGTTAAATGAGAAATAATTGAGGAAAAAGAAAATAAATAAAAGAAAATTAGAAAATTAAACTTAATAATAATGATAAAATAATAATAAAGTAATAAATAATAATAATAAAAGTTATAAAAATTAAAATGAAAGTCATAAAGATTTAAAGAGAAATTATATAAAAAGTAAATTGGAGTTATAAACTTGCATGGGAATTAATGCACTTTTATATTTCTCATGTGTCAACAACACGGAGGTTAGTGCATCAATTAAGCACATGGTGTCTACAACCTTATGACCCATCTAGAAGGTTGGAAAAGACCCATGCTTAGTTGGTGACACCTTCTAGCTATTTCTACAAACATTCTAGAGGTTTCCTGAGAGCTCTTTATATTCAGGCATCCCTAGAAGCTTAGACATAGCATTTGGAGTGCAATTGGACCATTGGAAGATTCGAGAATTCTGAAGAAGGGAGCTTGCTCTGCGGGTTTTCTGAGGAAGAGTGAATTAGCATCAGAATTCGGGTAGATTCTTGTGATTTTACTTATGCTATTTCCGCATCTTGCATTCCCTGTCTTCTTCGTGTCTTCCATATGTCTTCTGAAGAATTTTATATTTTTATTGTATGCATTCTCAATATGGGCAATTGAATTTATGTGGAAATCTTTATATGCATAGATCTGAAAGAAAACAGGGCTAGGGTTTAAATTCATAGCCATACCTATTAGATTATTTATTGGATAAATTTGAAGATCAAAGATTTAAAGGAAAATTCTAAAAATTAGAATTTCTAAGTAAATTGTGTATATTCTTGAATCTGCATACATATATACGTATATATCATTATATACATATATATATATGTATGTGTTGTGATGGTGATAAACTCTGCATGTATATATATATATATATATATATATATATATATATATATATATATATATATATATACATATATATACCCGTACATATATATATATATATATATATATATATATATATATATATATATATATATATATATATATACATACATACATACATACATATGTATATATACATATATAGTAATCGAATGTCAAATCGCGATAGAGTCTCATGTTAATAGTATTTCATATCGCATTGGAACGTTTTTATAAAAATAACATAATTGAAAATTGTGTTAAGAAAAAATATATATATATGATGTTGGGCAGGTAGTATATACCCCACCCACCACAGGCTTGTGAGACCGCAGTGTACCTGTGATTCGCAGTGTACCTGTGGTGCAGATGTATTGGGCCGTGCAGTTTTAAAATCGCATTGCGATTTGAGTTTGGTTTTAAATTATATAAAATTTTATTTGCAACGTTATTTCATATGAGATTTGGATATGAATCTTGATTTTGTTGCAATATCATTAATTATTAAATGTTATTATATATATATATATATATATTTATGTATGTATATATATATATATATTTATTTATTTATTTATTTATTTATTTATTTATTTATATAAGTATATATGTATATATAATTAATTATAAATGAATATTATAAAGTTCTAAATTAATGGATCACTCTTTTAATGATTTAAAATATTGATATTGAGCTTGTCAATTATGAAGAGATATTAATAATTAATTTAATTAAACTCAGTTTAATTAAGATTAGTTATTAGAATATATAATCGAAGTTTTGATTCATTGAGAGTGTCAATTTTCAAACAATGTTATATAAAAAAAATATTATTAGATCAATTAGAAAATTGAGTCTAATAGTTTTGGGGAGAAACTTTGATCTATCAAACAAATATATGGGTTAGGTAAAACATGAAATTTCTCCACTTGATATCTAGATTGGAAAACGTAAACTAAAACCTCCACATTTAAATTCAAATTTTAAATTTAGCAAAACCAAAACATGTGTTTGAATTGTGTATTCTTTATGCTATTATTTTTTGGTTGACTAGTGTTGACCAATATAGGACGTCTACTAGAGGCTTGGGGGTTATGTGATTGTGATGTCATGATGATGTGTTTAATCTTGATCTTTATAAACCCAACCATGGTTATGTGATGGAATGCTCTATGTATTGGATGTGATTACTGATTTTTATAGTTGAGATTCTTATGTATGAGACACTTGACTTAACCATTATTTTGGTCATCGATCAGTTATCCTTGATTATTTTCTAGTCGCCATGATGGAACTAAAATGTGAATTTATTCTTGATGATGTCATGTTGTGACATGTTTGACTCAACCATTTTTGGAGTCTTCAATCAGTATGATTGAGATATATTTTGGTTATTGAGAACCATTGGATACTTTTGATTATCAGTGATGCTTCAGTTGCCAATAGAGAGTTGTTGTGATCATGATTTTCTATGGATGCTTTCTCATGGAGATTTGATGCTTTTATGCATATTTGATGATTTTATTATGGATTCTATTTTGTGATTTTGAGATTTATGAGTCCATGAGCATTAGGGTAGGATATCTACATGTAGTGACGGGAAGTGGCTTGCAATGGGGGTCGGGGCCCTAAGAGGCTGCTAGGGTAACTCATTGTAAGTTGGATTAATAAGTGATAACATTCACACCTAATACTAACTGAATGAACCTAAAAAGATAAGTGTTTTTTTCTCGCCCATGCCTTGAGTGCTTGTACAGGCTAGGATGGGAGTAGTGAGAACGCATGGTTGCGACCTTGCATTCTGTAGTATGCCTCGTCAGTATGAGAGGATACTAGTGGCCGCATGAAATCAGTATGGACTCGTGGAGTTTAGCTAACTGCCAGGGTAACTTGTACATGATAATTGCGATCATACTTTCTCGTTTGCATAGTAGGTTCCTACATGTCATTGTGTGCCTCTAGGATTAGATGTCAGATTTTGTGTTTGGAACCTTTGAGTTAGTATACTTTTAGGATTCCTAGACTTATGGAGATTTGTGCTATGTTATTTTGATAGCCTGTTTGGGACTTGAGATTATCTCCTTAGCATGGTGGGAGTGGACCACTTAGGTACTACACGGTCGGGTGGTAGTGTATTTTCCACTCTTATCATTTTGAGATTCATTGAGACATCGTGGTTGATGCGTTCTTCATGATGTTGGATGTGTATCCTTTTTCATTGATGATTAGCATATGTTAGATGATGTTATCTTATTCTTTTATTTGCATGTTAGATTACTTTCTACATATGATGTTGTATATATTAGGAGTGACATTCCTACTATGTTAGGACCAATGATCTCTTCGGTAATTTGGAATGTTACGCATGGAGGGATGGCTAGGATCCACGATGGTCTAATGATGCTATTAACGGTTGGGAGGGACCGTGCACTTAGTTTATTATGTTTGATCTTTATGATGGATGTATATGTCTTTTATGATGATGTATCATGTATATTACGTGATTATCTTTACTTTGATGTATCATGGATTAGAATAGGATGATGTACCTTATTCTATATATGTATATTCTTTGTGCCTATCATACCCTGTGACATGTACAGTGGATGATTGTGCATTCTGGAATGTAATTCAGAAAGGACATTTGTATATTGGACTTATCATTATTATTTCATGAGGATGTTGTACTAGATGGATTCATGTATGTAATTCAATGTTAAGGGATCTTAAAGAATGTAATCTATTATTTATGTTATGTTTCCTTTCAGATGGACATTACTATTGCTTCCGTTATTGTGCATAAGTCATATATGGTGTTTACTTGGATAAAAAAAAAATGCTACCAAACTTAGTGAAAATTCTAGGTTAATTCTTTGGATCCCTTGGCAGGGCATTACAAATTTATTAAGGAAAAGTACTATTGTGATACTTTTTGAATTTCATATGTTAACTCATCATTAAAACTTATTTTTAATTGAATTTTGATAAGTGTGTTATTCAAAATTTTTAGAAAATAATATGAATCTAATTTTATTTTTATTGTAATAAAATTAATTGTTTGTAAGGCATTTAATAATTTAATTTTTATTTATGTTACTTAACTAAGCCATAATTTTTGTACCTAGATGATGGGAAACCTAGAAGAAAATAGTGTTATCTTGAGAACCTCAAAGAACTTGTTAATGATTGTGTGCCTTTCCTCAAAAGCATTGAGGAAAGTCAAGTTCTTTTTTCATTTGAATAGTATTGAATTCTTAAATATTTCGAATGAAATTGGTTTGTGTTTTTTCAATTGATTTATATTTATTGTTATTTGGATTATTGGTTTAAAAAATGTTGAGGTTAGAATTAAAAAATTAGCTGGAATTCTCTAATTGGGTCTTATGTAGTTGTTTAATGTTTTTACCTTAATGTTATTAAAGTGAAGTCCGAGTAAAATTGATAGTAAAATTGAAATGAATTTGTGATGTACATGAACACATAGTTCTTCCCACCCTTTTAAGTTTTTATGATATAGATTATGGATAGCTCATATAATAATTAAGTTCTATTTTTAACTCTTAGAAATATATTTATAGCTCTTAAAAAATAGTATATTTATCTTTATATAAAATTTATATAAATTATATTATAAGGCATATTTTTGTATGTTTATTCTATATTTATAGAAGAAGAATGTGGTAAAATAGATTTAATATAAAAATTTTGAAAATATATGTATTAAGATAGAATTACAATATAGATTTATAATAAAATTATAAATATCAAGGTTAATTTAGTTAATAAAATTAAATTGTACAAATAAATATTGATTTTTTTCTAATTTATTTAAATAAAATTACAAACAAAAAATTAATATTTTAAAAGAGTTAAATTTAGATGTTTCAATGACTTATAACTTTCTATTATTTTTCCTCATCTTTCCAATTTGAAGATTATCAAAATTTAATATCAAAATTTAAAATTGATGCATAATTTTTAGAGCTTACTACACAATTCTCTTATATTATAAAGCACCATGTTACATTAGCATACTTTTTGTCCAAAACTCATCAATTCCCCCTGACACATATTTTTTTATATCTTATATCAAAAGATTATTAAATATTGCATCAACAAATATTATCACAACTATTAAAAGACACTCAAATATATCATAAAGATTCCTTTTCTAACTTGTATTATGATGTTTTTTTGCAAGTTCAATTTTTCAGTATTAAATTTACATGCGTGTATTTTATTATTAAATAAAAAATTTAATAATATATAAAAGGACAAATCAGGTAATCTTAAAATGATGTAAATTTTTATATGTGTTAACAGTTTTTTATAATGATGAATGTTATGATTTCACCTAAATAATAAATTTAAATTTAAATTCAATTAAATAATCAATTCAAGTCAAAATATTTAAGTGATACCTTAGATATACATTTTAAAATGTTAAATAAAATAATAATAATCTTCACTTTTCAAAGAATGAAGTAAATTGTTAAAATAAAGATAACATGCTAATTATTTCATGATAATTATGATAATTGGTGTTTTAATATTAATTATAACTTGTAGATCCCATATTAACTTTTGGCAAAATATTAAAGTACATTTAGAATTTAAACTAAATAATAAATTCAAATCAAAATATTTAAGTAATGTCTTAGATACATCTAAAAACTACATTCGAATGTTAAATAAAAAAATTATTGATCTTAACTTTTCAAAGAGTAAAGTAAAATGTTAAAATAAAAGTAATATGGTGATTATTTTCAGCAAAGCTTATCCCCTAGTCATTAATGTTTTAAATAACCTCACTAGACTACTCTCCCTCTTTATTTTTTATTATCTTTTAAATACCATTTTGACTCTTGTAATATAATCTTAAATTCAAACTATGTTTGTCATGTGCATCATTTTCCTTACTACAAATACTTGAATATTTATTATTTTTAATTTTCTATCACTAGACAAAAGTTTTGTTTTTTTTTTTTTTGTTTTTTCTTGAATAAAACTTGTTTTAAATGTTTTTCAATGAAAATTTTGTTTGAAAATGATTTAAGGTGAAATATTTATTTATTAATCTAATAAATTAACTTATATCATAAGGCTTAGGCTAGAATTTTATCAGCGCCTACTTTCTTAAAAATAGAGAGTGCTTCTAATTTTTTTTAGGAATACTTAGAGGGAGCGGTCCCATGGATTTCTTAATTGAATCCTCTTAAAACAAATAGCTTCTAAAATAAATAAATTTAGTTGTCTCATAAATTTTAAAAATAAAGAGATTAATTCATTTTGGTGGGAAGTTGAAGAGCTTTTGGACCAATGCAAAATCCTTTATTTTATAGGAAATGATTCTAAATAAACCTAAACATTAACATGGGGTCATCTCGTCCGCAAAAAAAGAGCCCAAGCCCCTCTCATTAGATCCATGCCTTATTGACACAATGTCTTATCCAAAGTGCAAGATATTGTAAAATATTTAAGTAATTTAATAATAATTCTATTCTTTTATACTATATTAATATTATTTGTAGCAAATTTTGTTCTCTTGTCTTTCTTATTTTTAATCAAATCCATATGAAATAAAATATAAGGCTCCCTTTGGCAACAATACCGGTGGAATAGGCATATGTAGATTCTTAAAATTTTAAATTCTATATGTAGGTGAACCAAATCAGAATTATGAATAGGAATAAGTATTTGAATTTTTGCCAAAAATCAAGCATTTGCTATTATACTTAAATAGGTGGAATTAGAATACATATGGTTTGTGCTCAACTTTTCATGTATTATTTGAAATCTTTCATGGGCTTTTTCTTTGAGCCATATGGACCCTTTCCTTCAGCACGTTATAGTGATATTCATCCATAACTGGCCTGCATTTGACAACGATCTGAAAGATCCTCAGATCACACCTTGCAAAATAAAAATCACAGATTTTCAAAATATGTTGTAAAATGCTTATAGATTTGCCAAGAAGATAGTTTTTGTTAGCATGATTTCTATTATAGAATAACAAATCCAAAATACCCAGCCAAAATAAAAAATTTCAACCTTCCATAACAAAATAAAAGAAAAAAATAATCTTTATAATCAAATCTGTAATAGTTAAAATATCTTTAATTATAAGGTCGCCAAAATCTACATAGAATGTTTCTTGGACCTGATACCCAATAAAAGTATGATCTCAAAATACTTGTTCAGCTCTCTTTTTAGGGTAAATTGAAATAAAAAAATTGTAATCCTGTAATTTTATTTTTTTTGATATGGTCAGCACCATTTAATATCAATTAAAGTCAATGCATGTAGCTTATACTCTGACTCGGCTTCTCTGAATAAGACCAATTTCAAGTACAGATGTAGGACTAAGGCCATCTATTATTTTCTTGACTAATTCAACTGGAAATAACTACATTTTGATCACCAAGAAACAGCTGTGCCCCTTATTGTCAATGAATTGTTCAAATACCCCTTATTGTCAATGAATTGTTCAAATATCAGAACGCTGATCAATTAAAAAGTATATCTGATGTAAGACTTACAACTCGTCTTTGGACACCTACAACTTGACCGGGCAGCTCACGCGGAAAAGTATGTCACTGTATTTACAGAAATGACCTATAAATACACTGTAGAACAACCTCATAAAATATCTCGAATGCAGTGGACTGCAACAACAGAAATGGCTGTTACCAGACCACGATATTGGGAAACAATGGTGTTTGTCATTGCTTTGGTGTTCTCAATGTTGACTTTAGCTGCAGCTGAAGATAATTATTTATCTTCCCCTCCTTATTATTATAAATCTCCTCAACCTCCACTTCCATCTCCCTTGCCTCCACCTCCATATCACTACAAGTCTCCACCTCCACCATCTCCGTCACCCACTCCACAATACTACTATAAATCTCCCCCACCACCATCTCTATTGCCTCCTCCTTACTACTACAAATCTCCTCCTCCACCATCTCCTTCACCTCCTCCAACATACTATTATAAATCTCCCCCACCACCTTCCCCTTCTCCTCCTCCCTACCACTACAAGTCCCCACCTCCTCCACCATATTACTACAAGTCACCACCACCATCATTTCCATCTCCTCCTCCTCCCTATCACTACAAGTCCCCACCTCCATCATCTCCTCCACCCCCACCACCATACTACTATAAGTCCCCGCCTCCACCATCTCCTTCCCCTCCTTCACATTATTACTATAAATCTCCTCCACCACCATCTTCGTCTCCTTCTTCTCCTTACCACTACAAGTCACCACCTCCACCATCTCCCTCACCTCCTCCACCATATTACTATAAATCTCCACCACCTCTCTCTCCATCTCCTCCTCCCTCATATTACTACAAGTCTCCTCCACCACCATCCCCTTCACCTCCACCACCATACTACTATAAATCCCCACCACCTCCATCTCCATCTCCTCCACCCCCATATTATTACAAGTCTCCAACTCCACCATCGCCATCTCCTCCCCCACTATATTATTACAAATCCTCACCACCACCATCTCCATCTCCACCTCCTCCATACTACTACAAATCTCCACCACCTCCATCCCCATCACCATCACCACCACCACCACCACCGTACTTCTATAAGTCCCCACCACCTCCACCAACATATTGATGCATTCATTCAAAATCAATACTATAACGTAAAACGCAAATATATTTTACTGTTTTCTATAGCTACCTTGCATTGTTTTTTCTTCAAAATCTTCCAAATCTGCTATTCATTATTTTAACTCAATTCAGCTCATGTTGAAATTCGGAAGCATGCGTTATAAAGAGCTAACATTCCATATGATTCTTTGTTTCCTTGTGCGCAGATCTGCTGGAGTATATAGTTCTCAATCTACTCAGCTATTATTTTCTCATTAGGAATATGACTATCATTAATTAAAGGTTGCAAGCGCCCTCAAGATTTGCTCTGAAACAAGCAGAATCATGTAAAATCTGAGATCTGTAAAATTCTTGCTGTAGGTAATAAAAGGGCAAGCCGTTGCCGTTGCTTCTCTCTATCTCCCATGAAAATCCCAATGTCGTTTCTTCCCTGCGTTGAAGAATGGACCGTTGGTTGACCAATTAGTTTATTACATTCCTCTTAACAAATATAATAATATTATTGTTTTCTTTATTCAAACACTACTAATGTTTCTAGCTTTATTTCCTGCATAAATATGGAGTGGTTTTTTAATGTATTAAAACATCTCTTAAATATTTTAATCTTATTGTGCTGTGCTTAATTATCAGTTAATAACCAATATTAGTCACTTCTAAATGTTTAACACTTTGATCTAAAGAAATGATTGGTAAAGACAGACTACCTCTAATTTACTTACTCAATCTTTGATGTGGGAAACAGTAGGCTTAATTATCTATATACGATGTGTGGCCAATTGTCTATTGATATGAGTTGACATAAAATCTCCTCACCCCATTTAACTTTATTTGGAAACTTTTCGTTAAAGACATTACAATAATAATGTGCCGAATCTTCCGCCTTGTGACTACTGAAACCAGTAAACGATATCATATGTACTTTGTCAAACTTTTGTCTGTTTAAGGAGTGCACTGCATTTGTTATTCAAATGAATAATTGGCTCCATTTAACATCTATGGAATGACTTTTTCTCATTTTCTAAAGCATGCTGGAAAAAAATTCAATAATTCCATTTTAAATCTACTTCTGAAACCAAAAAACTAACTCATATCATATCAAGTTTTCCATATATTTAACGAGTACCGTGCATTTGATATTCAAATGAGAATTGGCTCTTATTTATCATCTATCGACTCAAATTTTCCCATTTTCTTAATAATGTTGAAAAAAATTAATAATTTTTTTTCAAAATGCTAAAAAATATGTTTGCTTTGAGAAGATACTAAATTTGTAAGTGTATGAAATGGTCTACTCCGCTGCAAACAACAAGATATTAGATTTAAATTTGTAAATATATGAAATGGTCCAATCATGTGCAATTTTTATTTTTTTTGAAAATAGCTTTGTAAAGGGTTTAAATTATAGGGAAAAGATTCAGAATATATTTTAGTTATTATAATTTGGATTTTATAATGAAAAGTCTATTCTAAAACATTTTTAAAAATATATTATGATAAATATTTTCATAATTGATGAAAGCTATGGTTTTCAATGTGACATTAAAGAGAAAAATATAATATGTCATTAATTAAAAAGTCACTTGAAATATTAAGAAAGCATAATCATAAAATTGTTATTAAATCATTGAGAAATAAGATACAATTATTTAGTTTTCATGCATGAGGATTAAATTAGGACTAGGATTGCTTCCTAGTCTATAAGAGTACACTAGTTAATTTTTACATCTTATTTTAACTGGCGAAATTAATCAGCCCTGAGAGAAATGGTTAGATGCAAACTTAACATAGTTACTACATTTGTGCCAAATTTAGATATCTTTGTCATAGGGCTAAGTAGAAGTTGACAACTATTAAAGAGATTAATACCATGCATGGGATTTGCTATAACTTCCAATACAAAAAAGTTAGAAAAAACCTACAAAATGATTATTAGAATCATAATAATAAAAAATATCACTATATTATTCTACCCTCTATCCTAGCCCCCACCTTAAAGACATCTACAAATTGGGTTTCGTAACCCCTAGTTATTTGACCATCTTCTCTGAAGTACCCCCTTAAGGATCTTCTTGGATGGGACATCCTCTATCCAAGGTCAATATCATATGCATATGTTATGTCATCAAAATATTCTGGCCATTATCTAATTGTCATCTAGCCATTTTTGCTAATCTATCAGACTAGAGTATTTCATACGAGGATCCAACCTCCTATACTAGTACTATGAGATTTGTTGGGATTAACCACATTATGAAATAATAGTTACATGCAAATATAACCAATATTAGAAAATAATAGATCGCAGAGAAGAGAACACAAGAAACCAAGATTTAATATGGTTCACCCAATCTGTGGGCTACATCCACGAACAACAAGTCCAATATTATTACTATCCAATGATTACAAGCCACAATCCCTTACATCTCAATACTGCCACAATAAACTACAATATCACCATACATTATTAAATCCCTAAGCCTAAGCCTTTTTCTACTTTCTTTTTATCATTTACAAAATTAGGGCTAGAATAAGTCATCCAATAGAAAAATAGTAGCTAACGCCTTTACAATGTAAGGTCATTTTTGGCTTCAGGGGCGTTGCCCCTGAAAACTCTTGTAGGGGTGTTGTCCCTTGACCCCAACATGTATTGTGATAGGGAGTGCACCTTGGGCACTACCCCTTGACCTAGTCTTGGGGGCATTTCTCCCAAACCCCATAGAAATAATATAGGGAGAAACTGCACCGAATAACCCTTCGAGTCTGATTAGGCTCCACATCACAAAAATATTTCATTTAACACTCATTTATCTATCCATATACTATTGTGCTAATCTCTCACACTAGCATGATATCCATTCATATGAGGATCACACTATCCTCTTACACTAGCATTATGAGATTCCATCTATTGCTCATCTAGCCATAAATATGGGCTTGCACTAATCTCTCACATTAACATGATGGCTCTTTATATGTGGATCACACTAACCACTTGCACTGACACTATTTAATTAACTTTATTGCAAGATTCCTCCTCACATGTACTTATTAAATATGATTTTCTCTATTAAATTTGTTGTAGGAGATTTGAACGGATATGAAGAAATGTTTTATGTTGTGAATGTCCTAATGAAATTGAGAGTAGTTGATACATCCATGTTTTAATACTCAGTGATTCAAGAACTACTGCATTATCTCGACTGTTAAACATTAAAATTTCACTAACAATGATACAAGGTATTTTCACCTGATGATAAGGGTGTTGATTTTGGTACATCAATTATTAGGTTTTATGCTTTCAGATAGTTTAGCATTCCTTAATTGGTGATGTTTACAAAGTTAGGTATAAGCATGCCAAACAATGATTATTCTAGTATTTTAATCTGAATTAATGAATAAATTATTTTATATTGATTATGTGTTTGCTGATGATTAAATGTGAGTAGAAATGAATTAAATGGTTAATTATATGAAAGATTCATGTTTTGATTTATGTAACTATCCAAATAAGTTTTGAATATATGTATGTGATTTTCTTGAGCTATTGATGTGTGCAATGAGTGTGCAGGATATTTTAGCCAGAAAAGTTGAACGGAGAAAACAAAATTGAACCTTATGTACCATTATGGAAACTAGGGTTGAATCTAGTGAAAGATGTAGACACTGTTGTTCGCATTTTATTTGTGTTGTGAAATGAATCAATGTATCATTTTGTAATCTTTAAATATTAATGTTTTGTAATACTGATTTTTCAATGTCACTTGACACTAATAAATTTTATATGCATTCAAACATGATAGTTAAGGTTAACTGAGTAACCTAAAGATCTAAGTCAGACTAAGTTAGTGACCTTTTTGCTAATCAATTAGTAATCAAGTTTAATTACCCTAATTAGGATTAGTGAGTAATCTACTTTTTGTAGGTTGTTAGAAGTCCTAAAAAATTCTTAGCTTTTGATAGGTCCCCAATTAATCTTAAAGGCCTAAAATCATGAAATCTAAGTACCCAAGGGGTATGGGTATGGGTTGGGGGCATTTTTCACCCACCTAGCCCCTTTTGTTGACTTTTATGGTCACTCAAAAAATCTATTTTTTTCTTTATTGCGAAAATTGATTGATTTCATCATGGTTTGGATAACTTTAACTCTAGCTTGAGGTTAGCCTTAGGTCTAGTTGAGTTAGAAGCCTCTAGAACTTTAGGCAAGTGGGGGAGTTATTGCTTTTTGGAGTGGTTGAGTTTAGGATCTTATTTAGAGGCAATTTTGAGAGGGTTTTGAGTGTTCACCCAACCTCTAGTTTTAGAGTGGAAATAAGGATTCAAGGAGAAGGAGTAGGAGAAGGTGAAGGAAGGGAGTGCTCTTCTCAAATTTGTTCATTTTCCATAGCCTAATTTTGAAGGTAGGAATACTTCAGCTTGTATTTCATGTTTCAGTTTTATTGTATATGTATGTTCGTATGTGTGTTGAGTATGTTGGGAGGAATTGAAATAGACTTTCTTAAATGTGTTCTTTTGTTTCTTTATTTTGAATTTTGAAGGGATTGTATGGGTGTATTGGAATTACTCACACTCGAATAGGGTAGAAGTGGCCATGTACGGGGGAAATCCTTTAGTTGGACTCTGATAGTGTAGAGTCTCTTCTCAAGATGAGAAGAGGGAGAGAGGGTATGGTGTTATGGGCCCCTACTCGTCAGCACAAACCACATATGAGTTTTGGAATGTAAGAATGGAAGAACATAAGTTCTTTAGTTTTAGCCCCGAAAGAGCACCTGTTATGGTGTTGTGTCTGACGTCTTCTATTGGAAAAATCCACCTTCTCCCTAGTCTGGTTCAATGTCGAACCTATTGTGAAAACCCAGGATGCAAGTGAACATTTGATATTGTCTTCATGTTATGATTGGTTGTCTCCTAGTAGGTTTTTGTTCTCTCCATGATTACTGTGATGTATTGCAGAATTCATAATGGATCCCTTATTAAGGGCTAGGAAGGAAATTCAGAATTGTATTGGATTTCAAATATGTTTGAAGTTTTTTCCTCAGGATAATATCCTGTGTAAAAATATTACATTTAAACTTATTGTTGAAGTGGCAATGATGTTGGGTTTTCTTACTAGTTCTTTCCAGGTGGAACCTTTAAATCAGGTGGTCAATAAAAAAAAATGCTTGAGTAATATTCTTGCTTATGAGATTTTCGTATTTTCAGTTATATGTATGTGTGTATCGAAAATGAGATAAAATGATATTTTACTCTTCCTATGGTAATCTTATGTTTTCAAACTTTTACTTATTTGATTAAGCTTGATTAGGTAAAAATGATGATATATAATTTTGCATTTTAAAATAAAAATATGATATAGAAGATTCATTAGTTGAATTGTATCTCATTTAGTTATTTTCGTGAGTATTAGGAAGTTAAAATGTTCAACTGGAATATTCATGTTTTACATTTAATCCTAACACTAACTTAGAAAAAAATATAGGACACAAAAAAATATTCCTCTTGGAAAATTATAAAAGTTATAAAATTTCGACGCCAAGAAAAAAAAATGCATCCTAGAGTAAGAACTCTCTGGATTATGTATGAGGAAAGAAAAAATTAAATCCCCTGAGATAATAGGGAATATTCTTTTATGATTCATTTTTAAAATCATTTGTTTTAATCAAATAAATCATACAAATTAGATAAACAAAGAAAGAAAATTATATTTTCAAAATATATCAACTTTATAACATATCTATTATGCTCTATCTTAACTTACCAAAGAAACTTTAAACCATAAATGCTTAACCCCTCTTCCTTGCTAGCCATTGGTAAAGGTTCAAAAAGCTCTGCATTAAATGTTAACATGACACTTGGTTTGGACCAAAGAAAAAGATGGACGGATTTATGAGGGGAGGTTGTTTATTGAAAAGTTTGCATATTTTTTAAAAACTCTTCCTTGCCTTTCTTTTCTTGCTTGGTGTGCATCCTTGGGCTGCGTTTTTAAAAGTCTTTGTGCCTACATGGGATGAGTGGGGAGGTTAGTGTAGGTTTTGTATAGATTAGTTGTTGGGTGAGTTAGTAAATTAGTATGATTATTGTGGTGTAGTATTTGTTATTTTTAGATTTTCTTTTATTAAAGTTATGGTTTGGTTAGTTAGGATTTGGTGTTAATAAAGAGGTAGTTAGATTTTAGTTTAGTAAAGTTTAGTTTAGTATTAAATAAAGTTTCAAATTGTAGTTTAGTTTTAATTTTTTAAGGTTAGTAGTTTTTCTTTTAAAGTGTAGTTTTATTATTAGTTAGTTTTAATTTTGTTAATAATTTTAATTAATATGTTTTTTTTCCTAATATTAGTAGTTGTTAATACTATTAATTGTTTAGAGTGTTGTGTTTAAATGTAGTTAGTATATTAAAGTCTTGGTTAGTGGTTATTCTATTTTTTTTGTTTGAATAATTTAATGTTACATTATTGCTAGAAAAGTTAGTATTATTATCGGTTTAAATTTTTTGTCAAGAATAAGTTAATTATTTTATTTAATCTTTTTTTTAAAGTAATTTAGATTTATTATATTAAGTTATCATATTGTTTTAAATTGTAAGTTGGTATTATTTTTATTGTTAAATAGAAAATTGTTAGAGTAAAGTTTAAATAAAGTATATTTATGTGTATGTTAGTTGTGACTTTTATTTTAATAGTTCTATGATTTTTAATATTTCAAAATAATTAGACCCGTATTCATTTAAATTGTTATTCAAATAATTTTAATATATAGTGGTAGTTTAGTGTTAGCTTCTAATTAAGTGGTATTTAGTATAAGTTAATATTGGAAATTATTTTAAGTGTTAATTAGGAAAGTAATTGACTTATAATTGCTTTAATGATTGAATAATTTAGTGTTAGAATCGATTTAATATTGGATAGGAATTAGAAAAGTTAGTTTCCATCATTGGTATAATATGTTGTTTAAATTAAGTTAGTTGATTTATTTGATTTGTTTAAAGAAATAATTTAGAATCATTGTGTTAGTAATTAGTGATTGTTAAGTTAAATTTTAGTATTAATCAAAGTTAATTGTAGAGGTTAGTTAATTAATTTATTTTAATGTTAGCAGTTATATTATTCTTAAATTGAAAGATAGTGTTATTATGATTTCAATTAGTACAGGTTATAAAATTGAGATAGGCTATTAGAGTATATAAACTAGATTTAATTAATATGTTTTAGGGCAGAAAATGTTGTCTCAAAATATGATAGATGTTAGATGATGTATTTTGGTCTAAATAGTTGTTTAGTATTATGTGTTTTTGATGAATTTGATTTATTTATCTATATATTGGCTTAAACTTAATGTAGTAATGAAAAAAACATCAAAATTAATCTAATAACGAATGTTCAAATTTGTCGGTCTACTCCTACACATTGACTTTAAACTTAAAATGGAATGTCAAGTTATCCATAGGAGAGCTTGTTCTATTTTACTTTATTCCTCTACTTTCACTTGTGAAAACAAACATATCGAACTTAATTATTATTGCTTAAAAAAAAAAAAATTGGTGTGTTTTGCCTTGTATTTTGGGCATGACATTTTGGTATCAGAGCCCAGTTTTGTAACACTTGGGCAATAATGGGTCCATATTAAGTGTGTACATCTAAATATTACCATACGAAGCAGGGATTTTCCCCTTGTAAAACTTTAATGAGCGAATGTATTCTTCTAAACTACGACACTGATAATTAGACCTAAGTAAAACTTTGGACCGGTATTAATGATTGAAAATGGTCAACCATATTAGATAAATTAGTCATAAGGACTTGGAAACAAATGAGTTGATGCAAGAATGTTATAATTATATTAAAGTATATTATGATCTCATAAAGGATTTGAAAATTATAGTAAACTCAATGACTCGAGGAAGAATTGTAGTTCATATCAAATAGGGAAGTGATCAAGTAGATAGGTATTGATTTCAACATTACAACATAAGCAAAAGAAACCTATGATCATCATAATCTAACTTTGTACCTTTAGGTTGAAATGTTGAATCAGTGAAATGAATGGTGAGTAAATAGGAAGATGACACTTGAAGAGTATACCACATTACCATGTTATTGGGATACCTCTAACCTTTTATGAATTTGAAATGTATTGTTCTAGCACTCCTTGGAAAGTAAACAAGAGTGGAATTGAAATTTGCAAGTAACCTTTGGAAACCTCGAATGATAGGATTACTAATGCACGAAGCTATTCAAACAAGTGATATAGCTAGAAACACATAAAGAAAGGGAGTATATTAGTCTACTATGAGGAATAGAACCCTTATCAAAGAATAAATCTAATTAAAGTATGGTGGTAAGAACCAAAAATTAAATGGTGGGCAAATGTAAAATTTTGTGATAGGGTTATGTGAGTTTAATTATGTCAGAAGGCTTATTGTATAAGCATGAGAAATAAGTTTTTAACTATCAAGCAAATGCTTGTAGACTCTAGATTGAAATGATTAGATCAATTATAACCCTAAAAATTAGAGAAAGTAAAGTCGTGATGAGGTCATCAACCTAGTACAAACTATAGGTTTAGGTATCAAAGTTAAGTAATAAGTAAATTATAAGCCACAAGGCATGTTAGGAAAAATGATGATGACCTATATCAATAGCAAGGAGATGGTTGTAAGAGTGAGTAAGTAAACATTGACATTGGATAAGTAAACATTGATGACATCCTAATAATGGTTTTATACCTAAGTAGTTGCAAACCTACAACCCAAGGATGAAATCATAAGTCACTTATGACTAGGAAAATGTGAAATATGGAATTATTGATAAGAAAAAATAGCTTTTAGTGCATTCTCATATGATAATTAGAACTTTTGTAAATAATGAAATAAAATGGGATAGTGATATATATATGTATGTATAGAGGATCATACCAATTTGGTGAGATTTATAGCACAGCTTCAACTAGTGTAGAGATGGTGAAATTGATTTAAGAAAGTTTATGGGTAGATGCCCTAATATGAAATTATAGTGAATGGAGGATAAGAGATTTAGTTTTGTAATTACAAACTCAGAGTATAACTCTATTGACACTAAGGTGCCCACATGTTAGAGTCTTCGAAAGGAAACCAATATAACAACAAGAGGATTGATGGAGACTCATTTTAGTATCCTCGCATTTGCACTTTTGAGTGAGTTCTGATCAAGGCAAACCCCTTAGTAAAAAAAACCCTAATTATAGGGCAATTTCAATGAAGATAAGTATGCAGTTGGTATGTGGGATCAATCAGAGTTTGAGTGACATGGTAGTTAGACCACCATCTAAAAACAATTCAAGAACCATGCAATGTATTTGGAAGATCTAAGATCCCTCATTTTTCTTAGTGACCCTAGTATGGCTACATTATGTCAGTAATGTAAATTTTGTAAGTGATTGGATTTATGTCCTTAATTGTTTGATTTCATATTTTGGTACTCTTTATGTTCTTCCTTTTTTTGCCAACCATATTATTGATGATTCTATTTTGCGTCTTGGTTATGTCTTTATTTCTTCATTAAAATTTTACTATTGTGGCCACTCTTTATTTCTTTGATTTTTGACTTTTGCATTGGATGTTTCATCCTTGATGTCGAATTTAAATTGTGAGGCACTTTCTTTTAAATTTTATTGGCAAGTGACATATGATGGGCCTACCAAAAGGGATTCCTGACAATTAAGTGGATGTTTAAGATTAGGGATTGGGGTTACTAGTGACAATATTAATGCTCCACTCTCTCCCATGACTTTGAGAATAGGACTAGTGTTATCCGTTGACTATTATGAGTAATGAAATTGCACCCCAACATAAATATGGTTAAGGTTATGAGTTAACCAAAAGGACTTCTAGATGGAAAGGTGCATGTGTAGTGATGGACTCACTGAGGATCCTATCAAGAACCAATGCATCATGGAAACTCTAAAGGGAAAGTATTTAACATTGAATAAAAGGACAAGTTGCTTAACATGAAACCTCATTTGAGGGAGTCTCGTAGCTATTACCTAATGAGTGGATATGTGGAATTCAAAATATTTTATTATATTATTTTGATTAAGTAATATTATATTTTATTATATTGTTATTATTAGAGACTCTATAAGTATTTTATACTAGATTAGAATGTTTTTTTTATGTGACCAATATTTCTTAAGATGTATTTGACCATGAAAAATATAACCATGTCAGAGTTTTGGATTGAACTTCGCTTTTAGAATTGGTATAGGTTATCATCCCTATGTAAGTATGTGAGTTATTAATCATTTTTTTAATAAGAATAAATCTTGGAATAAGTCTAGACAAGGTCTAGCATAGAATGAACATTTTAGTTGTGCGACTTCCAGGAGGAAGTCAAAGGCTAGTGGGGGAGGATGTAAGGTTTCTCCTCACATGTACTTATTAAATATGATTTTTTCTATTAAATTTTTTGTAGGAGATTTGAAAAGATATGAAGAAATGTTTTACGTTGTGAATGTCCTAATGAAATTGAGAGTAGTTGATACATCCATATTTTAATACTCAGTGATTTGAGAACTACTACATTATCTTGATTATTAAACATTAAAATTTCACTAAGAATGATATGAGGCATTATCACCTGATGATAAGGGTGTTGATTTTGGTACCTCAATGATTAGGTTTTATGCTTTTAGATAGTTTAGTATAAGTTAGGTATATGCATGCTTAACAATGATTATTCTAGTATTTTAATCTAAATTAATTAATAAGTTATGTTATATTGATTATATGTTTGTTGATGATTAAATGTGAGTAGAAATGAATTAAACTGTTAATTATATGAAAGATTCATGTTTTGATTTATGTAACTATCTAGATAAGTTTTGAATATATGTATGTGATTTTCTTGAGATACTGATGTGTGCAATGAGTGTCCAGGATATTTTAGTTGAGAAAATCAAATGGAGAAAATGAAACTGAACCTTATATACCATTGTAGAAACCAAGGTTGAATCTAGTGAAAGATGTAAACCCCATTTTTTGTATTTTATTTGTGTCGTGAAATGAATGAATGTATCATTTTGTAATCTTTAAGTATTAATATTTTGTAATAGTGTTTTTTCAGTGTCGCTTGACACTTATAAATTGTATATGCATTCTAGCATGATAGTTAGGGTTAACTGAGTAACCTAAAGATCTAAGTCAGACTGGGTTAGTGACCCTTTTTCTAATCAGTTAGTAATCAAGGTTAATTACCCTAGTTAAGATTAGTGAGTAATCTGCATTTTGTAGGTTGTTAGAAGTCCTAAAAAATTTCTTGCTTTTGATAGGTCCCCAATTAATCCTAAAGGCCTAAAATCATGAAATCTAAGTACCCAAGGGGTATGGGTATGGGTTGGGGGCATCTTCCAGCCCCCTACACCCTTTTGTTGACTTTTATGGTCACTAAAAAAACCCATTTTTTTCTTTATTGCGAAAATTCATTGATTTCATCATGGGTTGGATAACTTTAACTCCAACTTGAGGTTAGCCTTAGTTCTAGTTGAGTTAGAAGCCTCTAGAACTTTAGGCAAGTGGGGGAACTTTAGGCAAGTGGGGGAGTTATTTCTTTTTGCAGTGGTTGAGTTTAGGATCTTATTTAAAGGCAATTTTGAGAGGGTTTTGAGTGTTCACCCAACCTCTAGTTTTAGAGTGTTCACCCAACCTCTATTTTTAGAGTGGAAATCGGGATTCAAGGAGAAGGAGAAGCAGAAGGAAGGGAGTGCTCTTCTCAAACTTATTCATTTGACATAACCTAATTTTGAAGGTAGGAATACTTCACCTCATTTTGTTCATGTTGTATTTCATGTTTCAGTTTTATTGCATATGTATGTTCATATGTGTGTTGAGTATGTTGAGAGGGATTGAAATAGGTTTTCTTAAATGTGTTCCTTTGTTTCTTTGCTTTGAATTTTAAAGGGTTTGTATGGGTGTATTGGCATTACTCACCCTCAGATAGGGTAGAAGTGGTGATGTATGGGGGAAGATCTTTAGTTGGACTTCGATAGTGTAGATTTTCTTCTTGGGACGAGAAGAGGGAGAGAGGGTAGGGTGTTATGGGCCCCTCATCATCAGCACAAACCAAGTATGAGTGTTGGAATGCAAGAATGGAAGTTCTTGAGTTTTAGCCCCGAAAGGGCACCTATTATGGTGTTGTGTCTAACATCTCCTGTTGGAAAAATCCACCTTCTCCTTAGTCTGATTTAATGTCAAACCTATCGTGAAAATTTAGGATGGGAGTGAATGTTTGATTTTGTCTTAATGTTATGATTGGTTGTCTCCTGGTCAGTTTTCATTCTCTCCATGATCATCGTGATGTATTGCAGAATTCGTAATGGATCCCTTGTTAAGGGCTAGGAAGGAAATTCAAAATTGTATTGGATTTCAAATATGTTGGGATTTTTTCCCTCAAGATAATATCCTGTGTAAAAATATTACATTTAAACTTATTATTGAAGTGGCAACAATGTCGGGTTTTCTTACTAGTTCTTTCCTGGCGGAGCCTTTGAATCAGGTGGTCAATAAAAATAAAATGTTTGAGTAATATCCTTGCTTATGAAATTTTTGTATTTTCAATTATATGTATCTGTGTATCAAAAATGAGATGAAATGATGTTTTACACTTCCTATGGTAATCTTGTGTTTTCAAAATTTTACTTATTTGATTAAGGTTGATTAGGTAAAGATGATCATATATAATTTTGCATTTTAAAATAAAAATATGATATAGAAGATTCATTGGTTGAATTGTATCTCATTTAGTTATTTTTGTGAGTATTAGGAAGTTAAAATGTTCAACTTCAATATTCATGTTTTACATTTAATCCTAAAATAAACTTAGAAAATAAATAGGACACAAAAAAATCATTCCTCTTTGAAAATTATACAAGCTAGAAAATTTCCACACCTAGAAAAAATAATGCATCCTAGAGTAAAAACTCTCTGGATAATGTATGAGGAAAGAAAAAATTAAATCCCTTGAGATAATAGGGAATAGTCCTTTATGATTCCTTTTTAAAATCATTTTTTTTAATCAAATAAATAATATAAATTAGATAAACAAAGAAAAAAAAAATATTTTCAAAATATCTCAACTTTATAACATATCTATTATGCTCTATCTTAACTTACCACAAAGACTTTAAACCATAAATGCTTACCCCCTCTTCCTTGTTGGGCATTGGTAAAGGTACAAAAAGCTCTGTATTAAATGTTGACATGACACCTTGTTTGGACCAAAGGAAAAGATGGATGGATTTATTAGGGGAGGTTGTTTATTGAAAAGTTTGCATTTTTTTAAAAAACTTTTCCTTGTCTTTCTTTCCTTGCTTGGTGTGCATCCTTGGGCTGCATTTTTAAAAGTCTTTGTGCCTACATGGGATGAGTGGGGAGGTTAGTGTAGGCTTTGTATAGATTAGTTGTTAGGTGAGTTAGTAAATTAGTATGATTATTGTGGTGTAGTATTTGTTTTTTTTAGATTTGTTTTTATTAAAGTTGTGGTTTGGTTAGTTAGGATTTGGTGTTAATAAAGAGGTAGTTAGATTTTAGATTAGTAAAGTTTTGTTTAATATTAAATAAAGTTTCAAATTGTAGTTTAGTTTTACTATTTTAAGATTAGTAGTTTTTTTTTTAAAGTGTAGTTTTATTATTAGTTAGTTTTAATTTTGTTAATAATTTTAATTAATATGTTTTTTTTCCTAATATTAGTAGTTGTTAATGCTATTAATTGTTTGGAGTGTTGTGTTTAAATGTAGTTAGTATATTAAAGTTTTGGTTAGTGGTTATTCTATTGTTTTTGTTTGAATAATTTAATGTTACATTATTGCTAGAAACGTTAGTATTATTATCGGTTTAAATTTTTTGTCAAGAATAAGTTAATTATTTTATTTAATCTTTTTTAAAAGTAATTTAGATTTATTATATTAAGTGATCATATTGTTTTAAATTGTAAGTCGATATTATTTTTATTGTTAAATAGAAAATTGTTAGAGTAAAGTTTAAATAAAGTATATTTATGTGTATGTTAGTTGTGACTTTTATTTTAATAGTTCTATGATTTTAAATATTTCAAAATAATTAGACCAGTATTCATTTAAATTGTTATTCAAATAATTTTAATATATAGTTGTAGTTTAGTGTTAGCTTCTAATTAAGTGGTATTTAGTATAAGTTAATATTGGAAATTATTTTAAGTGTTAATTAGGAAAGTATTTGAATTATAATTGCTTTAGTGATTGAACAATTTAGTGTTAGAATCAATTTAATATTGGATAGAAATTAGAAAAGTTAGTTTCCATTATTGGTATAATATGTTGTTTAAATTAAGTTAGTTGAATTATTTGATTCGTCTAAAGAAATAATTTAGAATCATTGTGTTAGTAATTAGTGATTGTTAAGTTGAATTTCAATATTAATTAAAGTTAATTGTAGAGGTTAGTTTATTAGTTTATTTTAATGTTAGCAATTATATTATTCTTAAATTGAAAGATAGTGTTATTATGATTTCAATTAAGATAGGTTATAAAATTGAGATAGACTATTAGATTAAACTTTAAATGTTGAGTATATAAACTAGATTTAATTAGTATGTTTTAGGGCAGAAAATGTTGCCTCAAAATATGATAGACATTGGATAATGTATTTTGGCCTAAATAGTTGTTTAGTATTATGTGTTTAGGATTTCTTTGATGTATTTATTTTTCTATATATTGGCTTAAACTTAATGTAGTTATGAAACAAACGTTGAAATCAATCTAATAACCAATGTTCAAATTTATCGGTCTACTCCTACACATCGACTTTAAACTTAAAATGGAATGCCAAGTTATCCATAGGAGAGCCTATTCTATCTTACTTTATTCCTCTACTTTCACTTGTGAAAATGAACATATCAAACTTAGTGAACTTAATTATTATTGCTTTAAAAAAAATTTTTGTGTGTTTTGCCTTGTATTTTGGGCATGACATTTATCCCATCTGAGTCACTCATATAGTGATGATCCCAAACTCTACACTGCCACATAGCCATTTATATAGAGACAAGCATAGTCTATTTAATGAAAGTATGGGGTTTGATAATTATTGATCCATAAGGGTGTTAGAATAGGGATTACTAGGATGGGGGGGGGGGGGGGGGTGTGAATCAGTACTCTACAAACTTTAGTCGCCAACTAGATCATATTATTGCTTACTTTAAACCATACATAACAAAGTAATGTTGAATAGTAACAGTAAGTAAGCACAAAGATAACTCATAACACCATATTTTGTTAACTAGGGAAACCACAACCAAGGGAAAACCCTGGTGGGGATAATACCCACAAGATAATATATTGATATATACATTCCTTGTTATAGGATGGACCCTGTTAGGAGTCAATGAGAAAATTTTGTATAATGATTCCCTATTAGGAGACTTTGAATCTCTGTTAGGAGATTCCAACCCTGTTAGAAGTTGTAGTGTAGTAGATGCAAGATGAACTCACCGCCTAAATAAGTAATCAAACTTCTAGAATATAGGTACTATAACTTCTTCTATAATTGATCTTTGATCTTCAACTCGATCTTAGATCACAAAATAGATTTCACAAAACTTCACATATATCACTCTTACAAAAGTTCACATGCAATTGCTCAACATCATAATTAGCACTTTCAATCACCACTTCTCATCATAAGGTGTCCTTCACATAAACACCATGCCTTTACACAAATAGTTGCTAGCTCAATTAAGAAAATAATATATTTTTCCAACTTAGATTAAACATCTAGGATGTCATCCCTAATTGGAAAAGTAATTATTTTGTAAACAAAATAATTATTTCCTTCAATTTTGCTATCCTATTTCACTAAAACATGAATATCTCTTTTATGTACAGTTTGCACTGACCTCTAAGGTTATATACATCATCACCAACATGTATACTATCTCCATCTTTAAATTCAGAACTCATAATATGATGTCAGCAATAAGTTATCAACAAAACAATACACTACTCTATATCAAATTCCATACTTAGACAATTTGTTGATTACCAAACATTAAGTATCTTTATTTCTAAGGTTTACTATAATTATGGACATCTCGTGTTTCCATAAATGACAATACTTACATATCCTCATTATTCAATTGTCAATAATCTACCCCTTTGGAATTGTTGGCAAGAAAAAAGGGAAAATTGGCTAAGTAAAAAAAACATTAACAAAAACACATTCACACTACATCTATTACAATTTTTCCATCTTTACATATGCTCCCCCTTAAAATATACTTTACAATCCTTTTTACCTATTGTAGTTCTCCTCTTATATGTACTTCTCCCCCTTTGACATCAATGACAAAGGTCAAAATATCAAAATCTATCTAAAATTATCCATCTTCTATCACAAATGTTGTCCTTCTAACTTAATTAGGTAGAATCTTCATGCAATCATCAAAATTTTCCTTAAGATTGTCCATACCTTTTTTCCATGTCTCCTTGGTTGATTCAGCAGAGGCGAGAATTGCACATAAAGCATATGATGCAATGTCAACTACATTCAAGTCTAAATACAAAAAGTTAGAATAAGAGTCCTTGGCCTTGACAGATTCCTCCAATTGTATCTTAACAAAACATATTTGTAGAGCAATAAACTTGCTGAAATATAATATTTCCAATATAAATGATATTTGAATAGATCTAGTTCCTTCAAATGTTCAAATCCAAGCTTCACAATGATTGAAAACTAATTATAAATCCTTGTTTGTATATTCACTCCCAATAGATTCAAATTTACTATTGAGATAACTTCCCACATCTTCTAAATATACTACATTTTTCAAATTAATGGATAATGCTGAGTTAGGTTTTCCTTCTATAGGTTTCATGGAAACAACCTTTAACTTAGGTCTGTCCTCATTCTCAACATTGTGCACTATTGACATATCCATGATTCTATCAAATATTAACTTTTACTAAATAAATTTGTGAAAAAAATGATAAAATACCTCTTTCCAAAAATAGGGTTTTCTTTGAAATAACCTTGACAAGTTAGTTTGGATGTATTCGCAATGAAGTGAAAATCAATTTTGTACTCTATTTATTCCATCAACTCGAACTCGCATTAATTACATACTTTGAAAACACAAAAAAGTTGTTCATTACATTTTGTAATTAAATAACTGCTCAAGATCATCTAACCTATCTTTAGATGCCACTCGAGGTTTGTTATAGCCTCCTTTCATCATGACAATGCTCCTCGAGACTTTGCTTCATGAAATTCTTTGAAAAACATAGTTTTCATCTTCTACTACAAAATTAACCCTTTTTTTAATACCAATAACTCTTAATTCCTTCATAACTTATTTAGACAAGCTCCAAATTACAAGTGAGCTTAGGTACATTTAAACTTAACTAGATATAGCTCTTCCCAACTTCTCTACCTCTAATTTGATCTCTGAATGAAGTTCTCAAATTTTTGTGTTATAAACAAGCATAATTCAACTTAGTTGAATGAAACTCAATAAGTGATTTTGATCTTTCTATCTCAACATCATTGTAGTGCCTGCCCCTAGTTTACATTTTTCGAGCTACATTTATGTTATGATTGCCAAACTCTTTTAGGCCAATTTATGTTTGATGAGTAGTATTATTATTTTAGAGATTATCAGATGATGTTTACACTCAGTTATTATATGATGAGATTACTTGGTACTCTATATTTCATGCATGTATGATGATTATTCAATGGTTTTAGTTATCGATGATGATTAGTTGGATGGCTTATTATTTCATGTGCCTCTTATGGATACTTATCCCATACTGCATGTGTATGGTGTGCGTGCTGTTTTATTTATGTATGGTGTTTCTGATATGGTTAAGGAAGGGAGTCGTAGTCACCTGCTAGTCGGGATCTACACGATGCACCACTTCCTGCCATTGCTTGTTTAGCTTAGAATATTGTGTTTGTACATGCGTGGATTTTATGCAGGTTGCAGGTACCGGGTATCGACTTCCCTGAATTGTCAGGATGAGCGTACCCTATCGCACTATCTCAATGGTAAGAGAGGGGAGATAAACTCTTAAGTCCAAATCCTAAACCCTCTAGCCAATTGTCCTAATTGATAATTAGGACAAGTATCTGAGTTAGTACCCTCCGAATGCATCAAATGATGTAATTTTGTGATTATAACCCTTCTGTTTGATTTGGTATGTATTTTTCTATGATGGGTTTTCGTATGTTGCTTTATGAGTCCTTGGTGTATTTTCTATTAATTAAGTCTAATTAAAAAGACTAATTAATGATTTAATTTAATAAGGAATTATTATGATATCTTTATATTTAATTAATTAATTAATTAATTAAATAAAAGAATTAAAATTGGAAATTAAAGTTTAAGATATATTTAGAACAAGATAATATTTATTTAATTTAATAATAATATATTTGGAGTTCATTTTTAAATAAATGCTAAATATTATTGTTATTTAAATTAATTAAATATGTTATCAATTAAGTTCTAAAATAAATTAAAAAGTTGAAAGATATAAATTTATTAAGAATTCTAGATCGCATGATCTAATCATGAGTTAAATATAAGAATTAAATTAAAAGATTAAATTATAAAAATTAATAATGTTATTTTAATTTCTTAAAAGTGCACATAAGATTTAAAGTAATAAATTAATTAAGAATTGAAGTCAAGTGAAATTTTAAATAAAGTTATTTAATCATTCAACTTATTGTGCATGAAAGTTGAATGCAAAAGAATTAGAAAAGATAATAAAAGTTAATTTGAGTTAACTGAGTTGTGCAAAGAGTCTTCTCGGGTAAACGCACAATTAGTGCCCCGAATTGAGGAGAATTTGCTTATCACAACTTTGGGGGTTCATTTTTTGATATACGAATTTGGACGAGAATTTTTGGGAGGAAGACAATTTTTGGAAGCAAATTTCAGAAGGCTGATACGAAGAAAGTCTTGAAGGGGAAGGTTATTGAGAGGAGCGAATTCACATACAGTTTTCTGGAGGTTGCATAATAGCATCAGGATCAGGTAGGGTCTTGTGTTTTTTATCCATTAAATATGCAATTATCCCTTCCTGTCTTCTTCGTGTCTGGGGTTTGTAGATCTGAATTCTCTGTGATAAAAGTTTTAAGCTTTCAAATCTTGTGAAGTTATTAATTATTCGTCAATAATTTTTGTATCCATGGAGACTGGATGAATTAATTAGAACCATTGTTTTCTTGATTTAGAAATTAAGATCTAATTTAATAAGGGTTTTATTTTAATGAATTGAAAAGTTCTGGATAAAAAAAATATAAGAAAAAAAAAAAAAAAATATATATATATATATATATATATATATATATATATATATATATATATATATATATATATATATATATATATATATATATATATATATATATATATATATATATATATATATATATATATATATATATATATATATATATATATATATATATAAATATATATATTTATATATTACATATTTACCCCTTTGGAAGAAATTGTTTTTATTAAAAAAAAAAAAAAAAAAAAATTAATTAAACAAAATTAATTTTTAAAATAAAAACTAATTTTATTTGTATTAGAATAAATTTAATTTTAAAAAAAAAAATATATTTAAACTTAATAAAGTGGGGGGGAGGGAATTACCCCGAACCCGCCCCTACTGTCGGCGGAGGCCGACAGTACCTGCGTCGCAGGTACTGCGACGGCAGGTACAGAGTACCTGCCGCCGCAGGCCCTGCGACCGCAGGCCTGCGGCCAAAGCCAACGGGCTATAAACGTTGGGAATTCGGTTTTTAAAAATTTTTTTTTTTAAATTTTTTTTTTTATTTTTAAAAAAAAATGAATTTTATTTAATTAAAAATTTTAAATAATAAAAATTATAATATATTTAATTTTTTATAATATATTAATTTTTTTTAATATTTAATAAATAAATATTAATTGCATTGTTATAGTTGTAAATTGTAATTTATTAATAATTTTGTTTAAATATTAATAAATTAACAATTATTGGTTGGATTAAAATAATTAATTAGATCTAATAAATATTAATTAATTTAATTAAAATTAGTTTAATTAAGTTAATTAATAAGGAATGTTATTTGACTAAATTATAAAATTGGATACTGATTTAATGTAAATTATTATAGAACTGGGTTATTCGAAAAATGGTAGTTGTGAAAACTTTGTTACTTGAATTCGACATTGAACTAAAACACAAACCTTACCTTAACTTAAATTATATACTTTCAGATCCAATCTCTGAGACTTTGATGTTGTCTTTGTACTTTGAATGTTTTGGGGTTGGTTTAGCGTTGACCAGTTCAGGTTGTTACCAGAGGCTCGGGGTTTGTGAATGTGATGTCTTGATGATTTGGTCTCGATCTTTCTTAACCTGACCATGGTAATGTGATGAAGTGCTCTATGACATGATTGTGTTTACTGTTTGTGATTGCTTTCCAGTTTCCTTGTGTGAAGCTGAGATGTATGTATTTGAGAATACCTAACTTAACCATTTCTGAGTCTCGATCAGTTATACTTGTATTACTTTCTGGTTGCTCATTAGAGAACCATTGGATTTTGTGACTTATCATTGATGCCTTCAGTTGCTAATAGAGAACTGTCGTGATTACTTGATTACTATTTGATGTTATCTGTTGCTCATGAAGAACTGATATATTTTGTGGATTATCTTTTTATGATATTTTCAGTTGCTCGCATAGGACTGAGATGGTTTTATTATGATTCTTTGATTTATGAGTTCATGAGCTAGGGTAGGTTATCTATGTGTAGAGTCGGGAAGTGGCTTGCAATGGGGGTCGGAGCCCTAAGTGGCTGCCTTGAGAAACCCATTGTAAGTCATTTTTAATAAGTGAAAACATTTACACTAAATGAGAGAAAATGAACCTAACAAGATAATTGTATGTTCTCTCCCATGCCATGAGTGCTAGTACAGACTAGGATGGGGTAGAGAGGACGCTTGGTTACGACCTTGCATACCATAGTATGCCTCGTCAGTATGAGAGGATACTAGTGGCCGCAGGATCAGTAGGGACCCGGGATTCCTAAGGGATTGCTCGGGTAACTTCTACATGACTTTTGCGATGACACTTTCCCGCTTGCATATTAGGTTTCCTACGTGTCTTGTGGTACCTCTGGGATTTAGATGTCGGTCATTTTAGGAACCCTTGAGTTAGCATACTTATAGGATTTCCTGGACTTAGAGAGTATTTATGATTATAGGTTTTGTTATCCTATTTGGGACTTGAGACTATCTCCTCAGCACGGTGGGAGTGGACCATTTAGGTTCCACGCGGTCGGGTGGTAGTGCTTTTACTCTTACCAATGAGATCCGTTCCGTGGTCACCGTGGCTGGAGATTTCGTGATTGGCATTTACCTTCACTATGTTCTTGGATTAGTATGATGGATGGTTAGATTTTATGATAGATGTTTTATCATTATGGATGTATCATGTATGGTGAATAGTTTCATATATTTTTACTGTACTTTGTATCATGGATTTGAGGATGTTGTATCTTGATCTTTACGTATGTATATTCTTTTAAGCCTTTCATACCCTGTGACATGTACAGTGGATGAATGAGCATTCCGAATTAATTTGCCAAGGAGCATTCGGAACAAATGTATATTATGGACATTGGAGTTTCTGATTATTCTTTTATATGTATGTGTTAGTTGTTAGACTTAGAATTAATTAAATTTAAATGTGACTCAATGTCTTGGGATCTTTAAGAAATGTAACTTGCAATGTATGTTTGTCGATGATTACATGTTATTGCTTCCGCTACTACTTGTTTGATGTGTATGTCATACTTTCTTACTTTTAAAAAAAAAATGTTTAGCAAACTTAGTGAAACTTTAGGTTAATTCTTTTGGATCCCTTGGCGGGGCGTTACAATCATCTAGCTTTTCTTTTGAGATGTCCAATCCTTTTATAAATGCCTCATTGAGTTCTTCTCAAAGTTCAATGGCTACATTTCTTTGTTCCTCATTTTCTTTGTTAGTTCTGGAGTTCCTTTCATGGTTCCTTCCATCATTTCTAATGTTCTTTCCATAATTCATTTTGTTTCTAAAGTTTCTCCCATTGTTCCTTCTATTCGCAAAGTTTCTATGCGTTCTACAACACTTTGTTGTATGTTCGAAGTTGTTGCATAACTAACATACTAGTGCTCTACTTCTAGGATTCTATTAATCATTAGGTGTATGACAATTACAAGAAATGTGTCCAAAATTTTTACACTTATAACACATGATCTATCCTCTATCTTCATAAGGTCTTCCTTCTCTCAATGTCCTTTCATTAGATCTTCTTCTATTTGCAAGGTTAGTATTTCTAGACATTCTAATATTCCTTCTATCATTATCATACTTAGGCTTCCTACAATCAATTGTGTTATGACCCATACCAATGCAATTATGACAATAAAAGTCCTTAAAATGATCAAATGATTTATTTTTACAATCTCTTTTCATATGACCTATTTCATTATATGAAAAAAACTTACCCCTAAATTCAAACCTAGTTTCCTTAAGAGATTCCACTTGCTTTGGTTCATCCAAAATTTCAACTTCCTTGTCTTGTCCAACTTCTTTAGGTTTATTAGAAGATTTACTAGATTCAATCTTATTATTAATTTTACCTTTTTCTTTTGGATCTAATCCAATCTTGAGTTTATTTGAAGACATGTTAATTAGATAACAAAGACATGTTAAGAGCTCTCTATATTGACATTGACTCATCAAGTTTTCTCTACTAGGATAAACCTTCTCAAGCTATTGCTTGTACTGTGTTAACTCACCTTTCATAATAGTATTTTATTTATGAAGTTCTCTATGATCTTCTGTCAATATTTCAAATTCAGATGTTTTCTTTGCTAGATTTTCTCTCATATTTGCATTTTTAGTCTTCAATTCAAATTCAACTTTGCTAGGATCATTTTTTAAAGCCAACTTCAAATTCTTAATCTTCAATTCATACTTTAACATCTTGTACTATGACTTTATCTTTGAATAATCATCATCACTAGTTCCAAATTTAGTAGATTTAGGCTTGGATTTTAAATGTTCAATATTTTCCTTCAATTATCCAATGTATACTTTAGAGTCTTCATATTTGTCTTCCAACTTACCTCTTTCTTTAGTAAGGAGATCAATTTGTTCAATTGCCTCTTCAAGGTTCTTCATCAATTGTTCCATATCCATAGGGATCTTACACAAGTTATTAAGCCTCTTCAAAGTAACTACATGCGGTTAATCAGTAATCTACAACTTTAGTCACTAATTAGATATTATTTCTTACTTTAAACCATACATAACAAACTAATAAAGTAATGTTGAATAGTAATAGTAACCATGCATAAAGATAACTCATAACACCATATTTTGTTAACTATGGAAACCTTGGCCAAGGAAAAACCCTTGTGGGGATGATACCCACTAGATAATATAATGATATATAAGTTCCTTGTTAGAGGACGGACCCTCTTAGGAGCCAATGAAAAAATTTATTATAATGAGTCCCTTTTATGAGACTTTGAATCCCTATTAGGAGATTCCAACCTTGTTAGGAGTTGTAGTACAACAAATTCAAGATGAGCCCACTGCCCAACCATGCATTTTCAATTACAAGAAGAGCTCATTGCCCAAACAAGTAATTAGACTTCTGGAATATATGTACTATAACTTCTTCCTCAATTGGTCTCTAATCTCTAGCTCAATCTTAGATCACAAAATAAATTTCACAAAACTTGGCATATATTGCTCTTACAAAAGTTCACATACAATTGCTCAACATCATAATTAGCACATACAATCACCACTTCTCCTCACAAGATATCCTTTCAATAAATACCATGCCTTTACACAAATTACTACTAGGTTGACTAATATGATAATACATTTTCCCAACTTAGAGCAAACATCTAGGATGTCGGCCCTAATTGGACAAGTAATAATTTTGTAAACAAAATAATTTTTTCCTTCAATTCTGCTATCCTATTTCGCTAAAACACAAATATCTATTTTCCATGTAGTCTCTACTGACTTTTGATGTTATACACACCATCACCAACATTTATACTATCTCCATCTAACTTCACTAGTCATAATATGACATTAGCGATGAGTTAAAAACAAAACAATACATTGTTGTATAGAAAATTCCATACTTTGAAAATTTTCTGATTACCTAATGCTAAGTATGTTTTTTTTTTTGTTTTGATGTAAGCATGTAGATCACGTGTTGCCATAAATGATAACAATTACATATCCTCATTAGGGAATTGTCAACAAAAGGATTATATCTATATCTTATAACCTACTAACTAATAACTTTAAATATCATTCTTTAAATTCAAAAAAATATTTCTCTACTCTTAATAGGATCAGAGCATAAATATATTTTCTAAAATATGTATATATATATATATATATATATATATACAATATGGAGAAATATTAGAATACATTTCTTTCCTAAAAAGGTAGTGTTAGAAGTAGTAATATTTCATCCACTTGTAAGTTATATTATGAAATTTGCAAGAGGATAATGAAACTTTGCGCACACACTTATGAATATGTAATTCATGCACTTGCAAGTTATTTAATAACTCCTCTTCCAATATATATATGTAAGATATACTCCTCTCACTCTCTTACAACATCCACACACTTAATGTAGCTCTCTCTCTCTCTCTCTCTCTCTCTCTCTCTCTCTCTCTCTCTCACACACACACACACACACACACACACACACACACACACACACACACACACACACACATTTTTACCTCATTCGTATTAATTCACAATGGATTTTTATTTGTTTTTCCCCTTAAAAATGTCTTCTCTATTTGTGTTGATCTTAGGAATCACTTGAAATATTTTGGGCTTTATGGTAATAATTTTATTGAGATAGGTTTCTTGGATTCCTTCCTTTACGTCTTATCATTTGACACTACCATCACCTTAATATGTAATATAGTATTTTCATGGATAATGTGACTCTGCCAACACCTTTCAAAAATATGAATTACAAACATAAACTCATGCTTTATTTGTTTCAAAAATACTTTACATAAACTTATTTCACATTTCTCAGGATTGGTATGTTTAAATTGATTCATTAAAGACTCCTAAAGGTCATGCAAACTTTTAATCATCTACCAAACTATTTATAACCACTCTGATTCCTAATTAGCTTATCTTATTAGCACTGATAGGCCTAACAAGCTACTTGTTTGTTAGATACATAAGGTAATAGTATTGTCGAGTTGAAAACCAATTTTTTAACTTGACAACTAAAATCCCTATAGTATATTATTTCAAATTTTGATCACATTTAAATGCCCAACTCTGACTAAAATCCTATCAGTTGATCTACTGGCCCTTACGACCCTATAGCCAAATTAGACATTATTATACTATAGTACTCTTATTACATCATTGTATTACCATAAATTCTTATTTTATATGTTTTTATCTTCACTAAGATACTTGAAGACTATAAGGCCATTAATCTAGCACAAGGTAACCCTATAAGGTCATTTATCCTCATATGGAAATTTGGAACAAAAGTAATCTTCATAAGTTAAGTTAAAATCCAGGGAACTAATGACATCAATTACATTGTTTCATTACCCTCAGGTCCTTCATAGATTTGAAGTGTTCAAGGTTAGGCATGTGACCCTTTTGATACCTTCCAAGTGCTAGGTGCCCTTAAACCAAAGGCATTGCAAGATCTTTTAGTAAAACATTTTAAATCTATATATAAACTATGCATTACTTTCTATTCTTCTTCAATGGGGTTTTCCCTAACATTGTTAAAATAAGAAATATAATGAATACTAATGCATACTAGTCAATCTCTTAAAGTAAAATTTAAGGTAGTTTTCTTAAATTTTCTAAAACAAAAATCTTACAAATGTAATTCTATACAAAACTTAGTAAGATTCACAAATAGATCATGCATTGTTTTATGTGAACTTTACCTCAGAAATAATATGTTTGTGTCCATTTAGTTCTTATAAGGACACATTGTATTATAGCTTATTTTAGATGCATGAATGATTCACCATTTATCTTATTATTAATAGATGACAACTTTATTAGATGAAACTTGTAGTAGGAGTGGAAAGTGGAGGTTCAAGGGATTCTTTAACACAACACTTTTCCCTGCAACCAAATGTAGTAGACATATCTACAAATGTATAATGTTTTCTAAAATATGATATTTTAAATTTTAGAATTTGTCAGATTAATGTTAAGTTTTATTTTTGGGATATTAAGGCATTTGATTAACTTATGGGAAGGTAGTCAAGAAAAAATGGCTACCACATTGGGAGTGCTCCTTGGGATGGTTCTTTCCCATTTTACAATAAGACCTCCCAGTGCAATGTGGTCTTCATTTATTCTTCTCACATTTTTCCATATGTTTGGTAAACTATAAAAGACACATTTGTTTAAATATATATGTTCCATTTTAGTGACTATTTAAAGTATTGTTAGCCTTATATTTAATGTTTAATATTTTATATAAAATAAAAAGTGATGTTTTCTACAATTCAATTTTCTATATTGGTCTCAACAACTTGATTTGATCATTTATCCATTTTCAAGAACATATGCATGGACCTTTATTCTTACTCAAACATACACATATTAATTTAGTTACTATAGGATAATTTTTAGATACACCAATGACCTATAAATTTTCATATAGTTATCATTTAAATATTCCCCTAAGTTGAATTAGTAACCAACCTCTACAACCACTCTGTGTAAAGTACTAATGGTGTTGTTTGTAGGTTCAATCAATATAATAACTAACCTGATTATTATTTTAAATTTATGATGCAAGATATGACTAAGTGAAGAATACTTTTCTAACTTTTATCTTTAAAATGCATGGATGATAAAAACCCACAAGAAGTGATGGGTGTTCCACCATTACCACTCAAGTTAAATTTCTCCAAGTCTACCCAACACTGTTTTCCATGAACAACATAATTAATCTCAATCAAAGAGAACTCTCCAATGCTCAACTAGTAGACTTAACTTTTCCTTTCCCTAATTATACTATAAAATGACAAATAGTGTGAATTACAATACAAATTTGTGAGAAATTCATGCACATGGACTCTTTATTTCCTAATAATGAATTTTGGTAGATATTTTGTCTCTTTATAAGCAATAGATTATCTTAAATATGATAATTGTGACAATAATGCCTCTAGACCTAAAGATTGGTAATAGTTTTCCCAAAATTTCTATTTTGGTTTCTTGGGCATTCTATTTGTACTAAAGTCTCCTCCATCATGAAAAATTTTTAGGTGCCTTAAGATGTGAAATGCACTTTTGAGGACTAGGGAACCTAATCTACTAAGATAAAACATTAAGTTATCCTCCATTCATAATCACAAATAATTTTGACAAAAAGTATATTTGGTTTTATTTCTCTTTTTGTATTATCTTTATTCTGTATTATCTATAAATAGGTTTTGCAAATTGTATCATCCTTGATTACTTCAAATCTAACATTATAATTTAGATATTTTACTTTCCTCTTTCTATGTTAAGACTATCCTTACACTACAATTGTGTTCTTGTCAATCCTTTGAGTACTGTGTTCCAATCATAGACTCATAACATGGTATACTAGGATCCATCACAATGCTCTTTTATGACTATTCATATAGATTTATCATGATTATAATGTTATAATTCAATTCAAACATATTCATTCTGTGAGGCCTCGCCCCGACCCATCCTAGCATCGATGATACATTATTATTTTGATACTCATGACTCGATATGTTAGAACATTATTTGATGCACTGAACATTATTATGCTATATATGATGTGTGATGCTTTACTTTCTGATATTAGATTTCATCATTTAATGCTTTATGAACATGTATGATGATGAAGTGAATGAGTGCAGAACTAACACTTTGATTTGTCCAATTTTAATGAATAGAATTAGATAAACAATTGATTTGTAGAAAAATGGATGTTTTAATTTACATGAATTTCTTGATACATATTCTTACATATATATAAATGTGTTTCTTGAACTACTAATGTGTGCAATGAGTGTGTAGGAAATTTAGCCAGGAAACCCAATGGAAAGACGAAACTAAACCCCTTGTTAATTTGTGCTATCTGTGCATTGTCTTTCTTTGAAGATTTTTAATTGGTCTTACTATTCTTCTTGCTTTTTTTTGTTTCCTATTAAGTCTTTAAGGTTTAAAAATATTAAATTTAAGTATCCTAGGGGTAAGGATATGGGTGGGGAGCACTTTCCAACCCCTTAGTCTCTTTGGTTGACTTTTAGGGTCACTCAAAAACCCTATTTTTGGTTGATTGTGAAAATTGATTGTCTCCTACTTGAGTGGGTGACTCAAAACTCCATCTTGAGGTTACTTGAAGTCTAGTTCAGTTAAGGATCATACTTAGAGGCAATTTGTAGTAGTTTTGGGGTTGTTACCTAATCTCTAGTTTTGGAGAAAGTTTGAAAATTGAAGGAAGAAAAGGAAAAGCTCTACTCAACTTACCATTTTTTCATAACTTTTTGTGAAGGTAGGAGTTCTTCATTCTTTTGAATTGTTTCTTCATGTTGTTCATGCCTGAATCATGCATAAGGAATGGTGTTGTTCTTTGTATTGCTTGCTTGTGTGTTACGGTTGATTTGGAGGGATCTTAACTTGTTTCTTGATGTTATTCTTATGCTTGCCTTGATGTTTTGTTTCTAAAGAGATTTCATGGGGATTATTTTGGCATCACTCACCCTTGGATAGGGAAGAAGTGGCCATGTATGGGGGAAGGGCCTTAGTTGGACCTCAATAGTGTAAAGTCTCCTCTCATGCTGAGAGGAGGGAAAGAGGGTAGGGTGTATGGGCCCCTACTTGTCATCCCATACCTTGTATGAAAATTTGAATTTTTGAAGAAGGGAAGGAATGAATACCCTTGCTATATTGGCCACGAAAGGGCATTTGTAGAAGAATGGAAGTTCTTGAATTTTAGCCCCAAAAGGGAAATGTTATGGTATGGTGATTGACATCTCCTATTGAGAAAATCCACCTCCCCCCTATTTTGGTTCAATGTTGAACCATTTGTGCAAAATTGGGTTAGGAATGCATGCTTGAATTGTTCATCATATATATTCTTTTACATCCAGGTCAGTTCTTGTCTTTCCCATGGTTCCCTTGATGTATTGAAGACATTGGAAATGATCTCTTGTGAAAGCCCTAGAAGAGAATTCAATTGAATTGCAACATTATGTAAAAATGTATTTAAACTTTGATATATTCAGAAATAAGGTCAAGTTTCTTACTGGTTCTTTCCTAATGCGGCTTTGAACTAGGTTGATTAATAGAAAAGAAAATATTGAGAAACCCCTTGCATTGTATCTTATGTTATTTCAGTTTATGGATATGTGAAATGTGGAATAGATCACATGGTGATGTTCAATTATGCAATGTTCAAGTTTATTCATGTTAAGTAAGCTATTCGTCATGTTGAATTTACAACCAAATATCATTTGTATTAGGACATATAATAAATCTCTCATTGTTGATAAAACAATTGTGCAATCATCTTGTTAAAATATGCAAATGATAGATCCAAATTGAATACGAAGGCATACACCCTTATTACAAGATTAATTGAAAAACATAAATTTACAAAATATATATATATACCATTGTATTGAAATGTATTAAAAAAAAAGGGATGCAAGTTTGAGAAGGAATTGACAAAAAAAAAGAGCACTTATAGGAGCAAAAAGCTCTCTGGAATTTGTATGAGAAGGAAGTTAATTGGTTTGTTTACAGTAGAGTATATGCTAAAAAGATTCCCTTAAATATTTGTAACATTTTCTTTAGCATTTATAATATAATTATAAATTGGAGTAAGAGTAGAATTAAATGAATGTCTATATATAAATATGTATATTTTCTTATATTCCTAAGATCTCAAAAGAAATCCTACCAACTAGACTTTATTTCTCAACTCATTACCATTACCATGCTCTTCACACCAAGCTTATGCACTTTAATGCATACCCCGATCCTTCCATTCTTCTAGGTGAGTTGCAAATAGAGTAAGGGTTGTCATAGTGACACATACCCTGATCAACCTGACTGTGTCTTTTCTTGCAATCTACTTCATATGGAAATTGGGGTGGGGCACAAATTTAATTATGGCGGTAGTTGTTTGTAATAGTTTGGAAGTCTTATCCTCCATCTGCCTTGGTTAGTGAATGATGGTGTATAGGGTTGCATGGGAAATTTGGGAAGCACCCATATGCAAGTGGCATGATGTGATGTCAAGTTGAGAACCTAAGGCTGACCACATGTCTTGCAAGGAAGTGGCTTTAAGCCATAGTTCAAAAATTGTTTCAAATCTAAAACTGGTCCACTTACCCTTTTTGTAGTGCCTAAAGTGGAAGTTTTATTTGGTGTACGTGGAGAGAGGGGACAAATCTACATGTGGCAGGCTTGGTCAATGCCTAGCCACTTCATGTAGTGCACTTCCTCTTATGGGATAGTGCTTAGGAGATGGGACATAGGTTGATGCAAGTTAAATGTGTAGAGGATGGGAATTGTGGGTAGTTTTAAGTTAGGCTTGTTTTATATTACGGGTAGTTAGGATTAGTTATAATTTTAATTACATTTATAGTATAGATAGCATTTGGGTTAAGTTAGTATTGTTTTTTTTAATTTAGTTTTATTTAATATCATGGTGATAGGGGTTAGTGTTAGATAAGTTGAAGTGTTAGTATAAATTATAGTTGCTTAGTAAATTATCATTTTAAATAAGTGGATATTTAAAACATAGTTTTTGCAATGTTGTACAAAGGATGTAGTTTAGTCATAATGATTAAGTTATTTAGTTAGCTGTTTTATTAGCATTTAATTTTCCTAAGTTTTGTTTTAGTTAATAATTTTTTTTAAGTTAGTTTAAGATAAGTTAAGATGTTATGAAATAAAGGTTATTATTGTTATAGATTAATTTAGTTTTTTTTTTTGTGAATATATGTTGAATTAATAGGTAATATAGTTTTTTTCATGTTATGGTATTATCATATTTAGTTTAATTAATTTTGTGTTACAATTAGGAATCCTTTTAATTTTATTATATTATAGATTCATATTATATTGAAATGATAATAAAAGGTATTAGAGGATGTAATGATATTTTAATTAAAAGATCTTCTTGAGTTCAAATATTTCAAAAATAGTTCATTGATGGTTATTTAAGTAGTTATTCAATAATGTTAAAATATAAATTTGTAAAAGTAGTGTATTACTGAAAACAAATGTCAATACCACTTTAATAACGAGATATCAAATTTAACGATTTATTCCTACTCTTGATTTTTTTTACTTAAGATGAATGTAATGGACCTTTACTATAACTGTGATTCAATCTATCAAACTTAGTGAATTCTATTATCACATCAAAAAAAATAAAAAATGTGTTTTTGCCCTCATATTTTTGGGCATGACATGTTCACCGCTACCTATGAGCTATACTTTCAATTTCATCTTTGTTTCCACTATTCACTTAAATTCCTAGGTTCATACAACTAAAACACCCATCTAATGTTCTTTGTAAACTTTGTAAGTGTAGCTATTACCAATACTATGATTGACCATTGACCTTCATTAGCTAGAGATCTCCATGACTAAAAGTTAAAATGCTTACATGAAACTTCTCCTTGAATTTCATTTATTTTTCATGACTATCCTTCGATGCTTTTAGGAGCCTTTATCATTTGCATGATCATGACTATGATTGTGTTACTAATGTTTGGATATAGCTAGCATTGACTTCCGTAGACACTTTGTCACTCTCTCCTAGAATTTTTAATTTCTTGATTTTGATATTGGCATAGAAATGTCCAATTTTTACTATGCTTTATGATCATCATTAAAAGGAACAACTTAAAAAACTAACAATAATATAAAAACTAATACATATTCCCAATATATTTTAAATATCTTGACATAATAGTCCAAATAAAAACAATTGTAAGGAACATATAGAGCTAGAAGAACAATTGGCCATGTTTATATTTTGTGTATTAAAGAGCAAACAAAAGCTATAGCTTAAAAGCAATACTAAATTCACTCATATTTAGGAAATTTCTTAGATTTCCCTTTTACAGATTGATGTATTAAGATACCTAGTTTTTTCTATATTTAGGAGGTACAACATATATGGCTTTTTCTCATAGTTTTTACTAAATGTCAACATGGAATACCTTGGACCCAATTTCTTCTTTTGTATGATATCTCAAAAAGACCCCCATTTATAAAACATTGCATTTTCAAGGACAACCCATTCTTGTGACATAACTTTTATTACATGCCCTACTTATCAGAAGTAGTTTTTTAGTAGTTTGCACATTAATCTCAACTTGTACAAAGTTGGTTACTATTATTTGTTTAGTGTGAATACTAATTGTATTCATATGGGGGAGTATGCTAGCATTTTTGGATATAGGAGATAGTTGTTATGTGTTACATTCATGATAAAAACAATTCATTGATGTCAACATATGTGTTATCTTGCGTAAATTAATAGAGTTACAAAGGAAGAATTATTTGGCATGGTCAAAGGTCAATGAGTTATTTTATGTGGACTTGAAGGTGGATTGAAGAGATTGTCCTTATGTTTTTTCTATCGTCACGAAAATATATTTCTAGATTTGATAGTGTTATGCAAAATTTTCTGAAGGTAACTTTCAGAGATAGTTTATGGAAAGAAGTTGCTGGTAAATTGGTTGTATCTTCTGACTAAGATGGAAATTTTTTTTGGTGCATTTGAAGGATTATAAAGACATATTAAATATTCTATGGTTGATATAATGACATTAGATATAAATTTTGAGGCAATTTATTGAACATTGTTCAGAGTATTATCTCCTATGAGCTAACTATTGTTGATACAAATAAGGAAAAATTTTAATTGTAATGAAATTTGTATTGTAACTTCATATTGATGTCCTATATTATTATTTTAGATTGAGAAAGCCTTTGGCTGAATCAATACTTTTTTTTTATAGGAATTGGTATAAAGGAAAGATACTTCCTTTGTTGTAATCATCATATGTTGTCATATGCATTGTGATGTTTGGTTGAGAGATCTTGAATGTGAATATCTTTTGATCATAAGAGAGATTGATGTGGATTGATGTATTGTAAGCTTCAAAGCAATTGTATTGGAAAAGGTGTTTCTATTTAGTCATTTCAAAGATTTTGGATATGCTTATTATCCTAAATATTATCTAGTGAAGACTATTTTGAGGAGTTATTTTGACAGTAAGCTCAGTTTTCCCTATTTCAATATTTTACAAGGTTAACTCAACTCCTAATAGGGTTGGAATCACGTCACAGGGATTCATAGTCTCCTAATAGAGACTCATATGTTCTAATTGTATTTTATCAACTCCTAATATGGTCTATCCTTTCACAATGAACTTTTATATTAGTACATCATCTTGTGGGCATCATTCCCAATTGAGTTTTTACTCTAATAAAGGATTCCACTAACAAACATATCTTATGTTATTTTTCATGGTTATATTTCTATGGTTGTTACCTCTAGATTTTTTACATGTTCTAGAATTAATAAGATATTGGGATTTATTTTAAATGCATAACTGTTATAACCCCCCTCTCAATACTTATCTAGGTGGACTTTCTTGCACTAAGTTACATCAACCAAGAAAATGATGAGCGATAAAATCAAGAAATAAATTAGAAGGATTTTACATCCTTAATTGGAAACCAATTAACCAGAAGTCATGAAATGTTGCAATCATAACTATTGGTATCATGGCTTACTGGTCAAGACAGTATAATGCAAAGGATGTATGAAACAAGGAATGAATGTAGCCTAGTCACCATTGATGTCACAATACAAGTGAAGGTCTAGACATGATAAGACATGTATTAGACTTGTGTGGTGGAATGCGACTAAAGCTCACTCGGTCACAAGTCTAGATGTAGGTGTGCAAATGAGCAAGTTGGCCTATAAATAGGTATCTTGTGATTACACTTAGTATGAATTTCAAATTTCAAACTACCATTTGAGCAAGATGACTTTTTACGTTATTGTTTGTAATGAGAGATTTTGATTTGTAAGGAAAAAATTAACACAAAAAGTTGTGAAAGAGAAAGATCTGACAAGAAAGAGAGAAGAAGAGTAAGACATGAAAGAGCCAAGAACATTACTATTGTTGTAGACATCTAAACAAGAGAATCCAATAGAGGTAGTTAGTTGTTAAAATAGAGCAACAAGAAAGCAAGTCCAAAGTGCACAAGAGGAAGAGAGGTAGAGTATAAGGAGAGCCAAAATAGTAGTGGAATATCAAAGCATCTTCAAGTAGCCAAACAAGGGATCTGTTACTTTTTCTTTCTTTCTAACCACTACACCTATTATAATCCTTTAATAGGGAAGACTTGTAAAAAGTCATTTAAATCCTCTAATAAGGTATCTCTCACAAAGGGATCTAAATCCTCTAGTGAGGTATTCTTAATAGAATGATTATAATCCTAACAAGTTACCAGCATTCCTAACAAGATGTGTTCTTAGAAGGAACATATGTAAGCTCTTAGCTAGGTACCCTTTTACTTGCAAGCTAAGGCTAGTGGGTATATTATTTCTACCATTGTTTTCATCTTCTCATCGAGGGTTTCCACATATAAATATAAATGTCATTGATGTATGCTTCATGTGGATTTTTTTTTTTTGTTTTTTGTTTTTACTGGTTGTCTTTATAATTATTTTAATTATTAAAGAGTCATTAGAATAATTGGCAGAATTTTGAAAAGAAAAGGTACCAATTCAGCCCCTGCCCCCCCTCTTAGTACCTATTGGGACCAACAATTCATATTAGAACCTCAACTCTGATAGGGATGAGTCTAAAAAATTAAGGGAATATTTTATGACATGACTTAGGAGACAGCTCAAAGAAGCATTAGAGACAATTGAAGAGTTGAAAGATATACTAGGAGAATCCCTACCCAAGAAAAAGTAGATGAAAAAAAAGCTAGGAGAAAGTCAAGAACTAATAGAGATGATTTGGGAACAAAGTTGCTCTGAAGAGTCAAATGAAGGTATATCGGAACTCAAGGAAGAGAATGAAAAGCTAAAGAAAAAGGTCAATATTTTGAAGAAAGAACAGGAACACTCTATAGTAAGATTAGCTAAAGCTATGGATGAGATAGGAAGATCCATACAAGCCAGAGAGGAAGAATATGAAGAATTAAGAATAGCTTAGGAGGTTGTGAAATGAGCTGAAGATCTAGTAAAAGGAAAAGAAAAAGAAAAAGATCTCATGATCGAATATAAAAGATATGTAAAGAAAGGATATGACATACTATAAGAGAATAATCATGAAAAGATAGAACAACAAAGTATTATGATAGAATAAGCTAGACAATAGAAGGAGCAAATTTGGAAACTGATGGGTGAGCTAGGAGTAGTGAAAGATGAGTGTGATAGACTTTCTAAGACAAGTGAGAACAACCCAAATAAGGAACAAACATTGGATACTCAAGGAGGAGAAACTAATCCAATTGGTCCAGGATTACAAGGAATCCATACATTTGAGAGAAGAGAATCCTCAAATAAAAATGACTCCAAATTTAGAAAGGAAAAAAGGAAGGCAAAAAAAGGTATGTCACCAAACAAACCCACTTGTCTTTATTATGGAAAATTAGGACATAAGTTAGATAAGTGCTACCATAGACAAATGACAACATGTAGAACCAATACAAACACAAAACTATATTATACGTGTTACCAATATCAATAGAACACACATGAATGTATAAATATTGCAAAAAATGAAAGAGGAGAGAAATATTGTTTCTACTATGACATGTATGGTTACAACTCAAATAGAGTTGTGGATCAAGAACTGGATCACGCCAATCATCCCCTTAGAATAGAAAATAGGTTTGTTTTGCATGTGCAAATAATGGAAACAATGCATCACAATTTAAGTGGTGGATGAAATGATAGAGACAATCAAGACCATGGAACAACATAGAAAATACATGCCACATAATTGAAAAGGAAGCTCATGTAGTCAAATATTGTTGGGTAGAGCATGGACCCAAATAGTGCAACAATAGTGACAAAAGGAAAGAGAAATTGTAATGCTCCACCAAGGGATCCAAAGAATTTCACTAAGTTTTCCAAACAAATTTTTTTTTTAAACGTGCAAGTAAAACCATTCATAACATTCGTGGAAGCAATAGTAACATCCAACTAAAAGTAAACATAACCATAACATAACATAACAGGTTACATTCTTTAAAGATCCCTTAACGTTGAATCACATCTAACTTAACTAATATTAATGATTCCATCTAATACTACAACCATATGAAATAATAATGTTACAACCAACATTCATAAATTACATTTTCAATTGCTCAATCATCCACTGTACATGTCACAAGGTATGAAAGGCTTGAAAGAATAAACATCCATCATAAAAGATAACCATATATTAGAAAACATAACTAAGTGCACGGTTCCTCCCAACCGTTAATAGCATCATTAGACCATCGTGGATCCTAGCCATCCCTCCTTGCATAACATTCTAAATCATTGAAGAGATCATCAATATTAACATAGTAGGAATGTCACACCTAAATCATATTACATCAAATACATAAAGTAATCTAACATGCAAGTAAAGCATAAGATAACATCATCTAACATATGTAAAACATCAATATAAGAAACATATATGTAAATACATCCATCATAGGGTATATCATCTATCAAAATGATCTAATAACAGAATGAAGATAAATACCGACCAAGAATGCTCTAGCCACGGTGTCTTAGACATATCTCAAATGATAAGAGTCAAAAATGTTAGTGTAGTTTTTTATTTTTCCTTTTTTTCTAGGTTTTTTCTACACTTTTTAATAATCTCGCTTAGGTTAATAAAGCATGTCTTATTAGGTGAATGGTTGTGAGGTGTCACCTTCCTACATGTGAGCATCCATTAGCTATCTTGGGAAGATACTTTGCTATCTTTAGTCCGATAGATGGTTGCTCCTCATTGGTTGGTGTTGACACCTCCTCCCTCTTCCTAGCCTATATAAGCATGCTACCTGGCTTGTATTTGCATCTCTTATTTTTGCATCCTCTTAATGCTATTTTGCTTTCAGCATTTGCATTACTCTCTTGGAGACTAACTCTATGATGCTATTTTGATTTTGTATCATTTGCATTCATAGTTTAGATATTTACTCTTTCCACTAGTTTTCTGGGTTATTAATCTTTTCAGATTCTAACATGGTATCAGAGCTTTTCTATGTGTAAGAGTAGATTTTAGTTTCCTTATTTGAGAGATTCGGGGGGGGGGAAATAAACTTTATTGTAGTTTTTTGAAAAATGAAGTATGCTCTTCTCTTGCATCTTTGGATGATCCTGAGAATCAGAAAAGTTTTGACAAAAACAGTTTTTCTCTAGGGTTTCAATCTCAAATTTGACAACCAACTTGCATATTTGGAGTTTTCAATCAGTTTTGCAGGTTCCAGCATGCCATTGATGGACTTAAGAAGCTGATCCAGCATTTGCATGTCATATTTTGGTTGCTGGGGTCGTTTTCTGATTTTTGGAGCCGTTTTTTACTGTTAAAAGCGTCCGATTTACACTACAGCAACATCTTCTGTTCATCAGCAAGAAAAACGCTTTCTGGGTTTTGTTTGCAGCCCCGAAAAACCATCTGGGTATCTTTTAGATTTTGCATGAAAGTTGTATATTTTTCAGAATCGAGCATGCAAAGCTACAGCCATACCCCTCTCCGTTGGCAGCCGCAGATCTGAATGCAGTTTTCAAATGTCTCATTCTTGCTCATATGGACTCTGATTTTGATGATTCTTGTTATGAACTTGGCTATTTTTTTGTGCTCTATCCACTAATGGAGTTAGTTTTTGATTTTCATGCATGAATTCTTCAAAAATTGCAGATTCTCAGCCGTGACTGTGCACAGTTCTCGTTTTGGAAACTTCGGAGGATCATAACTTTCTCATACGACCTCGTATCGAGGCGATTCTTTTTTTGAAAGTGCATGATTTTTCGAGTAGATCGCAGTGGTGCTATTTGTTTCCTTGATTATTGTACCCAAGTTTCACTTTTAGCATATGCTCTTCATGAGGGTTTGTAATGCATTGAAATCAAGACCACTAAACATCTCTTTTTAGTGGTAATTGTAAATGCACTAAAATAAAGTGCCAAATCATATTTCTTTGGGGGGGGTTCTTTGATTGAGTAAAAAGGGGGGGGGCATTGTCGTGGCTGGATTCTCTTCCTTTTAGCATTTCTTTGCATTCCTTCATCATGGATCAAACAAATATGCCCATCCTAACTCCATACAATTACTTTGAGTGGAAATCACGCATGATAATTCACTTAAGGAAAGCTGGATTAAATAGGATAACTATGGGACTTGAAACTGAACCTGCTAAAGATGAAGACAAGCCTAAGTGGTTTAACAAATGTGATGAGGCATATGGAACATTGTGTTTGTCTGTTTCTCCTGACTTGCTATTTCACATTGAGTCTTTGGATACACCAAATGAAGTATGGACAAAGCTAGAAACATTATTTGGCACACAAGATTCAATGAGGGGTCATATGTTGGAAAATGAATTAATTAATTTGAGTCCAGGCAATTTCAACACAATCCAAGATTTCTTCACCAAATTGAAATCACTAAGGCTGTAGTTAAAACAATGTGGAATTGAAAAGAAAGATGAACAACTGATTCTCAGTATTCTCTCTAAGCTAAGTTCAGAATATTCTGTGTTTGTCTCTACCTTCTATGCTACTAAGGGTGCACTTGGTACTCAATTCACCATGCCATCTCTAGATGATTTTGCTGTCAATCTTACTCGAGAACAAGACAAGCTAATCCAGATGGGCACTCTTAAGTCCTCTAAGTCACATGCCTTAGCAACCAACCAAGGCACAAAAGAACAAAAAGGACAAAGTAGTAACAACAATAGTAAGGATGAGAAACAAAATAATAGTGAGGAAAAGAAGGATCAGATACCAATTGCTTCAAAAGCAACTATTGATACCTCATCCTCCAAGGGCGATAAGCCTAAGAAAGAAAAGGTTAAATGTGCCTATTGTAAAAGACCCGGTCATGATGAACATAAATGTTTGAAGAAACAAATTGATCACTTGACATACATTCTTGAGAAGAATAATATTAGTGTTCCTGAGTCTATCAAACAAAGTTCTAATGAAGAGTCTAACAAGGCAAAAGAAAACAACAAGGGGAAAGGAAAGGGCAAAGCTCTTGTTGCAGTTGCTTCCTCACCATCCACTTGGGTTCTTGATTCGGGTGCTTCACACCACATGGCTTCATCTAAGGAAGAACTTGCATCCTTAGAGCCATGTACTATGCCTTCTATTTTGATGGGTGATGACACTCCTATTGAGGTGTGTGGGAGAGGGTCTGTTGATGTGGGGGATGGCACATTCCATGATGTTCTTTGTGTACCCTCATTATCAACTAATCTCCTATCAATATACCAAATCACTCACACAAGTTTAGGCAAGCGGGTTGAGTTCACTCCTGATTCAGTGGAGATACGTGAGTTGCATAGTGATTCTATAGTTGCAGTTGGGAGAGCAGATCATCAGTCACGGCTCTATCTGTTTTCTCACTTTGTTCCTGATCCTCCTTCATCTGTTTTGCTCACTCACTCTAATGATGTGAGTAAATTATGGCATGAGCGGTTTGGCCATCTTAACTTCCGCTATTTGCATCAGCTCAACCAGTAGAGCATGGTCACAGGGTTGCCTTTGGTTCAATTCTCAGGAGGTGTTTGCCAAGGTTGCATTCTTGGTAAGCATCCTAAGGAAAAGTTTGACAAAAGTAAGGCATGGAGAGCTTCACAGATACTAGAGTTAGTTCACAGTGACTTGGCTGGTCCATTTCAACATCCTTCTTTCAGCAGGGCCCGATATGTCCTCACATTCATTGATGACCTTTCTCGATATACATGGGTGTACTTTCTCAAACAGAAGTCAGAGGTATTTGACCATTTTCAAGACTTCAAAAATTTTGTAGAAAAGCAATCTGGGAAAGCCATCAAGATTTTGCGCATAGACAATGGTGGTGAGTATGTCAACCATCGGTTTGAAAGATTTTGCACTTCAGAGGGGATTGATTTACAGCATTCAGTTCCATACAATCCTCAGCAAAATGGTGTTGCAGAACGGAAGAATAGATCCTTGAAGGAAATGGCAAACTGTATGATTCACTCTAGATCTCTTGCACCACAGTATTGGGCAAAAGCCATTAATTGTGCTTGTTATATCCAGAACGGTGTTCCTCACCGAGCCTTGAAGGGAGTTACTCCTTTTGAAGCTTGGAGCGGTCGAAAACCATCAGTTAAGCACTTTCAAGTTTTTGGCTCCCCTGCATGGGCCCACATTCCTACAGAGAAACGTAAGGCCTTGGATCCGCAAAGCAGACCTTGCATATTTGTAGGTTATCCTGATGGTGTGAAGGGTTATCAGTTGCTCCACCCTACTACACATGAGTTATTCATTGAGAGGAGTGTTCAGTTTGAGGAGGGATCTTCAAGCTCACTTTCTATCACTTCTCCAACTTCTACCTTGACATTAGAGTCACTTGGAATACATGACAGATCTTCTGATGAGTCGGATTCACCTGAACAGTCTTCTACCTCTACTTCTGATGCAGAAAGTGATTCAGAGAACTCACCTCCTTCCTCTCCTATTCATCATTCAGAGGTTAATGATTCCCCTCCAGATTCTCCATCTTCTTGCCCACTTTGGGCTAGACAGACCTTGCAGTCTGCAGGTGATTGGGTTGGGGATCCATCAGACACCAGGCGAACTCGTTCACAATTCTAGGATGCTCCACATGTCTTCATTGCTACTGCCTCAGATCCACAGTCCTTTCATGAGGCTTTTGGTATTTCTGAGTGGGATACAACTATGCAGGAAGAGTATAGTTCCTTGATGAGGAACCACACTTGGGATCTTGTCCCTCTTCCTAAAGGAAGAAAGCTTGTTCGATGTAAGTGGATCTATCGAACAAAATTTGCAGCAGATGGGTCAGTTGACAAACACAAGGCTCGCTTGGTTGCCAAAGGATTCTCCCAGGTTCCGGGGATTGACTACTCTGAGACTTTTGCGCCAGTTGCCCGAATGAATTCCATTCGAATTGTTCTTGCCATTGCTACAGCTAATCGTTGGGAAGTACATCAGATGGATGTGAAGAGAGCTTTTCTTCATGGTGACCTTCATGAGGAGATCTACATGGAGCAGCCACAGGGCTTCCTTCAGGATTCTTCACTTGTGTGTCGTCTTCGAAAGTCTCTCTATGGCCTCAAACAGGCTCCTCAGGCCTGGTATGCCAAGATGGACTCCTTCCTTCTATCAGTTGGATTCACTTGGTGCCATTCTGATCCTAATGTGTACATTTTGCAACAAGGTGATTCACTTCTATTTTTGGTTTTGTATTTTGATGACTTGCTGATCACAGGAAGTTCTTCACCCACCATTAAGGCTGTCAAAGTGGCCCTTCAGGACAGTTTTTTGATGACTGACTTGGGCTTGTTGCATTACTTTCTCGGGATTGAGATCCTTCAGTCTCCTTCTGGGATCACCATCACACAATCCAAGTATGCTCTAGATTTACTCTCGAGGTTTCATATGGTTGACTGTAAGCCTGCTCTGACTCCCTTCCTTTCTGGAGTCAAACTTGAGGCTCAATGTTCTTCTCCACTTGTTGATGGCACTTTGTACCGCCAACTTGTTGGGAGTCTCATTTATCTGACTCATACGAGACCTGACATCTCCTATGCTGTAGGCATGGTCTCTCGATTCATGCAGGAGCCCCATGAGTTACACTGGAAAGCAGCCAAGCGGATCCTTCACTACATTCAGGGTTCTCATAGTTGTGGGATTCACTATGCAGCAGGTATTGATCTTGATTTGGTGGGCTACACAGATTCAGATTGGGCAGGTGATTCTGAGGATCGCAAGTCTACTTCAGGGTATAGCTTCTCACTTGGGTCAGGTCCTGTTTGTTGGTCGAGTAAAAAGCAGTCTGCTATTGCTTTGTCTTCTACTGAGGCTGAGTATCGGGGGGCTATAAATGCTGCCACTGAGGCCATTTGGATTCAACATCTTCTCACTGAGTTTGGTATCCAGATCAGACGGCCATCAGTCATATTTTGTGACAACCAGAGTGCCATTCAGATCTCACGGAATCCAGTTCATCATCAACGGACCAAACACATAGAGGTCCACATGCACTACATCTGGGAACTCATCCATGGTCATGTCATTGACCTTTGCTATTGTCCGACTTCCGAGCAAGTTTTTGATATCTTCACCAAACCCTTCACTGAGAGCAAGTTCCTTCATTTGCGAGCTTTACTGGGGGTGCGGGATGCTTCATCTTTTGGGGGGGCCTCTTCCTCTCACTCGGAGTCCTGACTTTTTTGTGGGGGGGTTTCTTTTCTCTCTCTTTTGAGAAATCTTATGTACATGGGTACCTCATCAGGCTTGACTTGTCGGGACCCATTTCTACATCCACCTAAGCTTCGCTTATGGGGGGGTGTTAGTGTAGTTTTTTATTTTTCCTTTTTTGCTAGGTTTTTCCTACACTTTTTAATAATCTCGCTTAGGTTAATAAAGCATGTCTTATTAGGTGAATGGTTGTGAGGTGTCACCTTCCTACATGTGAGCATCCATTAGCTATCTTGGGAAGATACTTTGCTATCTTTAGTCCGATAGACGATTGCTCCTCATTGGTTGGTGTTGACACCTCCTCCCTCTTCCTAGCCTATATAAGCATGCTACCTGGCTTGTATTTGCATCTCTTATTTTTGCATCCTCTTAATGCTATTTTTCTTTCAGCATTTACATTACTCTCTTGGAGACTAACTCTATGATGCTATTTTGATTTTGTATCATTTGCATTCATAGTTTAGATATTTACTCTTTGCACTAGTTTTCTGGGTTATTAATCTTTTCAGATTCTAACAAAAAAACACTACCACCCGATCGCATGGAACCTAAGTGGGCCACTCCCACCATGCTGAGGAGATAATCTCAAGTCCCAAATAGGTTATCAAAACCACAAGTATAAATACTCTCTAAGTCCAGGAATCCTAAGAGTATACTAACTCAAAGGTTCCAATCACAAAACTGACATCTACTTCTAGAGGCACACAATGACATGTAGGAAACCTACTATGCAAGCGAGAAAGTGTCATTGCATATATCATCTACAAGTTACCCTGGCAGTTAGCTAAAATCCATGGGTCCATACTGATCCTCATGCGGCCACTAGTATCCTCTCATACTGATGAGGCATACTATGGAATGCAAGGTCGCAACCATGCGTTCTCTTTACTCCCATCCTAGTCTATACAAGCACTCGAGGCATGGGCAAGAACCAAAACAATTATCTTTTTAGGTTTATTTAATCCCCATTTAGTCTGTAAATGTTATCACTTTTTATCCAAACTTACAATGAGTTACCCTGGCAACCACTTAGGGCCCTGGCCCCCCTTGCAAGCCACTTCATGACACTACAAGTAGATAACCTACCCTAAGCTCATGGAATCATAAAATCACCCCAGTCCTATACAAGCGACTAGAAAGAAAATCCAAAAGATAATCCATAAAAATAATCATCAAACATCCATGATAAAATCATCAAATATCCACAATAAGAATCATCAAATCTCCGTGAGCATCTGAAAAGCATCCATAAAAAATCATGACCACAACAGTTCTCTATTGGAAACTGAAGGCATCATTGATAATCACAATAATCATTGGAACTTCTCAATAACCAAAATATATTTCAAAATAAATCACAATATCCATTGGTTCTCAACAAGCAACCAAGAATATCTCAAAATCATACTGATCGAAGACTCCAAAATGGTTGAGTCAAAACATGTCACAACATGACATCATCAAGAAATAAATTAACATTTCAATCTCATCACGGTGACTAGAAAGTAATCCAAAGATAATTGATCGATGACTCAAAAATGATTAGCTCAAGTGTCTCATACACATACATCTCAACTTCACACATGAAGACTGATGAACAATAACAATCAGTAAATAAAAACATTTCATAGAGCATATGATCACATTACCATGGTTGGGTTTATAAAAGGATCGAGACCAAATAAGATCAACATGCCATCACATCTTATAACCCCCAAGCCTCTGGTAACAACCTAGGACTGGTCAACACTAGTCAACCCAAAAATCCAAAATAAGAAGCATATAGAATACACAATGCAAACACATGTTTTGGTTTACTAAAATCACATAGTTGTATAATGTGTGGAGTTTTAGTTTTTTGTTTGCAAGTATACTTCAAGTGTCTATGTTTAATCATTTGACCTACAAGTCAACCCATTTGTTCCCCGATAGCATTATCCTTTCCATTATAATATTCTAAGAATAACTTAAGGGTAAATACTTACTCATTAAATCATTCGCTTTAATTTAACTAAGATCCATATTACTAATTGATTAACTCTTCTTTAATGCTACTTCAACTAATTATCAATCAACTATATTCCATTTCATTAGGTGTAATAATAGTTTAATAACAAGTTAAAATAAATCTATGATAGCAGATTCTTTATTATTTTTGCTAACAACAATGTCACTAGTAAATTAAATTTAACTTCCTTAAAAATCATTCCCCGGATAAGATTTATCAATAATCAATAGGTAATTTATAATTTCACAAGAACAATCATTTGTCTAAAATAATCTTTGATGATTCTAAGTATAATAATCGCCAACTTCATTAATCACAATTCCATTCATGATAACATGAGTTCATCTCCATTGTATTTCCCCTCCCCTTAATTGATCTCAACTAAATTCTTAATACTATACTTCAATTATTAACTAATCTCAATTAGATTGAACTTAATTGAATTAATTAATAATTATATAAAATTATCTATACTATCTTTCATTAATAATTTGTTGAACTTAACAATTATTAATAAATAATAACTTCAATATTCAATTTGAACCGATCAATAATCGATTCAATCAAAAATCTATATCACATAACTTAATTATTTCTTTTTAAAATAATCTTATTAACCTTAATTAGACTAAATTCTAATTAATAATTCAATTAATTTAAAACTATATACATTATTTATTTATAAATCTTTGAGTATTAAAATTTCATTAATTATATTTATACATATATACACACACACACATATATATATATATACATATATATAATAATTATCATACAACAATATTTATTAATGATAATATAAAATTGAATTATACAATCGATTTATTTATACAAAATCAAATATGACATATGCTTCCATCGTTGTACCCTGCACGTTAATGACTCTTATTTTTGGTGCGAGTATCGGCATTTATCCCACCCTGCGACCGTAGTACATGCTTGCGTTAGTTGTTTTAAACAACTGTGTCGTGCATCGACTGTCATGACATCAGTCGTGTCGCCAGTTGCGACAGTCGTGTCAGTCACAGGTACGACCTCCATTTGCAGGCCAGGGGAGGAGGTACGAAATTCGTCCCTCCCCAAAATATATGTTATTATTTTTTGAACAAATGTTTTCAAAAAATGTTTTATTTATATACGATTTCAATTTTTTTTTTTAAAAGTATTTCTTCAAAAATGTTTATATCTTGCATGATACATATTTTTCTATTGCGACATATCATTTGGCTTAACCAATAATTATATATGTGTGTGTGTGTGTGTGTGTGTGTGTGTGTATAGATTTGCCTAACTTGAAAAGAGAACATATACATAGTTAATTTTAAACAAACAAGATTTTTCTAAATTTATAAATTAAGAATTTCCTCTCTAAAATAATTATTCTCTAAATTTACCCATTAATTTCTCTAATAGGTTTGACTGTAGATTTAGAAACCCTTTTAAAATCTATTTATCAATTGATTCTAACTCGATCCCAAACTCGATTTAGATCTAATTCTTTCTCATTTGGAGCTAGCGTTTTCTATTTTTTTTTTGCAACCAATAACATACATATCTAGATTCCAATTTCAAATTGCAGATTCAATCACAGAGAGTATTTAGACACATATAATAGACACGATGAAGACAAGAAGGGAAAGAGTGCAAATAGAATATGAGAAAATCACAAGTGCACCTGGACACTGATGCTAATTTTCCATCGCTCAGAAGTCCATAGCAAATCCCTTCCTTCTCGAACATTCGCAATTCCTCCAAGATCCAAGTCAACCAAAATTCCCATGTGACTAGAAGTGCTTGAAGAAGTATAGAAGCATGTAGAAACATATGAGCATGTAGAAGCATATGAGCTTCTCAAATGCATGTAAGCTTTGAAGCTTCAATTAAGGCTCGTCCAAACACAATAGGAGAGCCTCTATTTAAAGACCTCTAAGATGCATCTAGAATGTCTATAGAAACAACTAGAAGATAAGCATGACAACTAAGCATGAGTCTTCTCCAACCTTTTAGATGAGTCGTAAGGTTGTAGACACCATGTGCTCAAATAAAATGCTAAGTTCTAAGTGTAGACAACTTGTGCAGACTTAGAGTGCAAACTCATGTGTTGTCTACATGACAACTCTCGAGGATTCGCAAACTCCTATGTGAGCAAACATTAAAATAATGCACAATCATTAATATAATATTTACTTTACTCTTTTCAATTTAATTTATTTATTATTAAATCTTATTCACTAATTTTAATAATTCCACTTATTCTTATATATTTATATTTTAATCATGTGCACACATCATGCAACCTTTAATCTTTTAATAATTTTAATATATTTTCCACTTTTAAATTTTATTTTCAAAACTTAATTGCTAAAATATTTATTAGCTTTAATAATAATATTATTTAGTCATTTATTTAAATATTGTCACATTCCAAATTTAAACTTATAACTTTTATTTCCAAATTTAATTATATTATTTAATTAATTTTCCAATTAATTAAATAAAATAAATATTAAAATATCATATTAATTTTCCATTAAATTAAACCATTAATTAAAAATTTTAATTAGGCTTAATTAATAGAAAATTGTAATGCCCCGCCAAGGGATCCAAGGAATTTCACTAAGTTTGCCAAACATTTTTTTTTTTTTTTAAACATGAAAGATAAACCATTCATAACTTATACATAGTAATGGAAGCAATAGTAACATCCAACTAAAAGTAAACATAACATACATAACAGTTACATTCTTTAAAGATCCCTTAACGTTGTATCACACCTAAATTAATTATTCATCTAACATCACATCCTTAGCAATGATATATCCAAAGTTCTTAAACAATATATAAGTGTCATTTTAGTAATCCCATTTTAGATTGCTCAATCATCCACTATACATGTTACAAGGTATGAAAAGCTTGAAAGAATAAACATCCATGTAAATAAAGTACATCATCATCCAATATTAATCCATGATGCAATTAAAGTAAATGAAATCACAAATCATATATCATCACATAAGATATAAACATCCATCATAAGAGATAACCATACATCACAAACATAAATAACTAAGCACACGGTTCCTCAAAATCGTAAATAGCATCATTAGACCATCGTGGATCCTAGTCATCCCTTTGTGCATAACATTCCAAAGCACCAAAGAGATCATCAGCTATTAACATAGTAGGAATGTCACTTCTAAAACATCCTACTAACATGCAAAGTAAATCATAATATAACATCATCTAACATATGCAAATCATCAATATAAGAAACATACCAGTAAATACATCCATCATAAGGTATATCATCTATCATAATGATCCAAGAACATAATGAAGATAAATACCAACCAAGAATACTCCAGCCACGGTGTCTCAGACGGATCTCAAATGATAAGAGTGGAAAACACTACCACCCGACCATGTGGAACCTAAGTGGTCCACTCCCACCGTGCTGAGGAGATAATCTCAAGTCCCAAACAGTCTATCAGAATCACATAGCATAAATACTCTCTAAAGCCAAGAATCCTAAAAGTATACTAACTCAAAGGTTCCATCACACAAAACTGACATCTAATTCCCAGAGGCACAATAATGACATGTAGGAAACTTACTCTACAAGCAAGAAAGTCTCATCATATTTATCACGTACAAGTTACCCTGGCAGTTAGCTAAACTCCACGGATCCATACTGATCTCATGCGGCCACTAGTATCCTCTCATACTAATGAGGCATACTATGGAATGCAAGGTCACAACCATGCATTCTCTCTACTCCCATCCTAGTCTGTACAAGCACTCAAGGCATGGGCAAGAACATCAAAACAATTATCTTTTTAGGTTCATTTAATCTCCATTTAGTGTGTAAATGTTATCACTTATTAACCAAACTTACAATGAGTTACCTTGGCAGCCACTTAGGGCCTCGGCCCCCATTGCAAGCCACTTCCCGACACTACAAGTAGATAAATTACCCTAAGCTCATGGAATCATAAATCACCACAGTTCTATACAAGCGACTGTAAAGAAAATCCAAAAGATAATCCATAAAAAGAATCATCAAATATCCATGATAAAAGCATCAAATATCCACAATAAGAATAATCAAATCACCAAGATCAGAATCATCAAATCTCCATGAGCATCTGGAAAAGCATCCATAGAAAATCATGACCACAACAGTTCTCTATCGAAAATTGAAGGCATCACTGATAATCATAAGTATCCATTGGTTCTCAATAACCAATATATCTCAAAATAAATCACCATATCCTTGGTTCTCAACAAGCAACAAAGAATATCTCAAAATCATATTGATCGAAGACTCCAAAATGGTTGAGTCAAAACATGTCACAAAATCACATCATCAAGAAATAAATCAACACTTTAGTCCCATCATGGCGACTACAAAGTAATCCAAGGATAACTGATCGATGACTCAAAAATGATTAGCTCAAGTGTCTCATACACATACATCTCAGCTTCACACATGAAGACTGATGAACACTAACAATCAGTAAATACAAATATTTCATAGAGCATATGATCACATTAACATGGTTGGGTTTACAAAGATTGAGACCAAATAAGATCAACATGCCAACACATCTCATAACCCCCGAGCCTCTGGTAACAACCTAAGACTAGTCAACACTAGTCAACCCAAAAAAACTCAAATAAGAAGCATAGAGAATACACGATGCAAACACGTGTTTTGGTTTACTAAAATCACATAGCTGAATTAAGTATAGAGGTTTTCTATTTTTTGTTTGCAAGTATACCTCAAGTGTATTTAAGTTTCATCATTTGACCTACAAGTCAACCCATTTGTTCCCCGATAGCATTATCCTTCCATTATTAAGATTTACATTCCAGGAATAACCTAAGGATAGATATTCACTCAACTGATCATCATTGACCTTTAATTAAATCATTTGCTTTATTTTGCTAAGATCAAAGTTACTAATTGAATAACTCTTCCTTATCATTAATTCAACTTTTCAACATAATCAAAGGATCATTATTCATTTATAAGAGAACCAATTATCAATCTTTGAATAAGAAATTTATAACTTATTTAAATGATCAATCAAATCAATTAATTAACATAGGTACACCATCCATGACCTATTAACATTCTAATAGTTTTCAATTAAATATTATTAAGTCTCACTATTAAAATATCTAAGGTCATTATTCAAGTCATGAGAGTATGACTTGTCAACTTTGATGTAAATACTTCACAATTACGCTAGAGGAATCGATATTAGCATATCAATTAAAACTCTATTACATAAATTTATTATTAATTAAATCTAATTAACTCTAATTAATTAATTTAATCAATAATTACATAACCATACCAACAACCCAATGGATATCAGTTGACTAATAACTAACTAGAATTCTGTAAGATAAAAGTCAACTATAATTCAATACTCAAATGATCATATTAATAATTCAATAATAATAACTTGTTAATATTTAATAACAAGCTATATTGAAAATCTTATTAATAATTCTATAATAGCCAAAATCATCACTCTTTAATGAATACTAACATTCCCTTGACAAATTCGTATTATCATTAATCATTTCAAATAAGACTCTATCACACAACTTAATTATTAATATCATAGTTATAATATCAACGCAATGAATATCAATTGATTAAAAATCAATTATACTTCAAATTCAAAAACTAATATCTTTTACAAAACTTCAATCAATAAATAATCTCCACTAGATTAACTCTAATCAAATTTGTTGATAACTATTTAAACCATTATTTATTAATAGTTTGCTAGTCCTTACAAACATTAATAAATAATAAACTCATCAAACTATAAATACTCGATCTATAGAATCCGTTCATAAACTCATTAGTTAATATTTGGCTAACTCTTAACTCCATTAAGGTATATCAATAGGTTATTCAAATATATTAAATAACATAATAATTCAATCTTAAGCCAATATCATTTAGAGTCTCTAAATTTAAATCAACATAACATAAATTATCATCTCATAATTATTTAATATATATTAAATAATATTAATATACATTAAAAGTCAACCTCAAATTCAATTCTCTAAAATCAAGAATATTTCTAATTTAAAATAGTCAGGGGTAAGTAACCATTTAAATTATTAAACAAATTCATCTTGATTAAATAAATTTTACAATAATCTCAACACTCGAATTAAAAAACTTCCCAGTAAATCATATTAATTAATAATGTACACAATCTTGCAATCCATGACCCCTTATCATTACAATGTTACTTAATTAAATATTTTTAAATAATTATAATAATTATTTATTATGAATAGCATATATACATATATATACTTATATACATATATATGTATATATATATAAATATATATATATTTATTTATAAACATTTAATAATAATTACATTACAAAATCGAAATGCAAAAATTATTTCTTTCGCAATGCACATATCATAAAATGTAATACCAAAATCGAAATACACAAAACAACTCATAAATCATAAAGTCAAATCGACATATATATTAATATAATACATTGACACCACTGTTTATTCTAGCACGGGTATTGTCCCACCCTCTGCGACCATAGTCGCTTCATTTATACGACCATGCACTGATAGCTTCATTATTCTGTGCGGCCCATAGTGCCGGTACACTGCAAAGCATAGGTATCGTGCACACAGTCTGCGCATGACTTGACAGTCAGGTAGGGATTGATATATCCGCCCCCATTGTGATTTTATAAAACACTTTTACCATATATGATTCAAATTTTATAAATAAGTTACTTGCTGCGTATTACACAAATATATACATATATGTATATATGTATATGTATATACGTATATGTATGTATATATATATACATATATATATGTATATATATATATATATGATATATATGTAAATATATATGTATATATACATATATATGTATATATATATATATGTGTATATGTATATATATATATGTATATGTATATATATATATATACAAAATTTTATTATCAATTATTACTGCATTTAATACACACACACACACACACACACACACACACACACACACACACATATATGCAGATTTACAAAAGAGAATATATACTTAGATTTAAAGGCCTTTTCTAAACAAGAATTTTTCCTTTTAAATAATTATTTTCTAAACATATCCATTAATCCATCCAATAGGTTTAACTATAAATTTGAAATCATCTTTCTCAATTTGATACTAATTCGAACCCAAACTTGATTCAGATATAATTTCTTCCTTAATTGGATCTAGGGTTTTCTATTATTTTCTTCTCAACCAAATAAAATATCTAGATTCAAATTTCAAATTGCAGATTCAATCACAGAGAATATTCAGACACATATAACAGTCACAAAGAAGACAAGGAGAGAAAAAGTGCAAAGGGAATATGTGAATATCACGAGTGCACCTGGACACTGATGCTAATTTGCCATGCCTCAGAAGTCCATAGAAAGTCTCGTCCTTCTCCAACATTCGCTAATCCTCCATGACCCAAGCCAACCAAAATTCCCACGTGTCTAGAAGTGCTTATAGAAGCATAGAAGCATGTAGAAACATATGAGCATGTAGAGGCATATGAGCTTCTCAAATGCATGTAAGCTTTTGAAGCTTCCATTTAAGCTTGAAGCTTGAATCTTCCATTAAGCTTGCCAAAACACACTAGGAGAGCCTCTATTTAAAGGCCTCTAAGATGCATCTAGAGTGTCTCAAGAAACAACTAGAAGATAAGCATGACAACCAAGCATGAGTCTTCTCCAACCTTCTAGATGAGTCTTAAGGTTATAGACACCATGTGCTCAAATAAAATGCTAACTCTTAAGTGTAGACAACTTGTGCATACTTAGAGTGCAAACTCCTGTGTTGTCTACATGACAACTCTCGAGAATTTGCAAACTCCTATGTGAGCAAACATTAAAATAATGCACAATCATTAATATAATATTTACTTTACTCTTTCCAATTTAATTTATTTATTTATTAAATCTCATGCACTAACTTTAATAATTCCACTTTTCAATCTTAATATCTTTATATTTTAAGCACATGAAATCTAGAATCTTTTAATAATTTTAATATATTTTCCACTTTTAAATTTCATTTTCAAAACTTAATTGCTAAAATATTTATTAGCTTTAATAATAATATTATTTAGTCATTTATTTAAAAATTAACTCCAAATATATTATTATTAAAATAAATATTATCACATTCCAAATTTAAACTTATAACTTTTATCTTCAAATTTAATTATTTTAATTAATTAATTTCCCAATTAATTAAATAAAATAAATATTAAAATACCATATTAATTTTCCATTAAATTAAACCATTAATTAAATATTTTAACTAGGCTTAATTAATAGAAAATACTCCGAAGACTCACAAGTTAAAAATACGAAAATACATACAAAATCAAACGAAGGGTTTATATCACGAATTACATTATCCAACATATTCGGAGGGTACTCAACTCAGATACTTGTCCTAATTTTCAATTAGGACAAATGGCTTAAAAAGAGTTGGGATTTGGACTTGAGAATTTATCTCCCCTCTCTTATCATTGAGATAATGTGATAGGGTACGCTCATCCTGGCAATTCAGGGAAGTCGATACCTAGTACCTGCAACCTCCATAAAAACTATGCATGTGCAAGCACAATATATACTAACTAAACAGGCAATGGCAAGAAGTGGTGCATCGTGTAGATCCTGACTAGTAGGTGACTACAACTCCCTTCCTTAACCACATTAGACACGCCATACATAAGAAAACAAACATGCACACCATACACATGCAAATATGAGGTAAGTATCAATAAGAAAGCACATGTGATAATAACTCATCTTACTAATCCTCATTAATAACTACAAACACTAAAAATAATCATCATGCATATATGAAATATATAGTCTAAGTGATCTCATCACACAATACACTGAATCCATAGCACAATATCTGATAGTCTCAAAACAATGTTGCTAACTATCAACATAAAACTAGCCCTAGAAGAGTTCAACAATGATAACAAAAATGTGACCTAGGGGCAGGCACTACAAAAATACTCCAAAGACTCATAAGGTAAAATACAAAAACCCATCATAGCCAAAATACATACAAAATCAGACCAAGAGTTAATATTGCGAATTACGTTATCCAACATATTCAGAGGGTACTCAACACAGATACTTGTCCTGATTTCCAATTAAGACAAATAGCTTAAAGGGTTGGGATTTGGACTTGAGAATTTATCTCCCCTCTCTTATCATTGAGATAATGTGATAGGGTATGGTTATCATGGTAATTCAGGGAAGTCGATACCCAATACTTGCAACCTGCATAAAAACTATGCATGTACAAGCACAATATATACTAAGATAAATAGAAAATGGTACGAAGTGGTGCATCGTGTAGATCCTGACTAGTAGGTGACTACGACCTCCTTCCTTAACCACATTAGACATGCCATACAAAAGAAAACACACACACCATACACATGCAAGTATGGGGTAAGTATCCGTCAAAAAATACATATGATAATAAATCATCTAACTAATCATCATCAATAATTGTAAGCATTGCATTAATCATCATGTATACATGAAATGTAAAGTACCAAGTAATCTCATCACATATCAACTGAATCCATAGCACAATATCTGATAGTCTCAAAACAATGCTGCTAACCATCAACATGAGACTAGCCCCAAAAGAGATCGACAATGACTAGAAAAAATGTGACCTAGGGGTAGGCACTACAAAATCCATTAATATCAAGAAAATTAAGGACTTTTCTAAGGTGTGGATCAAGAAACAAAGAGAAAATAGAAGAATAATGATTGGTAAAGGAACACATTCACTAGTAAGTAGTGAGTCATCCCAATCAAGTTAAGAAAAAACAAGAATAAAAAGGGTAAGGAAAGAAAGGTGAGTCTTGCATCAGTCTCCTCATGCAAATCGATAGTCATGACTAAGTGACCCAAAAGGTAGTAGATGAGTTGCAAGCAAAAATTTGAAGACATGTTATCTTCAAAATATGACCATTGGACTGATTCTTAGAATACTTTTATTGTAGAAAGGACAAGGTAGATTAGAAACAAGGTTACCATTTCAAGTGTAACATCACATTTTTTTGATGAGTCTATAAATAGGTATCTTTCCAAATAAATATTACTTTTGCAATCATCAATAAAGGTTTTTCTTACAAAGTACTATCAAAATGTTAGTCTATGAAGAAAGCATATGCAAGAAGTTAATAGTGACTTTCAAACCCTAAGTTCCACTCACGAGTATCAAGTTTTGACAGAAAAGATATGAGAAAATATTATCAAGTGCTAACAGAAAAGACATGAATGAAGCTCTATCCTCACTCCCAAGCAGTGTGCTACTACTTGAGGATGTCAGTGATATCTTAGTACAAAGGTCATGGAGATGGGAAATGAAATGATCAAAGGGTTATATGAGGAGATCTGAGCAAAAGGAATAAGTGAAGAAAACATTAAAATGTTGGAAGCAACAACCCTAACTCACATGAAAGAATATGCAAGAAGTTAATAGTGGCTTTCAAACCCTAGGTTCCACTCACTAGTATCAAGTTTTGAAAAAAAAAATGAGAAAATATTATCAAGTGCTAATAGAAAAGACATGAATGAAGCTCTATCCTCACTCCCAAGTAGTGTTCTACTGCTTGAGAATGTCAATAATATCTTAGTACAAAGATCATGGAGATGGGAGATGAAATGATCAAAGAGTTATATGAGGATATCTGAGTAAAAGGAATAAGTGAAGGAAACATCAAAGTGTTGGAAACAACAACCCTAACTCACATGATAAATATTCCATATTTATTCAAACTAGAATGGGTGATATTAAATCTTAGATGAGTGTGTACAGGTGGCTAGACAAGCCATACAAATAAAAAATGAATTAACTAAATAAGTAACAAGGTTTAGCAGAACTAGAGAAAAGTTAACCACTAGAGTACATACAACAACGGAAGTGGCTAGACTAACAACATATCACAGAGATGATAGAATATACACCATAAAATATATCTAAGATGACAAGGTGCAATTAGTAGAAAGAGTAATAGGACACAAACTTTACCTATCAAGTTGTGTTAAGAGTGTACCTATAGGAGGAATATATGGAGTTGCATTCTAGAAATAGTAAACAAAAACAAGATAGATCTCAATGGATAGTTTCACAAGATAATGAAGGAATTTATTAAGAAGATTAAGACAAAAGTGCAACTGACACTTTAAAATTTTGAACTATATTGCTATGCATATTGTTCTATTTCAAGCATAAGTATCCTAGATATATATAATTTGAATGGAAGTAAAGAAGAAATGTTATTTCCCAGATAACAAGCATGCACAATCTGTCAAGTGACAAAGTCATAGAGAAACTTAAGATCTATTTCAAGAAGTTTTTGGAAGACATGTAGAAGAGAAGAAGAATACTAGTCAATCTAATAAATGATTACAAGAGTATCGTTTGCTTCTTGGAAAATATAGGTAATTGCATGGTACAAGTAGTTGAACGAAGAAATCATTAGTTAACTAAACTTCCCTATGAGATAGAGGAATAATCCACTAGAATCCTCATTGCAAAACTACTAAAGAAACTAGTTGACAACCAACAAAAAATATTTGGAATAGTAGATGAGATCAAGAAAAATATCACTAACAAAGAAAAAGAAGTTTCAAAGTAAATAGAGCCAAAGAAGAAGAAAGGAATGAAACAAGTTGTAGAGAAATATGAGGAAGAGAAAACACAAAAAGGTGGAGAAAGTCCACAAAATGAAATGGAGAAAAGCTCTACTCCATAAACTAAGTCAAAAGAAAAGGAAGATCAGAAGAAAAAGAGGAAACAAGAAAGCTCTAAGTCTTCCATAGTGGACACTTATGAGAAGAAAGGCATAAAAGAAAATAAGAAATCCTCTACTCAATTGGAGGAAGATGAATGAGAAGAAGAATAAGATCATGAAAACTTAAAGTATGCTAAAGGAGGTAAAAATAATTCACTACAAAATATCTTAGAGGATTTTGATTATAATGGCAACTAAAATACCATTAGAGATAGACTATTTAAATATATCAAATTAAATAGAAATAAGATAATACACTCTGTACAAGTGAGCTTAAGAGTATTTAGCAGAATGCCACAAGATGTAGAATCTCAACTACTAGAAGAGTTATCCAAAATAATAAAAGAGAAGTGGTCTAAGGCCATCATTGAATGGAAAAGTATGTTGGAAGTTTGACACTCACAAACATAAGACTATACCTAACTAGACAAGATCTTATTGATCTTGTAATCTAATGTAGATCAACCACTAACCCACCTATGAATATAGCTTTGATAACTAGAGGCTTAATGATAGATTCTTACACCAACAAAAATAATTTTTTGTCACAACTCTATGACTAATAGAACAAATCTCTTGGGAAAGGAGGAGGTCAATGACAAAAAACACCTAAAACTACAAGTCATAGAACAACCAAGAAGAAGAGAGTAAAGAAGCTTGTTGAATAGGTCAAACAAAGGACCTAGATCAGCCAAGATCACAATCAAAACCCAAAAGAAAGTTGATATGCTAATGTACCAAGAATCTAAGGGTACCATTGCTAGAGGAAATCTAGATCCTTGTAAATAAGAACATAGTGGAAATACAACAATAAAGCCATGTCTAATACCAAATTAGGACACTTTATTCCTAAATATAACTATTTAGATGTAATATGCCTAGATTTAAGGCCTTTAGAGTTGGGGCCAAATACAATACTAATTACAAAATAGTTTTGGAAGATCCCACAAGATCCAACTCACAATCCTAATCCTATCTAGTCCATATCAATGCTCTAGTATAAAACCCAAAGGAAATCTCAACTTGTGCTTGCAATTCCACCAAGAAATTGCTTGGTTTACAAGCCTCGGGTACTAGACTTTCAAAATTTGACCCTTTAATTCATCCTCTTTTCCAAGTTTGTTGACTCTCTAATCTCCTCAGTAAGACTCCACAAAAACCCCTTACTTGTACCCAGCAAAGACATAAGTCAGCCTAGCCCATTACAAATTGAAATAAACCCTTACATTAAATGTTTGCATAACCCACTAGTTGGTTGCAACACAAATTAAGTCTCATACATAAATCAAATACCAAAAATCAGCTCACAGACAACTTAGGGACCACAAGAAACAAGACAAAATTGAGTATTTAAAAAAACCATGCTGAGTGTCAACACTCTACTAGAGATAATTGAGTTCCTTCACTAACCAAGCACCAACATGTATCAAGTTCTTTAGAAGAAACCAATAAACTTTATTGACTAAGCTATTCGGACAACACTACTACTGATCTACCAGTAACTACCAAGTTCACCAAGTATCAACAAACATCTTCATTAACTTAGTCACTCAATTAAGAAAACAACAAAACCAAATTAGTATCGATTGATTCACCCTTTATTCTTTGACTGAGTCCTCCAACTGCAAGGTAAAACCACACCAACATGCAAGATTGCTAGCCAACCAAGGATGGTCCTGCATTAGACACCCCAAGTTTGAAAATATGTTACTAATAGTTGGAAGCACATCTTCTAGGATTCAACACATAAATACCAAATTGGACTTCACATATATAACCTCCAAGTCCTCAACTTTAAACTCTTTCCCTTGATCTTCTTTTGCTTCTTCACATCCATCCTTAGTGTGCTAGAGGTCTTCTTTCCATGTTGATCTATAACCCTCTCAAAATCCCTTAAGTCAGCTTAGCTTTCAATAATTAGGTTCCTCCTACCGAGCTCTTCATTTTGCAAAGGAATTAGGAAATTCTTCCTACAACCTTTGACAACTATAAATACATTCTTCACACAATCATGCATAACCCTGTAATCATAATGCCAATGTCTACTAAGAAACACATGATAATTGTTCATGTTGAAAATATCACAGAACACTTGATCCTTATACTACTCAATCTAGAACATGTTCACTTCTAAAGCATGCTCGCCTTGCAATGAACCAATCCTATAAGGATAAGGATGTCTCATTCTCCTCAAACCAATTTTATGAACTATCTCCTTAGCAACAAGGTTATTAGTACTACCACCATCCACAATCACATTGCAGAATTTATCACCAAAATGACAATAAATCCTAAACAAATTAGTCCTCTGACATGATTACATTATCTTCTAACCAATCAGTAGTCAGTACTCTCTCCTTGCTCAGGTTAAATATCTTGGACTTCAACCTCATTCGCAACAACTGTTCTATTAGCAACCTTAGGATATTCATAAAGTCTATGCCCTAATTCTCCACATTCGTATCAAGTACCTTTAAACTCACCTCGACCTATCCTTCTCTTCTGATCAATAGGTTTTGGTTCATCTTCATCACTCAGTTTAGCTTTTGTCAATCTATCTTGCTTCACATTCCCTTTGGAATTACCTTAAAATTTTCTTTTCAACTCATTTTTTGGGTTTAGGGCATATTGATAAGCACCCTAAACCAAATCAATCTTCAACATACCAACCTCATCTTGGATATTGAGTCTCAAACCATTAATGGACCAAGCTATCTTATCCTTTGACAATTCTCTATTCCTAGATCAAATCATCAACTTGAAGAACTCCTTTGTATAATCTTTCACAATAACATATTTCTGTTTGAAATTTTACAACCTCTTGAACAACTCAAGTTAATAATAAGCAGGAATGAACTTAACCTTCAATTTGACTACCATCAACCTCCATCTAGTGATTTTTGTTTCACCTTCCTCATCTCTATCTCTGTGTAGTTATTTCTACCAATGAACAACATGTCCTTTCAACTTAGTTTGTGCCAATCTTACTCTGAGTGGATCTTCAATATCCTCAAGCTCAAAGTAGTCTTCCAATTCATCAATCAAATCAATTAGATTTTTAGGAGTCTAAGTACCCAAGAAATTAGAAACCTCCATCTTATGCTTCAACCTCAATTGACATTAGGTCTACCAAATTGACCAACCCTAATTCCAAAAGGTCTCTCCACATGATCAAATCTATCCTCACCACTTGATCTAGTAGCTTAAAAGTCTTCATCAACTTCCTCATAACCATCTTCAGTACCCACATGTTGAGGTACACCACCTATAGAACTTATGATCTCAAATATCACATCACTCTTCATTAATGTCATCTCAGATCCTATTTTAATCTTCTCTTGGATCCATTCTTCCAAAGAATAACTAAGATCATCAATCACCCTAAGGTCCAATGTTCTTGGAAGCATCTTCCAAGATCCTCTACTTAGCCAAAGCAATAAATCCATAGATCCAAAAGATTAATCAGCTCCATAAGATCAATATTATCTTCTAGATATCACCAAGTCCTATTAAAAATTGCCTCAACTTCAGCACTTGTTCTACATACTCAAGAAAAATTGAGCTATAATACCACCTGATGCAGTGAGAATCTAAGCACACCCCTATTGGAGGTAATTCAAAATCATTGAAATAACCACATAGTGAAAACACAACAATAATGCCAAATCTAATACAAAATCACAACAATTTATTCACAAATATAGCTATTTACATGAAAAATGTTTGATAATAAGGCCTTTTGGATTAAAGCCAAATACAACAATAGTTACAAAATAGTTCTACAAGATCCCAAAAGATCCAACTCACAATCCTAATACCATGTAGTTGAGATCCACATTTTGGTAAAAGAAACCCAAGGAAATCACAAGTTGTGCTTGCAAGCCCACCAAGAAATCTCTTGGTTCACCAAGCCTTAGCTACTAGCCCATCAAAGTTCACTCCTATATTTCATCCTCTTTTCCAAGTTGGATGAATCTCTAATCTCCTCCTTAAGACTCCACAAAAATTGCTTACTTATACCTAACTAAGCCATAAATAAGCCTAGCCCATTGCATATTAAAATAAAACCTTAGATTAAATGTTTGTATAATCCACAAGTCTACTACAATATAAATTAAATACCCATACATAAATTAAATGCCAAAATTGGCTCACAGACAACTCAGGCACCACAAGAACCAAGACATGGTTTAAGAGAAAAACATGTTGAATGTTGGCATTCCACCAGACATAACCAAGTTCCTTCACTTACTGAGTGCCAACATATGTTGAGTCCTTTAGAAGCAACTGAGCCCCTTCATTGATTAAGTTGCTTAGACAACACTGCTACAAGATCCTAGTATAAATTGAGCTCCCAGTATCTATCAAATGTCCCAAGCATCATTGAACATCTTCATTAAATGAGTCACTCAGTTAACACAAAAAACAAACAAACTCAGTATCAACTGAGTGACCCTTCATTCTTTGATTGATTCCTCCAACTCCGAGGTCAAACTGCACCAACATGCTAGATTGCAAGCCAACCAAGGATGCTCTTGCATCAAAAACACAACAAACCTCCATGAGGCTATCTCCTACATAAGAGTAAGGGAAAATGTGTAGGATAAAACCAGTCAAGATTAGGGCATAGGATGAGGAGAAAAGGAATAAGCACTAAAGAAGACGGAAATTGGCCATGAAATGGAGGGTACTCTATTATCTCCAATGAAAATTCAAACTAATGGAGATGAATAATAAGAAAAACATAGTGGTACAGAAAAAAAGGAAAGAATCCTTGTGAACAAGTTGTTATAAATAGGAAATACTGAGAAGAGGGTGGGGGGGGGGGGGGGGGGGGGTGGTCGTCGGGTGGATGAATTAGTATTTTTCAAAATTTCACCTAAGTATGGATATCATTATAAATATTGTAATTTTCATGTGAAAGTAAATTGATTATGTTAAATAGTAAAAAAAACCATAAAATAATGCAACACATAACACCATCCTTTGTTAGCTAGGGAAACCTTGGCCAAGGGAAAACCTTGGTGGGGATGTACCCATAAAATCATCTACTAATCAAAAGTATCTTGTGAAAGATATTGACCCTGTAAGGAGTCTATTACATATGTATAGTGTCTCAATCCTTGTTCAATGACTATGCTTTTTTAGAAGCCTAAATTATGTTAGGAGTTATTATTACAATTATACAAAGTATACAAGATGAAGCCACTACCCAAAAATTGAATATACATTAATGATCTTCCATACAAGAGATAAATACAAAACCTCCTACTGCTAATATCTTCAATATCTAATTTGATTTTTCTTTTCTTCACAAAACTTGGATCATATACTATACTGCTCTAATCTTATATAATAATTCACATCTCAAACAATACCTTTCATATCATAATTATCACTTACAAGTATGCATTCTCATTCAGACTTCAAATTCAAAATCTTTTAGTTTATATCATAATTCTTCAAACATGTTGGCCTTTATTCTTTCACACTTTTGCCAAAATCTAAAACTAACTCTTTCTAACATAGGGTTAACATCTAAGATTTTATCCCTAATTAGTCAAGTAATTATTTTGGTAAAAGAAAATCCATTAACTTTAAATATCCATTTCTTTATCTTTACCTTGTTGTGTCTACTCATTAATGTTACTGTAAAACTTGAATATCTATGTCCATATTGACCATACAATCTTGTACACATGCCTCTAGAATCATGGCATGTTATACTTACCATAAATAAGAGAACACACACCAAAAGTTCCTCTATGAACTATGCCAATAAAAATAGTGATTGTGGTGACAAGTAAACTCTATGAAATTTAGCCAATTCTCTAAGTCTTCAACCCGAAAGTTTATATTTAAGATCTACTCACTCAATTCTGATAGTATGTTTCCATAAATTACAAATAAATACTATGTGACCTCACCAAATTTCCAACAATCTCCCCCTTTGACATTGATGGCAACATATGAGAAAATTGGCTAAGTCCCACATACAACATTCCAAAAACTTGTAGTGGCCTTACAAAAATTTCAAAAACTATGGATCATATATCATCATAGATAGGGATAATCCTCATTTGACTATGCTCTATCTTCTTTACATACTTTATTCCTTTTTTACTCCCCTGTTACATATAATTTTCTTCACTCACTCCTCCTTTGACATCAATGATAAAGGTAGTGACAAAAACTATATACATGTCAAAATTTTGTTACCTTCAATATTCATACTAAGTTTGATATTATTGCAATAGAACCAATAGAATTTTTTTGAAGATTCTTGAATTCATTTTCCCAAGTATCTTGGACTATTTTTAATATAGTGATTAAAAAACGCAATCCATTAGATGCCACTTCATCTACATTTAAATCTAAATATACAAAATTATCATATGATGTCTTAGCTTTAAGGAATTCATCAAGCTTCTTCTCTACATTACTGATCTTCAAAGTCAAATTTTCTCTCAACATTGAAGATCTTCAAATGATTATCTCTCTCTTTAGCTCTATAAGATTTATCTCATCATAAATATTTTCAATTTTTCTCTTTAGGTCCTCTATCTTAGTGTCAGATAGCTATAACTCATTTACCAATTTCTATAGCTTTGCCTTCTTCTCTTCCAGTTCCTCATTCATGTCCTTGATAAAATTGTATGATAAGGTGCATTTTGTGCACAGAATGTTCTTCATTTCTTTAAACATATCCTTAACTCTTTGATACTAGATTCAAGTCCTATGAAATCATTCCTAATATTCCTATACATTGTTTCAAATAATTATAGGTCATGCTTAATATGTACCTTTGTAGTTGCCACTTCTGATATTTGAGTAAGCTCAATATCAAAAGCCTTAATCAATTCATTTTCTTTGATCTAAGGATCCGCTTCAATAACTCTAAATAATATAAAAATGTGTATTTTCTTAGAAACTTCCTCTAATGTTTCTTGTAAAAAATTTACTCTTTTATTTTTCTCAAAAATCTTTTTCAAAGATGATATCAATCCAAACGAGTCATCATTATCTCTAGATATTTTTTTCGAAACTGAATCCAATTGTGACCTTGATGTGATGGGTGTCTCTTTTCTTTAGATTGGAGTTTCTAGTAAAATTTCCTCCTCATGCTAGAAAGTGATTTTTTCAACCACGGTCTTAATATTTTTTAACAATGATAAAAATGTTGTTTCTTGTGTGATTATTTTCCATTTATTCCTCATCTTCTTAGTTTCTCTTTTATGTTTCTCATGTTTCACTTCTTCTCCATTTTTCTTTTCCTCTTCTTTCTCTCTTTGTTCTTTCTTCTTCCTTCATTTTCTCTTTTTCTCTCTTCTTCCTTTCTTCTTTTTCCTTTTCTTTTTCTTCTTTCTTCTTTCTCTCTTCTTTCTTCTTTTCTTCCTTTCTTCTTCTATCTTCCTCTTTTATTCTTATTTCTTCTTCTTTTCTTCTTATCTCTTCCCACTTTCTTCTTCTTCATCTTTAGAGCTTGTATAATTCACAAAATTTTTGACAATAGAGTGGCCAAAATCCTTAAAATGATATTTTATATTTTCCAACATGATTCATGTGTTGTCTATTTGCATACTATCAATGTCAATTGTTACTTGTGGCATCTTTGATCTTTCACTTGTCTCTTTCATTTTTGAATCTTTTATCATTTTTATTGGTTTTTTAGGTGTAGCAATTAGTTTATCTTATTTCTTTGTTGTAGGGATTTCTCCACCTATTGTTTTTCTTTTTCTTTTTTTTCTTGGCTCTACTGAAATCATATCTTTCACAATGGATTCTTTAGTTTTTTTGTTGACTTCTTTGTAGTTTCCTCTCATTATTAATATTTATATTTTCTTATTCCTCAATAAGGGATAGATTATCTTCATAATTCTTGTAAGATTCTCATCATCTTCTATTTCATATGATTTCCCTATCAAGTTTTATCTTATTTTCTTGTCCTCCTCAACAATTCTCTTCTTTTTGTTTACTAATCTCTCATAAAGATATTTGGGAATTTTTTCTTGTGTGTCTTCTAATTTTTATTAGACAATATCATATCCCTAATGATTACATTTTCTAGTGGAATGTTATCAATACCAATGTACAAATAGTAATACTTATTCAATTTCACAAAACATCCATCATTAGTTATTGCACAATTAATTTTCTCAATTCTTGGCTTTCATTTCTTCTTGTATTTAGTAGGGATTTCTAATTCTTCTTTTCCCTTTTCTTGTTGCTTAAGAGTCTCTATCTCTATTTTTTTTGTTTCCTCCTTTTTTGATTCTTCAAATTTTTATTCAATGACTTGTGCTCTCCTTTTCTACTTTCCCTAACATGTCGCAAGTGTCTTTCTCTTTTTTCTTGGACCACTGATCAATTCCTTGACTCGTTTATGTTTGGGTGGTTCAAATGGTTCCTATCTTTCTTTTGAAAATCTTGTAAACCTTCTAGTAATAGGTGGAGTAGCTAAATAAACTTTGATAATGATAACATCTTCTTTATCTTTACTCTAAACTACTGAAATAAAATGTGGTTGTAGAGGTGCAATTGTTTCATAGGGTGCTAATGGTGTCTGTACATATAGTACTGCAACTATCACTCCTTCTACTACACTTTGAATGGCTAATGGCTTGGAAATTAAAAGTTTTGACTTCCCACTTACTTTCATGTCTACTATTTTTCCCATGGCTTCTCTAAATTATTCTCTACTAATTCCATTTTCCTTCAATATAATATCAATCTTCTTGTCAACCTTCTTCTTTATGTCCTTATGATACAACTATGTATCTACTTTTTTAACTTTCTCCTCATAGGTTCCCCATCTAGGACACTCCTTATCTTTTTTAGAATCTAAAAAAATTCTTGTATATCATTTAATCAATTCTTTTGACATCTCATATCCCTTCTAATAAATAGATTTAACTCTGGGTTCTACTACCTCCATATAAGTTACTTCAGTGTCTACCATTAAAAAATATCATCCTTTCATTTCTTAACTAATTATGGTGGTATCCTAAATCTATGTTTCATATCTCCTTGAAATCTCTTAAACATTCTTGTAACATCTTTAGTTATTCTATTATTGGGTTGTTTTCTATAGTAGTATGTTATCAGGTTTATTGTGCATCTATTGGAGTTCTACTGATAGTTTGGCATTCTAGGGAATTTTCTTATTACTTGGAAAAATAAAGGTTTTAATATGGATTCAAACATGAATGTTGCATTCTTTATTCTCTTAATTCTATCAATATTGTCTATAATTTATTTCCTATATGTTGATTAAATCCAGTGGGTGCAAAGTTCAATCTTTAACTATAATTCATCTTGTAGCCAATTACTTTTTTAACTAGTCTAACATCAATTTTCTTGATAGTATCTAATTTTATGTTCCTTCCATTATATTATTTTTCAGGTTTGTCTCCACTAAATTCTTACCATTCTTTACATTCATAGGGTTACTACCTTCATTTCATAGTCTAGTTAATTTCTGAATCATATCATTGTCAATCGTGACTATTATGTTGCCTACCCAAAATATGTCCTCATGTATTGGGATCAGAATAATCTTTGTCCATTCATGGTTTAAAGAATTTAGAAATGAATATTTTCTTATTGATGTTCAACTCTCCTAGATGTTAAAACCATTGTTTAAATTTCAAGTCATTGTTGTATATTAGGTTCAAGTCTTCATGAATATCATCATTTCCTATAGTCTCAAACTTATAATGTATATACACACAGATGTGCTCTATGTGTAACATAATTAGCACCTGTCAAAAATGATCCTGATACATCATCTTCCAATGAATTGTATGGATTTTTCTTAAATTTTTACCTAGATCTCTCACTCACATCATAAATAGTTGGTGTTGTCATTCCTTCCAATTAACAATTTTAAATTATAATTGTACAAGTGATAAATATATTAAAATCAAGAAACTAGGTCTCGGTGAATTAACTTTCAAATATGCTTTAGAAAACTTTATGTTTTCTCTTAAATTTACTCCAAAGATTTTTTACTTGTTTCACGATCAAATGGTACCCAAAAATCCAATTTTGTTCCTTAGATCACTTTGAACTAACTTCTACATTAATTGTGCAAGTACCTAGGTGACAACTTTCACTTCATAAGTAAACTTATTTTAGCTTTTACACTCACATATGAACCCAAGATCTCATGTGCTCTTAACAATAGCTTTTTTACATCCTTTCCTACCTCATATTAAGTTATCAAGTCTCAATTCCTACCCTAACATTTCCTATAGTAATATGATGTGAATTCAATCATGTTAATTAATGAAATAAACTGCTCAATCAAATTGTGATTGGATAGAGACTATGAATAACTTAAATATTCTCTCAAATGCTTCACTTGACTAACTTTCCAACATAATATATGAACTTTTTGGTTCCTTATCTTTAACATATGATTCATCAAGGTTTCCTACAATATCTTTCACATATTCTCTTAGATTGTTACTGTTGTTCCCATTCCTCATTTGTTGTTCACATTCCTTCTAAGATTTGGGTTTCTCATGTTATTCCTAATGTTTTCAGATATCCTCATATTGTTCATCCTATAATATCTTTTTGTGTGTCCCATGTTGTTACAAATATGATAGACTATAACATTATCTCCATACCTAGGTCCTGATTGATTGATCTGTGCTCTGCAATTTCTAGCTATATTCACAAATCTATTGCACTTATAATTTATAATTCCATTCCATATATAAAATTGGTTCCTCTAATATGTCTATTAGCTACAGGGTTAGTTTATGCCTAAAATTTGGGGACACTTCTATGAGTCATTATATCTAAGATTGCTCAAAAATGAGGTTTTAAATGGTGGCTCGTAACTCTCTATTCATGGAGTGCAAGGGTTTGTAATGGAGGCCCTCAGTTTGACCTAGTTTGTGCCCATGCAAGTACACCATGAAACAAGAGATTCAAGGATCCAAAATCGATGTAAATGGAGATGAAAACTAATCTATATGATAACAATATAAAACAATGCAAGAAAAGAAATTTAATAACAATGCGATACCGATCTATGAAAAAAAATATGGATCTAAGCTACTATACAAATGAAAAAATAAAACCTCATGATGGAAGCCATGGATGCATGAGAGAAGAAGACAAGAACATAGAAGTTCTCCACAAAGAGGCTTAGTATTCAAACTCCTTCAAAAATTGCTCTCCAAACCCTACATCATGACAATAACATAATAATGGATCTCAGAAATGAGGAGAGGGCTCTCCCTTATAAAGAAAAATGTGGAGGTGGGAAGCTTCTCATAACCAATATGGGATAATAGAGTTTGATCCATGTGAGACAAAATTCCACGAATGAGAAAAGAGGAGAAGAATTAAATGACGGAAGGAAAAAGGAATTTATTTAATTTTTATTTATTTCATTTCCTTTTTAATGTGGGATTTATTTAATTAAAAAGGAGCAAGTTCTTCTAATTAAATAGGAAATATTTAATTAAATTAAAAGAGGAGTTTTTTTCTTAATTAATTAAATGTGAATGAATTTAATTAAAAGAGAGGTTTTCTTTTAATTAAATGGGGACTTATTTTATTTAATTAAAAAGGAAATTTTCTTTTCATTAAACAAGACTTAGGATAAAATGATCAACCTTATAAAAGTAAATAATAGAAAAATAAATAATCGAATTTGATCAAGGAAATTAATTTAAATTGATTTAATAAAATATTGCAAACCATTGATTGAGGAAATTTGATAAATTGATAAATTGAATAATGGGGGGCCATAGTCTAGGTGACCATTTTAGGGTGCATACATTTGCCCCTCTTTGACTAATGTGTGATTGATTTGGGAACACATGTAGTCAAAAAAACAAATTGAAGCATGAGATCGATTTATGATCACAAAACAACCCAAATGTGTGGTTGATTTGGGAACACATGAGGACAAAGAATAAAAATAAATTTTGACTAAAAAAAGTCGAGGATAAAATTGATAAAACTAAATCAAGGATTGAAGTTGATAGATATGGCCCCCTTGTGATCAAAATCAAAATGAGATATATGAAAAATAATAAATTGATAAATTTGATCAAATTGAACAAAAGATAAAGTTCTTGATGTAAGATGAAAGATATAAGAATCACAAAACCAAGGTAGATCATCAAGAATGAAATATGATGCCCCAAAGTTGAATTAGAAGAAAAGAAGTGGGGTAAAAGAAAATGGAAGATAGAAGTTTGGAAGAGATGAAAAGAAACAGAAAGAAGAAAAGAAATTTTTTCATAAGAAATAGAATGCTCCAAAATCAATCAACTATTTAAGATAGAAATTTTGATTAGATCATGAAAGAAGATAAGGAAATGAAGATCAAAATGTGACCATACTTGATTAAAAGTCCACAAGAATGATGAAGGGAAAACCCTCTCAAACTCATAATGCAACCTAAAAATGCAAACTAACATGAAGTCTAATAATGCAAGCTACATGAAAATAAAATGGTGTACTTGCAAAAGAGCAACTGTAACATAGGATTTTGTGTTCATCATTCATTAGATAATGTAAAGGAACTTATTTTCATCATTGGACCATTATTAATAGACATCGAAAAATCACAAAATCTTCACTAGTTAAAAGCGCAACTATGAAGGTATGAATGTGATTTATATTAGATTGGAATGTGGAAAGATTCTAACATAAGCATCAAAGACATAAAGGTCAAGATGACTGCGATGTTAGCTTACCCAATTTAATGTAGCAAAACCATGCTCGCATGGAAGCATAGATGCTAGGATGACTAGAAGAATGGTTGTGCAAAAATAGTCAAGGGTGATGTCTCAAACCTCCTAAGTGTTTCAAGGGGACAAAAAGAGACACTCTAGAGTTTCAAGACCACACCCATGAGTAGAAAAAAAATAAAAACATGCCCCATGCCCCAAGTCCTCTAGCTATGCATCCTAGAGAGACTTATTGGACAAGGACACTCAACAAAAAATAATAGCAGTCAACACACAAAGAAAAGGTCATGACATAAGTCAAGCATTAAGTGTTTGCATTTAAAAAATTTAGTGTGTTAACTGATACTAAGTTCTAAGGATAAGGATTGAATGCTTGCAAATAGGTAAGATGACATGACAAAATTGGGTAAGAGTAAATCGATAAGTGTTGAAAAACACTCATTATCAGGGGTCGTGTTGAACAATACAATTGTGGTGGTGTTCAAAAACACCAGTTGCGAGGTGTCTTAAAGACTAACATGGCCAAGAGACCAAAGCTAACATAGTTATGCCCCCCTAGACAAAGACCAATTCCAAACCAAGGCAATAGGGACAAGGCATGATGGAGAAATTCTAAGTGTCTAGGACACACACTAAGAAACAAGGGTACAAAGGCCTCAAGTAGAAAACATTTCTAGGTTTTTGCCACTTGGATTTTTTTAATTTTTTTTTAGGACTTTTTATAATTTTTTTTTTTGCTACCAAGGCACCTGTTTCTAGGTTTTCACCAAAGCACTTTTTTTTTTTTTTTTTTAATTTGTGAATTTTTTGATTTTTTTTTGTATTTTTGGAATATATAATTTATTTTTTGGAGATACATCAAAGCGCTAATTACTAAGATGATAATTTTTCATGACATTTTTCAATATTTAGAATTTTCACAATATATCATTTTTTGGATTTTTGAAATATATCATCTTTTGTATTTTTTTAGGATCAATAAACATATATAAATAGTATACAATGCCCCCAGATAGAACGGGCATCAAACTCTAAAGAAAGATCACATCACATAGTCCCAATGTTTAGCAAGGTGGAGGACAAGAGTGATTAGCAAGCTGGTCAAATAAATGAAAGACAAGAGAATGGAGGAGAATAAAGGGAAGAAATCCTCAAAGGAAAACTCCTCAACAGTACCCAACCTAGGGAAAAATTGTCATGTAAAGTACATTTGAACAAGAAATGAAAGGCCAGCATAAGATAATTCATGAAAGGATAATTAAAAGTGGAAAACATGCAATCCAAATGAGTAGACATGTCAAAAGGCTTCATAGCATCATATTTTACTCTTTTTTATTAGATCAAGACCAAAGGGGTAAATGGGAAAAAGATAGAAAAAGACTAGAATGAATGGAAGAAAATAGATACAAAGGCTAAACATGAAAGGAATGAAAACAAGATCATCATAAGATAGCTCACAAAATAGCCAAATTTTTGTGTATAGCTCAACACTGTCAAGATCAAAGAGAGAAGATGGAATGGATGAAAGATGTAGAAGAATTATGCATGATGCTTGATTGTCAGGTTTTCATTATGGTACTTATCCAACGTGCCACAAGGGAGTGGTTTTCACCATAGGACGAATTTATTTCTCTTTACTTTTGCCACCAAGGTGCCTGATTACCAAGTTTTCACCAAGGTACATTTTTTTTTTCTTGATTTTTCTTTTGAATTTTTAGAAGAAGTCAAGCTTTTTAGATAGTGCTCCTTGAAAGTTTAAATCATGACATGCAAAGGAGTTGAAATGATATGCTCAAAGATGCTGATAGGGAAAGGAAGATGGAAGACAAAAATGGAGGATATGATTTTATGTAAAGTGAGTGAGATTGGAAGATGGAAATAAAGGAAAGATCAATTTCAACACACACTTTGAATGGTGGTGAAACGATAGATAAAATGTGAATGAAGGAATATGTGAAAGAATATGGTGAGTGGATAGAAGAGGTTATGGTTTAGGTACATGGAATAGAAGAATGCTTTTGGAAGAAGATAAAGTGGAATTCTTTGGAAGCTTGAATGTCAACTTCAATTATTGTTCAGCATTAGACTCTCTCAAAAGAGACTTTGTAATCCATATACTTGTAGGTCTCTTTTCATTTTTTTTTGATGATTTAGAAATAATATCTTCAATGATGGATTTTGGAACCCATACTTGTCTTATAATTTTTTTCTTAGATATCTCTTTTGACTTTATGCCCCCATGTCGATTAGAGGAGACATGGTGGTCTTTTTTTAATATGGATTCTTGAATTGCTTCTTTTTCTTCTATTGAACATTCAGGTTACTTCCAAAAGACTTGGGACTTGTGGAATAAGAAGGATGATATGACTAGTTTAGGTCAATGGGTGGATGAAAAAGATTCAAGGATATGCATCTACATTGGTCTTGAGGAAAGATAGGAGAGAGAGGGATGTAAGTTCCCAAGATGGATGAAGAATTAGGAGAGCTAGTAGGGAAAAGTGAAGGGACATAAGGACCCAAGATGGAAGGAAGATGTGAAGCATTTAGTATTGGTGGGGGAGATCCAAGGATGGATGTGGAAGATGCAAAAGGGTAATCAATAAGTTCATCAACATCTATATAACAATCAAGGACATCAGCATCTTTAGAGTGAGCATTAGAATTTTCAATAGGATCATGAACATCTTGAATAGTAGAAACTTCTTTGATAGAAGTACTTGAAGCTTGAGAAGACTTAGGAAGAGTAGAAAATGGAAGAGAACATGGAGTGGTAGAACAAGAAGATGGAAGACTTTCATCTTGACAAGGATCTTTGGATAGCATAAGTGTAGAGTTTTTCTCTTGGTTTTCAATAGGCTCAACATTGGAAGTAACAACACTATTTTTAATAACCTTAATGGAAGTATCATCTTTGGAAGGTGCAACTGTATTAAGGTCATTTTGATTTTCAATAAGCTCAGTGGTGTAAGTAGTAGCTTGATCTTGCTTAGGAGAAGACTTAAGACATGGTGGAATGAATGAGGAAGGGCATAGAGGACCACAAGGACAATGAAATGGATTAGAGACATCATGAAAATAATTGGATGACATGGAGGGTTATTGATCTTAATCTTTATTTATATTCTTTCCTTTATCATTTTTAGAGTCCTCTAGACATGAAGCCACTTCTAAGGAGAAAGAAGCATATTGGATTTGTATGGAAGACTTTGGAATAGATGGTGAAGGACTAGCTAAAGTAGGAATTATAGTTCATGAAGGCTTAGGCTCTTTAGGTTTAGCATTATCAAAAGTATTTGCAGCCAAGTGAAGGTTAGCTTGAGTTTCTTTAAAGGGTAGCCTTTGATGATAACTATAGGAAACCGCATGAAAAACATTAAGATCTTTGTTGGATGAAGGATTGGTATAAGATTTGAGAGACTCAAAATCTTTAGGGGATGTATGGATAGTAGAAGAAGTAGAAGATGGAAGGGGAGCATCAGAAGATAAAGATTCAACATTAACATAATCTTGCTCAAGAGTGTAATCTCTATTTTCAGTATGAGGATCCTTAGAAGATGAAATCTTATGCGATTGATGTTTTATTTCAGTGCAAAAAAATACTTTCTCTTCCTCAAAAAAATGTAGATTTATCATTTAGATATTGTTCACAAAATTTATCAATGTTGTTTTCAAGATTCAAGTCATATGAATTACCATCAATATCCATCCGTGACTCATCCCCTTTAAGCACAAGCATAGGACTAGGAGGACTTTTAGGACTTGTAGGAATATAATAGTCATCTTCATCATAATAATTATCCCATAGGAATTATAGATAGGCATATCACAAGATTTTTCATTTTTTTCATTATGGTATTTCTCAATAAGAGGAATAAGACTCTTGGTAGAAGAAGAAGAAGAATGATATTGAAGAAGAGGTAGGTGAAGACCTACACAAATGATATTTAGAAGAATCATGGTAAGACTTGGAATATGAAGAATGTGAATGATGTTTATAAGAATTGTGATAAGACTTAGAAGATGAAGAATTTGAATGATATTTAGAAAAATCATGATAAGACTTAGAGGATGAAGAATGTGAACGATATTTATAAGAATCATGAAAAGACTTAAAAGATAAATAATTTGAATGATATTTATAAGAATCATGATAAGACTTGGAAGATAAGGAATATTTGAAAGAGGAATATTGTGATATGATATTACATATGATCCTAGCAAGAACATTTGATTTCTTCCCTTTTTCAATCATTTTTGTGAGAAGGTTAACATCCATATCTATTGGAGTAACAACATTTTTCAAATTCAATAAGGAGGTTGAGTTCATCTATGCTCAAATGATAGTCCCTAACAAGATATTCAAGATCCATGGTTCTAGAATAAGAAGAATCAAGCATGGAAGAAGAGAAAAGATGAATAGAAGAAGGTAGACTATATGATAATAGGAGTAAAAGAATCAAGAAGACATGAAGAAAAGGAAGAATGAAAATGGGAGACTAGAAAGACATAGAAGATGAAGAAGAAAGAAGACCAAGAGTCATTTTGGAAAATTTGATACCATTTGAATGTTGAGAAACATGTAATAGTACTTGTAACCAACATGAAAGAAAAGGTACTAGTTGATAGGATAACTCTAAGAAACATTGGTACCAAACTAGGATAGTAAAAGCATTCACTTGTCCAAGAAAGAGATGATATGATAGAATTTTACAATAGACATAAACTAACACAGCCATAGAGGTGCTCACAACTTTGGGTGAATACCCTAGCACATATGGACCAAGAGGATGATTTACCCAAATTTTAATTAATTGAAATTGAAATTTGATGAAAATGCATGGACAAGAGATTACTAAGACTCTCCAAGAATAATATCAAAGAATCTAGAGTATATCTTTCTCAATAAGGATAGTCTCTTACTCACCAACTTCGAACAAGGTCTCTTGTGAGATCAATGATTACTAATTCAAAAGGTCAGAGCACAATAACTCAAGGTGCAAAAAAGCTTCTAACAATGGGGTAACTAGCCTAATCTAAACTAAATCAACCTAGGGAGATTAGAAATAATAGGACAAAAAAGTAGTTTGATCATAAAGTCTCAACGTAAGAACTTAGATTTTGTTAGTTTTAAATATCCAACTAGGTATATCAATAGATTTTTAATCATGAACTAGGCACACATGACATCAATCAGGGATTTCAAGAAAATGTCTTCAAACAATGAGCAAGGGACAAAACAACCTTGCACATGAACAAGAATAGAGTCATAGTATCAATGTAATCCCTAAAACCACTACCGTGTATGTTCTCAAAATGTCTTCCAATCATGCACATAGTCCAAGAAAAGAAAATTTAGCAGAACTATGGTTCTTAGTAATGTTCAACTATGTAGCTTTTACAATCTAGAGTGGGAAAAATCAAATCCTAATGTACCAGGGTTTTGACATATTTCAAGAATTTAATCAATCAGAGATACCAAGGAGATCTAATAGCCCAACAAAAGCCTACACCCATGAGGATTTTCTCCACAAGGACATTTATACAGTGATTGCTACTACCACATCAAAAATAGCTATTACTGCTTTAGGTACCATCCACATGGTTGGCCCAATAAAGAGAATGTCCACTATGGTTTAACCCTTTCTAATCAAGGAAGACTCACAAAGTTTTACCACATGGGGAATTCATTTGTATTCAAGGGCTCCAAATTTTTGATGTGCCAAAAAGGGAATAGAGCATACTCCTCTAGCCTCTTCACCTTACCCAAACATAGAAAACAAGATTCTTTAACATGCTAATCTAAAATCACCTCGTCAACTTTTTGGGAAATCCAACAAAAAACATCACCAATCTCAAAAGAGAAAGGACTAATGGATGTTGGGAACAAATCCAAGCGAAATAGTGAGATAATAATAAATATCCTTCCCTACATGCAAGGGAATCTATCATCAAGAGTAGCTTCACATGTAAAGCAAGAAAATCAAGCTTAGTCTCTCAAGATCTCCCAAATAGAGTTCATAGGGCCTAATTACTATGTGAAACACAGATGCATGAAAGAAAATCTAGATCCAATTTTAGAGCACCAAATGAAGTGTGAATCTATGAAAGCATGTAAAAGAACTTAAGACAAACACATAACAGAGTTCATTTTACATCCAAATCCAAATGTTAGAGAGATCCAAAAAAAACTTGGTAATCCTTACAACACATCTTTTCTCTATTGTACCTTTCATTTATGCTTGAACACTCACTCGCAACAAACAAAGCAACAAGCAAAACAAGCAAAAAGAAGATATGCAATGTATATCCAACTTATGCAAAACTAGAGTAAGATCTGAAAATCTAATTTTTAAGAGTGACAATAATCAGCAAGTAATCCAAATGAAAGATCACATCATACATTGATCCATTATAAAAATTAAATGCAAGCTATTCATTAAATGCATTTTTTAAATTGATTTTTGACCTAGTCATCAAGATTGGACCTATATGATATGAATTCATATCCAAAACCCTAAATTCCAAAAAGTGACCCTTGTCAAAAATTAGAGAGCTCTCCAAAAAAGTTAGAATTTTGAAAACATCTTTTCATTTATGCCCTAGGGAACCATTTTGTCAAAATAGACTAGTTTTTTAATATCAAATTACTGAGCCCTAATATGATTTCTAAAATCAAAACACAAACAACCAACTCTATTTAGAATTTAGAGAGCTTTCAAAAAGTGCAAACTGTTTCAAAAAAAATTCTAATTGGCTCCTTAAAATGATTTTTTCATTAAAAATAAAGAAAACATTATAAAAATTTGAAACTACCTTAGAAAAATCTTAAAATTAGACTAAATCATTTTTGATATGTCATCACCTTGCAAAAAATAAATCAGATCAAAATACCTAGCCATTTGGGAGATTGATGAAATCTTTTAGATCTAGGATTTTTTTGTCTCCAAAAAAATTTGCACAAGGGGGTTAACTCCGAAAAGATCTAAAACTAGCAAGTAAAGGCGGGTTGCCCCATAGTGGGCACCAAAGATGTATGCCTAAAATGTGGGCACACTTCTATGAGTCATTATATTAAAGATTGCTCAAAAATGAGGTTTCGAATGGTGGCTCATAGCTCTCTATTCATGAAGTGCAAGGGTTTGTAATGGAGGCCCTTAGTTTGACCTAGTTTGTGTCAATGCAAGTACACCATGAAACAAAAGATTCAAGAATAAAAAATGCACCCAAATGGAGATGAAAACTAATCTATATGATAATAATGCAAAATAATAAAAGAAAGGAAATGTAATAACAATGCAATACTAATCTATGAAAACAAATATGGATCTAAGCTAATATAAAAATGCAAGGATGAAACCTCATGATGGAAGCAATGGATGCATGAGAGAAGAAGACAAGAAGATAGAAGTTCTCCACAAACAGATTTAGTATTCAAACTCCCTCAAAAATCACTCTCCAAACCCTCCACCATAACAATAGCATAATAATGGATCTCAAGAATGAGGAGAGGGCTCTCCCTTATAAATAAAAATGTGGAGATGGGAAGCTTCTCACAACCAATATGGAATAATAGAGTTTGATCCATGTGAGAAAAAATTCTGCCAATGAGAAAAGAGGAGAAGAATTAAATGAGGGAAGGAAAAAAGAATTTATTTAATTTTTATTTATTTCATTTCCTCTTTCATGTGGGATTTATTTAATTAAAAGGGAGAAAGTTCTTTTAATTAAATAGCAAATATTTAATTAAATTAAAAGAGGGATTTTTCTCTTAATTACTTAAATGTGAATGAATTTAGTTAAAAGAGAGGTTTTCTTTTAATTAAATGGAGACTTATTTTATTTAATTAAAAGGGAAATTTTCTTTTAATTAAACAAGACTTAGAATAAAATGATAAACGTTAGAAAAATAAATAATCAAATTTGATCAAGAAAATTGATTTAATGAAATATTGCAAACCATTGATTCGGGAAATAAATTGAATAATCGGGGCCCATAGTCTAGGTGACCATTTTAGGGTGCATATAGTTAGTACCTCTAAAAATTCTTCTATTATCATTATTGAATTTATGTTTCTTACATTTCATAGCTCTACGACAAAAACCATGACAATTATAACAATAACTAGAAAGGGGTTTAAACGACTTACCTGTACAGTTCCTTTTCATGTGATGAAATTAATCATAGTCATAGCATATTCCTTTGAATTGGTTCCTCTCTTCTTTAGCTGATTCAAACTTTTTAGGAAGCTTAGATACATCTTCAGATTGACTAGACTCAACCTTGATCTGATTTTCTTGTATATGGTCAGGTTGTTAGATCACAAGATCTAGTTCTCTACTTACTTCAAACTTCTTGGATGACTTTTCTCCAAGGTATCCAAGATCAATATTATCATAAAAGGGTTGAGCTATATAAATATCTATTCATCAATATTTTTAGTACTTGAATATAATTTCTCAATTAGTTTCTTAGATTGAGCTAGCTCTCCCTTCATGATAGTATTATACTTCTCAAGTTCTATAAATATTGTAACTTTTCCTTCTCAAGCTCAAATGTCACTTTGGTAAGGTTATATCTTGAATATCTTCATTATTAGATTTCAAATCTAACTCAATCTTACTAGCATTATCCTTAAATCTCAAATTTAGATTTGTAATCTTTAGTTTATGCTTAGGGATCTCAAACTTTTTCTCTAGTCTTGAAACATCATCACTATCCTTGATATTATCTTTGGACTTAAGATAATCTATCTTATCTTTCAAAAACTCAATGTAGTCTTTCACATTTTCATACTTGTGTATCAATGTATCTCTTTCTTCTATAAGTATATTAATCTACTCAAAAGATTCTTCAAGATGATTTTGTAACTAATCCATATCAATAGATATTTTACTCAACTTGGTAGGCCTTCTCTGAGAAGAAGTTTTATGATACCAATTGTTAGAAATAGAAAATACTAAGATGGGGGGAGGGGTCGAATCAGTATTTCATAAACATTTTCCTAAATATGGATATCATTAACAAATTTATTACTTGCATGTGAAAGTAAACTAATTATTTTTAATAATAAAAACAATCAAAAAGTAATACAATACTTAACACCACATTTTTTTTAACTAGGGAAAACATGGCCAAGGGAAAACCCCAATGAGTATGATACCCACAAAATAATCCATTAACCAAAAGTTGATGTGAAACATTTTGACCCTATTAGGATTCTATTAAATTCATATAGTGTCTTGGTCCTTATTAGAGGAATAGGCCCTGTTAGAAGTCTCAACCCTATTAGGAGTTGTTATTACAATTACAAAAAGTACGGACTATGATCCTAGTTCTTAAACATGGAATATATAATAATGATCTTCATTACAAGAGATAAATACAAAAACTTTTAATGTTGATGTCTTCAATATCTAATTTGATTTTCTACTCTTCACGAAACTTGGATCATATATTGTACTTCTCTAATCTTATATCAGAATTTGTATCTCAAACAATACCTTGCATACCATAATTATGACTTACAAGTATGCATTCTCAATCACACTTCACATTCAATTTTTTTTTGGTTATACCATAATTCTTTGAATGGTCAACCTCCATTCTTTCATATGTTTTCCAAGATGAAAAAGTAACTCTTTTTGACTTAGGGTTAACATCTAGGATGTTGTCCCTAATAAGTCAATTAATTATTTTAGTAAACAAAATATTTCATAACTTAACATATCCATTTCCTTATTTTTACCTTGTCTTGTATGTTCAAAATTGTTACTATAAAACTATAATATATTGTTAGCATGAATGCTGATGATACTACTTTTGTTCAATATCCTAAGCATTAGATAATATTGACATGTTACATTCATGACTTTGTTTGTCATTGATGTCAACAGCATAGTAAGTCTATAATGACTGGCAAAGTAAAAAAGAGAGTTTTTTCTTTTTCAGTGATGCACGATAATTGACATGTTAAGTAAAATATCCTTATGATGTGGTTCAATGTGTAGCATGTAAGTTGAATATGTATGGAGGTTGTACCTAATTTATAGAGAGAAGTTTAGAGATAGATTGCTTGGAAAGAATTTTCTAATTTTTGTAGTATATCTTTCATATTAGATTTAATAAGAAGATGCATGGTTAGAGAATGATATAGATGACAATCAAATAATGACATCAGTGGATATACAAGCCCTAATATTAGAAGTATAAATTTTTGTATAGAGTATGAGCTGACAATACTATTATAATTATAATTGATTAATTATCTTATTATACTTAATTGTGAAAGCCTTGAGGCCAACTCAAGGAATTATTTTGAAGATATGGTATAAAGGAAAGATTTTTTCCTTGTTTGTAGTAAGTATCAAGTATTGTATGAAGTGTAAAGTGCAGAAAGGAGTAGAGTGTTTATTGAATGTGCATAAGTGATCCAAAGGATTATTGGATATGAGTTTTGTGATCTAATTATAAGATCAAAAGGAGAAAAGGTCTAGTTAATAGGATAGAGGAAGGAAGTACTATTAAAATTTATTATTTTGGAAGGAATAGTATAGAGATTATTTGGATAGTGGGTTCATTGCTCTTGCCCTTGAAACTATTTAGACAGTGGGTCCAGTTATCTTCCACAACTTCTAATAGGGATTCAGAGTCTCCTAATAGGTACTGATATGTATTAAATTTTGTTATAGACTCCTAATAGGGTCCATCCTCTAACAATGAATATTTGTATTAGTACATCATCTTTTGGGTACCATCCCTACTAGGGTTTTCCCTCTGATCAAGGGTTTCCCTAGTTAATAAATTTTGTGTTATTGTGTATGAGTCTCTTGTGGTGGTTTCTAAGTATATTACTCATATTATTAAGTTTTTTTAAAGTTGATACTTGTGATATTAGTTGAATAATTGATTGACCCCCTTAACATAATGAAGCTAGGAGAATACCCAAAGGAGATTCCCTAGGCCCCAACAAATAACAACATAGTGGAAACAAAACACAAGATACACAATCTGATAACAAATGCAACTCTTTATTCATAAAATAATTGTTTACATGCAATGTGTTGGGCTGTCAGGCCTTCCCAATTATGGCCAAATACAATAGCAATTACAATAGGAGTTTCTTAGGATCCCTAAAAATCTAACCCCAACACTAGCTAGTCCAGATCTACACTCTACTAGAAACCTCCAAGATCTCAACTTGTACTTGCAAGCCACAAATGAATCTCCTTTTTTCTAAACTATAGCCACTAGCTCTTCTCACAAACTCGCAACTCCTACTATAAACTACCTCGCATTCAACTATTTGTCCATAGACTTAGGAAAGCTTGCTCCTTGGCTTCCTCCTTCTCTCCAAGATTCTACGAAGAAGAGATCACACCTTGAAGCTTGATTTCAAATTCTTGTATGCCTTTCTTAAATAGGCACTTAACACCCAAGATGTTACAAACATAACCAATGTGGGATAAAAGGTAAATACAACTACCTTCAAAAAATATTTAATTCCCACCCAAATACAACTAAGCACCACCATGTAGCCCAACAAATATTAAATACGTGATTTAAGAAAATGTGCACAAACTTCTAGAATTCTAACTACACACCTCGATAAATGGAATGACAACCATTTTTATTTATTTTTCTATTTACGCCACCTATGCACCTCAAAAATAGAAATTTTTCTTTTTTACCTTTTTTCTATTTATAATTTTTTTGAAAAAATTCTCTAACTTTTGTCACTTTCTCTCTCCTCAAATTTTTTTTATTAAAAAAAACCACAACCCTCTTTATTTTGTGATGCAAGATGCTCTTGCATCAGACTCCCCAGATAGATAGGAAAGTGTGTCCCACACTTTGATGCCAAAAGAAAGATCCACAACCATCTTCATCTTCACCAAAGGTTTCCGCTCCATCAAGGACAAGAAAACCAACATGCAAATCATCCACATCTGCATCACCCTATAAAGCACCTAAATCTCAATCATCCAATCAGCATGCTCACTCCTACAAACAAACTGAACATAATAATTTATCAATAAACCCTCATCCACATATGCAACTAGTGAATCCACACTAGTAGCAACTAACTCCATATCAACATCAATATGTAGGTCTCCATCAACACATTCCAAACTCACAACACCAATGGTCTCATTGCTCGCAACAAGATTCTCTGCAACATAGAAGTCACCACCAACAACAACTATATCATTCATGACTAAGTGCTCTAAAATCTCCATGTTAGACTCAACCAACTGATCATGAAAATTGATCTCCATTACAACATCAGCAAGATTAGGAATATCCTCAGCAACAAACTCAAGTTACTCTTTAGGTTTTGTATTAGACTCCACAAACTCATCAACAAAACCAACCTCTTCCACCTTGACCTCGCCATGTTGTCTTCTCTCTCAAACAAGTCTTCTAACTAGCCAAATAACTCTTCTCTAGATCGGTAGACTCCAACTCCAATAGCATATAACTTCCTTCTTTTATTTTTCAATTTTTTTTTGAAAAAGTAACATCCACAAAAACTTCCACCTAATCTATTATCTCATTGATCCTCTTCTTCACTATATCATGGAGATTTTCAATTGTCCAAGAGTCCAATCCTCTTAGATCCATCTTCCAAGATCTTCATAAACCCTCTATAAAAATCACCAATAGGTCAATCTTCCCAAACAAGATCAACCTTCCATCTTCACAACCATAGATCCATCTATATATCCTCCCAGGGTCCTGGTGCAAACGACATCAACTTTGGTGGTCTATCTACACAATCTAAAATAACCTTTACTCTAATACCACTTCATATAGTGAAAGTAGGAGAATCGCTAAAGGAGATGTACTAGCCCCCAGCGAATAACCACATAGCAAAAACACAACACAAGATACACAATCTCATACCAAATGAAACTCTTTACTCATAAAATAATTGTTTACATGCAACATGTCAGGTTATCAGGCCTTCTTAGTTACAGCTAAATACAATAGTAATTACAACAAGAGTTCTGCAAGATCCCTCAAGATCCAACCCAAACACTAGCTAGTCTAGATCCACACTTTGGTAAAACCTCCAAGATCACAACTTGTGCTCACAAGACACCAAGAAATCTCATTGTTTCTAAATCGTAGCCACTAGCTCTTCTCACAAACTCACAACTCAACCATAATCCTACTATAAACTACCTCACATTTGGTGCTCTATCCATAGACTCAAGAAAACTTGCTCCTCTGCTTCCTCCTTCTCTCCAAGATTCTACTAAGAATAGATCACACCTTGAAGCTTGATTTCAAATGCTCATATGTCTTCCTTAAATAGACACTTACCACCCAAGATGTTACAAACACAACCAATGTGGGATAAAAGGTAAATACAACTACTTCAACAAGTATTTAATTCCCATCCAAACACAACTAAGCACCACCATGTAGCCCAACAAATATTAAAAACATGATTTAAGGAAATGTCCACAAACTTCTAGAATTCCACCTACACACCTCGATAAATGGAATGAAAACCATTTTTATTTATTTCTCTATTTACCCCACCTATGTACCTCAAAAATAGAAATTCCTCTATTTCACCTTTTTTCTATTTTTTTAATTTTTAAAATAAAAAATTCTCTAATTTTCATCACTTTATCTCTCCTCCAGTTTTTTTATTTTTTAAACTTTAAAAACAAAATTCACACCCCATTTTATTTTGTGATGTAAGATGCTCCTACATCACCCCCCATCTCAATTATATTGGTGGACTATATATTCTAACAATTCATATCAAAGCATGAGGTCCTTAAAGGATAAGCTTAACAACTTTGGGAGATCAATGATGAATCTTTTCAAAAAGGATAGTCCTAGATTTGATGAGGAAAACTATTATAGTTGGAAGGAGAATATGAAGACTTATTTGTTGTGCATGAATCTGGGTTATTGGATCTTACCAAAGAGAGAGCAGAAAATTTTCAAAGAAGGGAAACTTGAAGAATGCAGTGAAGTAGAGAGAGATCTATTCATGTGCAAGGGAGCTAGAGAGGCTCTACTATAAACTCTTCCAGAGAGTGAATAAAATTAGGTAAAGTCACTTCAAACATCTCATAAAATTTTGAAAGTGTTAGAATATACTTTTGAAGGTGGTACACATAAAAAGAGAGTAAGATTGCAAAATTGGATATGTACATTTCAAGATGATAAAATGATGGAAGATGAATATGTAAGAAAATATATTGGTAGAATATCAGAGATTTTGTAGGAATAAAGTCACATGGTTAAACTAAGGAAGAAGATGAGGTTGTGTGGAAGATCTTAAAAAATCTGATAACATCATTCAAGCAAGTTGCTTAGATGATTTAGCTACTTATACCCTACACTAAGGAGCTTACCATGTAAATGTTACTTGGAAGATTGGAAATAGTAGAAGTAGATATGAGGCAATGAAGAGAACTAACAAGAGTTGAGACAACTTTCAATTCCTTGAATGTTAGGCCAAACTTGTCTAGAAACATCAAAACTCATGGATATTTTGCTGGTAGTAGAACAACCAGATTTGATGAAGACAAGAAGATTGAGAAAGGTATAATACTTCTTGTGAGAAAAGAGAAAGATGGTAAAAATATCCTTAAATGTTGGACATGTAATGAGTTTGGTTATTATGCATCTAGATTTCCTAAAAGAGAGAAAAATTATATGGGAAATTCTAAGCCAAGAAGAAATAGAAATTGTTTATATGCTAACAAAGGTAAGGAGTCTGATGAAAGAGCTCAGAGTGAAAGTGATGATAAGTTAGGATTTGTATCTATTAAAGAAGATGATCCTAATAGAGAAATTAGAGATGAAAAGGCTCTAATTTCCCAAGTTGAAAATAAATTTGATTGGATAATAGATAGTGGTTGTTCACATCACATCACTAGTGATATGAATAAGTTTGTTAAATTTAGGAACTATTGGGCATTTTTTTTGCATGAGGTCAATGGCAAGAATCCATAGTGTAATTCCTCTCTTGAAAAACAAATCCTTTTAAGGATCCACTCCAAGGTTCAGTGTTTGTCTTGTGACATACCAAAATATGCTCAGTAGAAGATAAATGTGATTGTTCACAAGGAGGCCTTTGCTGGTTCTAAAAACTCTTTTATCTTGGAATCAAAGTAAAATTTGTTCGTTCTCTCAAAATATCACACCAAAAGGACAATGTTTTTGTATTTTTGTATTTTTCAATGAATACAACTCTAACAATGTAGCTACTATGAGGTCCTACTCTAACAGGGGGTTTAGCAAAGCAAATAACAAAACTAAAAGAAAAATAATGTGAAATCAAATGACTTGAAATTGGAATTTGTAAATAGACATAAGCTGTAGGACACAACACGCTACAAATTAAACCTCTGAATAAATTAGTAGGAAACCAATGAAAATAGGAGTAGTGTTTCCTAGAATCCACTAATGCAATTGTCGATGAGAATTTTTAACAAATTGAATGATGTTTCACTCTTCATCAAATCGCAACGCCACGGAAAGTGCGCTCATGCGAGACAAAAAGCTATGTAGACACAATCAAGTGATCTCTTCTCAAGCTCGTTACATCAATAGAATTTATATTTCTATACAAAACACTAGAACTAAAAGATCGCACAACCAGAAACAACACAATAAAGCTTTGGCTCAATCACAATCTCATGAATAAAATCCACAAAACAATGACACATTCAGGCAAGAATAACTACACTCTGAATGCTAGCACCAAAAGCATAACTTTATTGCATAATAACGGTGGCCCTTTTTACATTTCACAATGGGATATTTATAAGAAATCATCTCCTCAATTTTTGTTGAGAGTGAGAGATATCTTGATGCAATAAAATGCTTTTAAAACATTTAAACAAACTAAATATATACAAACTAACAATTTAATTGGTGCTTAGAGGGACTCCATCCATATTTTATTCATTAATTGGATGCATGAGACATTTACATGTCAAAAATAGAGAAAGCATGAGAGAGAAAGTAGGAGGAAGCCATCAGTCAAAGTGGAAGTGCATGGAGGCATCCAAAATGGAAACTGGCCCTTCACTAGGCATGTGTTGGAATTAACTTGCATGGAAAGTGCTATTTTTGGAACTAGCAGTCAATTGATGGTGCACCTCTGAATTACGGAGCTATGAACTTGCGTACTTGCGAAGCTGTGGACCTTGGAAGCTTAATTCACCAAAAAATCAAAGTTCTCAATTTTGAAAATGGTTTTTGGGTTTTTCTCAAATTGGGTTTTAGATCATTTTTTGTATACATTCTTTGCCTTTTTTTGATGATTTACACCCTCTTTATAGCCAATCACTTTCATAAACTTAAACTCCTTATGCTTCTTCAATTTAAAATCTCAAGGCACTTGTGTTGAATCTTGCCATTAATAGCCGCATAAGATCAGGAACCTATTCTACTTCATGTGTCCAACCTCTATATCTTCAACCTCTGTCTTCTCTACAACCACCCTATCCTTCCTGACGAGAAATTAAGTGATCTAGATGATCAAATGTTTGAAACTTTTTCATATTTTTTCGCAAATTTTTCTAGGCATTTTTTAATGGCTTTTTTGGAGGTCTTCTACTCAAAATTTCAAGTTGAAACTTTCATCAATCCCTAAAATTAGGTAGCCAAAGGCTCACTGTTTTAGCGACTAAAATTATATCTTCAATTCTTCTTTCCAACAATGTAAATGCTTCTGAATTTTGAGCTCCGAATCAAAAGTTATGACCTCGGCAAGTTAAGGATACCTTTTTTACCTACACAAATAAGAAAATATTAGTTTGTAGAGTTGAAAATGCTTAATTAAGATAAACACCTCTGAAAGACAAATTTTAGACCTTTTATTTTATTTATTTGGGTGCACACACTAGGGGGGCACCCGTGGCACCTTTCATGAGGGGTGTGGGCGTGGCATGCCTCCATGAGGCACCGCGGTGCCTCCATGGAGCATGTGGCATGTGGTACGCCTCCATGAGGGGTGCTTGCATGGCGCGCCTCCATGAGGGGCGCAAAATTTTTATTTTTTAAATTTTTTAAATTTTAAATTTTTTAAAAAATATTATTATTATTATTATTATTATTATTTTTTAAAAATGTTTTGATTTTTCAATATATATTTTTTGGTTTTTTTGACTCTAAAATTCTAACTTCTAACCAAATTTTCTTCTCCTGACTCTTGAACTGTAAGTTCGGGAGTCAAAAAAAGCAAGGGGTCCCCATTCCTAGTAAGGAATGGGGCATGTGTTGTGAACACCACAATAGGAACTATGATAGAGATAGTGTTAGAGTTGGTAACAATGCATCCTATCATATTATAGGGAATGGATCCATTACTTTAGATGTAAGAACTAACACTGACAATGTTTATTTTGTTGATGGATTGAAGTATAATTTGTTATATATCGAATAGTTGGTGGACAAAGGGTATCAATTGTAATTCATAGAAAAGACTTGCACTATCAAGTATAAGATGGTAAGATGATTGGAACTGGAACTAAGTCTAGAGGTAATGTACTTCAATTGAATCCCACTAAAATTACTTGTTTGGTTGCTAAAGTGGATAACACTTGCTCATGGCATAGGAGATTATGCCATATAAAAGTTGATAATATTGGAAAGGTTAGTAGCACATTTGTAGTTAGAAATATTCTTAAGATAATTAAGCCTACTCATGTGGTTTGTAAATAATGTATTTTGGCTAAGAAGAAGAAGGTATCTTTTCCTAGCAAGAAGTTCACTACCATAGAGAAGCTAGAGATTGTTCACACAGATCTAAGTGGTCCCTCTAGAACAAGAAGATTTTATGATGAAAGGCATTTCATGATTTTTGTTGATGATATCAGTAGAATAATGTGGGTAGAATTTCTTAAAGATAAGTCAGAAGCTTTTTAGAAGTTTAAGATATTTAATAATAGAGTTGAGAATGAATCTAGTGTTAAGATAAAATGTTTGAGATTTGATAGAGGAGGAGAATTCAGTCCTAGAGATTTTAACATATTTTATGAAGAGAATGGAATCAAAAGGTAGTTATCTTCACTTTGGATGCTTGAATAGAATGAGATAGTAGAAAATAAAAAGTAGATCAGTAGTAGAGGAAACAAGAGAGATGTTGTTTGAGAATGATGTATCCAAGCCATTTTGGGGAGAAGTAGTCAATACAAAAATGTACACTTTGAAAAAAATATAGATCATAAAAGGTATAAGTAAGACATCTTATGAACTATGGTTTTGTCATTGACCATCATTTAGGTATTTAACAGTATTTGGTAGCAAGTGTTATATTAAGAGAGATGATGATGTTGGCAAGTTTGATCCAACAAGTGCTAAAGGTATTTTTCTTGGCTATTCATTGAAAAAAAAGGCATATAGATGTTTAAATCACAAAAATAAGACAATAGTTTAGTGTGAAAATGTTAATATTGATGAAAATTTTGGAACTAAGAAAAAGATGTTGGATTACAATTCAGATGAAGAGGAAGATAATTATTGAATTTTTAGACAAAATATAGAAGTTTTTTTGAGACTAACAATGATGTGTTAATTATTCAGAAAAGAGGAGGGAAGAGATCTAAACCTAGAGATGAGATAAGAGTTCAGATGTCAAATCCTACTCCTATTAGGAATTTGACAAGGAATCACCCTCCAGAGTAGATAATTGGAAGGAAAGACAAATGTGCGATGACAAGAAATAGAGTTAATGAAAAGATATATTTGATTTCTTAAGTTGAACCTAAGAGTATAGATGAATCATGTCAAGATGGTCATTGGATTCAAGCAATGAAGGAAGAATTAGATCATATTGTGAAGAATGAAACATAGGAGTTAGTTCCTAGACCTAAAGATAAGAATGTGACGAGATCCAAATTGGTATTCAGAAACAAAATGAATGAGCAAGGAGAAGTTGTGAGGAACAAGGCTAGACTTGTATTCAAAGGATATTATTAGCAAGAAAGCATAGATTATGAGGAGACATATGCACCTATAGCTAGAATGGAATTAGTGAGAATGTTCCTGGCTGATGTAGCAAATAAGAAGTTCAAGGTATATTAGATGTATGTTAAATCAACCTTCTTGAAAGGAGAACTTAAAGAAGAGGTATATATTGAACAATTGAAGGTTTTCTTCTCACATAAGACAAGTAGGTTGTTCATATTGCAACTAGATGTCCAAAGAAGTAGAACTATAGAGGTGGTGAGAAGTACAAAAGTAGGAGAGATGAAGATAGCAAGGACTACAAAGACAATGGAAAAGAGTCTTGCTATATTGTTGAAGAGGGAACAAAAGATGAATCTAATGAAGTGGTGTATGTTTTAATGAAGGATGAATTTGATGAAGATGAGGCAACTACACTTGTGACTTTTGTGAACAAGAATGACAGATGGATCATTGATAGTGGGTGTTTACATCAAATGACTGGAGACAAAAGTAAGTTCATTACCTTGAATTGTTATGATGGAAATACTGTAAGATTTGGTAATGATGCACCATGTTTGATAAAAGGAAAAGGTTCTATCAAACTCATAGATAAGATTTTATGTGACAATGCTTACTATGTTGAAGGACTTAACTATAATCTGTTGAGTGTGTTACAATTGAATAATTTGGGATGTAAGGTTGCGTTTGAGAAAAAGATAGTGAAGATATATGACACAAATGGAAAACTAATTGGAAAGGGTGATCAAACTAGGAGTAATCTATTCTATCTTGATATAGAGGATGCTACTTGTCTAGTTGTAAAATTTAATGATGTATGGTTGTGGCACAAAAGGTTATGTCATGTTAATTTTGATAACCTCGTTAGTATTAGTAGCATAAGAAAAAGTTAGAGGTTTGCCTAAGTTGAAGAAACCTGATAATATAATGTACAAACAATGTCAGATAGGCAAAATGACAAAGTCAAGTTTTAGGAGTAAAACTCATATCTCTAAAAGTATACTAGAGATTGTTCATACTGACTTGTGTGGACCAATTGATGTGAAAAGCCACAGAGGAGATAAGTTACCTTGCATTGTTTCAAATGATTGTTTAGTGCTTTGTCGGTCATCTTTTGGTTCTCAATGACTATTTATGAATCCGATGCTTGATTTATAAATCAAGCACCCAATTTTTGAATTAAGAATTGGGTGCTTGAATCTAAAGCCATGGGTGGTAATTTTCCATTAGCATAGGGTTTTTCCTTGGGGAAGGGCATGGTACAAGCTTGGTGGGACCAAGCTTGTGCCTTTAACTATCAAATTTTAACTAAGGCAAATTTTCAACTATTTAAGGCATTGTCATAATTTTTATAGTGTCTTCCTGCTGGTTTTATTTTTTGACAAAACAAAAATTGATTATAGATCTTATTGTTTTGATTTTAGAAATCTAAATTTACAATGTTGTGAGTTCATTTTCTACTTTTGCATTATTTACTTATCAAAAGTGTCACCAAAGCATAAAACAGTGAGATTCACTAAAAATTTAACAAATTTTTAAATTTTTCATATTTCTTAAATTTATTTAAACCTCATCAATCTGAAAATAATTTTTTTGAAGTTTTAAAAAATAACTTCAAAAGTTAAATTTTTATTAAATTATAGTTTCTATACATGAGAGGTTTTAGAAATCAGCTTAATCATCAATTAAAAATTAATTTTTAAAAATTATTAAAAAAATTAAGAAAAATTATTTTAATCAATCTTTGGTGTGTCAAGTTAATTCTTTTAAAAGGATTAAAAAAAATTCATTTAGTTGTTTCAAATTATGGTATCCGTACACATGCATGGTATGGTCGTGAAACATGCATTTTGAAAATATGGTTTCTAAAGATCCATACAAAATAAACAATATGTCATACAAGTATTCAAATAAATTACATATCCATAAAGTAGACTCTAAGCACTATAATTTATATTGCTAAAATTATCTAATATTCAAGCTATAAATGCCTCAAATTATACCATCATTTGACAAAATAATCTAAAAATAGGAAAAAAACTTCCACTTTTTGGCCAAAAGAAAGACCCAACTTCTTGCACTAACCCCATTGATGTCAAACCTTACTATTAAAACAATTATTAAAAGTCTAGAGTATCATATTAGGTTATTAATGAAGAGGATTTGAAAAGAGAGATAAATAGATGAACTAGTGAGTTGTTGATTAAACAAGAGCAAGTATGTTAGAATTACAATGGGTGCTTGATTAGATAGCCTTTGACAAGACAATGTATTGTTTAATAATTAAATGGAATGAAGAAGATAGTTGATTTGATGTATAGAAGTAAAGCCAAGAAGTTTAGTAAACTTGACCAAGTGACAGTTTTGTTAGGTCAATGAAGCAAAAGATTAAGGAACTTAAGAGCTAGCCGAGAAAACAATATCAGTTGAGTGATAATTATGGACAAGAAATTTGAAGGAAAAAATGTAGTAGCACCTGAGGATAGAGAAGACTGAGAAAATTAGTGAAAGATGAGTGATACAAAATGGTAGAGAGTGACCTACATAGTGTTGATTAAGAGAAGAACACAATGATGACTACTAATGTCAGCAAATAATAATTTCTAAAATAATTGAGTTTGATGCCAATATAATTAAATTTTAAGATTAGTCAAAACATGTGGATGATAAGGATTGATGAGTTGGCAGATTTTTGGACAAACTGAGTTTGTTATGTGATCAAAGGAAAGGATTTAAAAGAGAAGTTTCTAGAAGTGTCAAGAAAGGAGTAGAAGGAAAAACTAATGGATAGTCATTCAATCTAATAAAACCTTATGATCTATGATGATTTTTAAGTGGAAAAATATCATAGCTACCTATTTAAGGAGGCATGGATTTTTTCTAAGACTGGTTCCATGTTGATTGGTGTTTTTGTGGAGAACTTGTAAAGAAAAGACTAACAGAGGCAAAGTGAGAAGATTGGTGAAAGTTGACTACTTGAAAGGTTGCCAAGTAGATTAGAGATGGGGATTATAATGGAGTCCACTCAGTGAACCATCAAATGAGATGAATGGAGATCTCAATTTGCAAAGTGAGTTATGTCTTAACAAATCAAATCTAGTTTTTACTTTCTAACCATCATAGTAGTCAAAACCCTTTGATTAAGGTGACATTCTAGTGGAATGATCTAAATACCTCTAACTAGGCAACTCCTAATAGGGTGATTGAATCCTTTAACATCGTCACACCTAAAAAATATTTTGTAACCTTTAACAAGGTTTCCTCTTAACTGATTTCATTTCAGAAGAGTGAAATTGGTAGCATTTTACTTAATGTTTTTTATCATATTAGGTTTCCACATTAAAGTCTAGTGTCATATATGTGTGAATTTTATACATATGATGTTGGATACAATTGATTAACTATGTATTGTCTTTGATGTTACACAAATGTTATATCATTAATAGTCTGTATATGTCAAGCTCACTTGGGTAGTGAGGATATTTTTCTATGTCAACCAAGAATTCTTGTGGTTGCCTAGTTTAGAAGGCATTGTCTAGCAAGTTTACTTGAGCATTGGAGGAAATTATGCAGAAGATGATTGTTAACCGAGCTCACTCAATTAATGAAGGAAATTTGGATGGAACTAGTGCTAACCAAGCTCACTCAGTTGCCAATGGATTTTTATGAGTCTACAGTATTAACAGAGCTTCTGTTGGTTAACATAAGAAATTGTTTTAGATTTAGTTTCTACTAAGCTAGATCAGCTAATGAAAGATTTTCTTATTTTGGCATATTAAGCCTAATTGATTTATCTATTGGTTCTACCTAGCTAAGGTGATGAATATTAATTATTCTAAGTTGTAGTTGAGCTTACTTGACTATTAAAGTTTTAGTGAACTTCACTATTTTACATTTAGGTACCACCTTTTATTAAAAAATAATGCAAAAAAGGTAAATAAAATCATAGCACTATAAAATTTATACTTCTAAAATTAAGATAGTGAGAGCTCTAATGGGTTCTTGTTTCATAAAAAAATTTGATCAGGAAGACCCTTTAAAAATTATGCCAAGGTGTGAATTTGTCAATTCAATGCCTTAGCCAAATCTTGGGAGGTCAAGGCATAGGCTTGGTCTCACAAAGCCTATCCTGAACCAAAATATGAGGTGGGAGAAAAAAATCTCACCCAATGTTGTAAGAAATGGGCACTTATTATTTGAAATTCAAAAAATGGGTACCCATTTAGAAAATGTCAAATTGACATCCAAAATCCCCTCAAAAAAACAATATTTTAAATTTTTAGAAACAAGTACCCATTTTTTAAAAGTAAAAAATGGGTACCCATTTCTAAAAAATAAATTTTTTTTATGTTTTCAAAAATGGGTACCCAATTTAAAAAAAATATTGGTGCCCATTTTTAAATTCAGGATTGGGTGCCTGAACCTAAAACGGGTACCCATTTCAAAAGGAGCATGATCTCAATTTGCAATAATGTTTAACCACTTATGATGGTCTTCCCTGTTAAAGGCTTGCCTTCTTAAAGGTTTTACACTATATCAATAGTGACCTATCTAAAGGATTTACAAACACTTTACATGAAGCGTCACCCTGTTAAATGATTTTACCACCTTGTCAAAGGATCTACAATCTAGCTATTAAGCTAACCTATCAACATATGATTTTATTTCTAATACAATTGCTAGAGAGTATTAGATTAATAAACCTGATAGCTTATAGTCCTTAATTGTTGAATTTAGACACTTGATCTACTCTCTTTGATCTTGATCCTTTGAGATTTGATATCTATTTGATGCCCTTGCTTTGTTCTAATCAATTGAATATGAAATGTTGATCTAATCATTAAGTCTTTAACACCCCTATTGCTTGCCCTATTCTACAATTCACTTATCTCAATTATTCATCTACTTACCAACTTCAAATTGAGGGGTCGTTTCCTTCTTATAAAGGCTTTGAAGACTTGGGGTTTGAAATGAATCTACAATACATATTAAATATTTATTTCTCACTCACTCCTTGCACTTTTCTTATTGGTTGCATGTAGGTTGCATAGGAAATGTAAAAGATTCATTGTTATCTTTAATATCCTTCGAGATTCTTCTATGTCAGCTCAAAAAATGGTTTGCATTTGAGTTTGTGAAGGCAAAAACTCATATGTTGATTATGTATTACTCGGCACATACTAGATTACTAGTGCTTGGAACATGTATGATTTTGGCTTGCTTGACACATGTAGCATTCTGGCTTGCTCGGCACATGTAGCATTCTATCTTTCTTGACACATGTAGCATTCTAGCTTGCTTGGCATCAATTATGACTCGGCACATATACATCACTCGGCACATGAAGTCACTCAACACCTATTGGAATTCTAGCTCAGCATATATAGTGTACTTGGCTTTTATATGAAAATTAGTTACATGTATTGACACTCAATTGTGAAAACCAATCTAAGACCAACAATCTCCCCCTTTGACATGATTGTCAAAAACATTTAAGTAAGCATTATACTTGATCTTATGAGTACATCATTTACTCTTGTTCGGCATGTGTACAAAATTTCAAAAACTTGTTCAAAATTTTGTAAAGAACAATATACCTCAAAAATATTATAATTCCCCCTGAGCTGATGTTGCATTTCCATTCCTGTAAACAAAATTCTTGTGCTAAATTTGTCTCATGCTAATGTATCTAATACTCTTTGCCTTTGCCCTGTTTCTACTTTTTGCACTACCCCAAAACATTATATCTCTCCCTTTCTATTTACACATTATGTCTTTACCCTTGTTATTGTTTCTCCCCCTTTATTATATCTCCTCATTTTTGACATTGATGTCAGAGGGTGCTAAGGGTTAAGACCATATTTTTCCAAAAATGTACTATTTACCTCCATAATCATCTTGAGAGCTACATTCCAATTCTCCAAAGCAATTTCCAATGATTTATGTTGGATGACAGTCTATGCTGCAAGATGAACAATTCCATCTAAAGTAGAAAGATTAGGATCTTTCTTTAGAATAGTCTCTACATAGGCTTGTTCTTTATGGAGTATTTTCATGTGTGGGGTGATGGAAGATTGTATCTACATCAGTTTTGCCTTGATATTGTCCTCTTCTACTGTTAGTGCAACTAATTATTTTTGTGTGTGAAGTGTTTGACCAAAATGCTTCTCACTTTGAGTTGGATTTTTTGGTAGCTGTACACTAGAAATCTTTAGATTTCTCTCCAAGCTTAGTATCCTTTGGCTTGTCTCTTGTGTGATATATGAGAAGTCACACAACTTTTTTTACAATGAGAATACATTCTCAAGTATAGCCTTTGTCTTTTCAATCTTCTTCCCCAATTCAACTTGTGAAAGTGCTATATTACTTGATATTTTCTCATTGACTTTTCCTTGTAATTTCTTCTCAGACCATTCCACAAGTTTTACATTGGTTTCCTAGTCTTCATTTGTCACCTGTTCTACAATATCTAACAATTGTTCCAATATTGGTTTGGTTTCATCAAGTATTTGCAAGCTGAAGGCATCCAAAAAGATGTCCTTAATTTCATGTAATGCTTGCTTCTTCTTATACTCTTTCCTGAGTATCTCCTGATTCTTTTTCCTTTTGAATGTCTGCTACATGATTTTTATCTATTCAAGGCTCATGGTTGCATAGTCAAATTTTGGTATCTCTATTTCTTCATCTAATGTAGGTTCCCATAGTGGAGTACCCTTGCAACCTTAGTAGAGCTCAAGCCTCGTGTAGAAATTTGCAATGGTATTTCATTAGTGCTTAGCTTCTGAAGGACTTGTGTAGGAGTGCTAGTAGTTGGTAGATTAACCAATGTTTGTATGGTGGCCTACTCCTCTTCCTATGGTGTGTCCTTCTCTTCATCTAATCTCCATGGATCAATCACAATCAATTGGGGTGTACCTTTAGTTTGTACTATAGGATTAGATGCATCAGTTTGTCCTTTTTTCTTTGTTGATGTATCTTTTTCTTCTTCTATAGTAAGCTTTTGCTGCACTATATCAACTATTCTTGATGTGTCAACTATTAGAAATGTTAATGGAAGCATTAGAAGTTGAGCACTAGTAGCTATAGAGATGATAGAAGGTGATTCTTGTGGATTCACCTTATCTCTAATTGAGTTAGTTACTACCTTTTGCAACTCATCCATAATGACCAATACTAGATTTGTACATAACTTAGCCTATTGAGTGGATTGGTCAAGGATCTTTTTGAGATCCTCTGCAGTTAGTGGATTGATGTTCTGATAAGATTTGTCAGGAACATCTTTCATAGTTATGGTGTCTGTAGATGTGGAGATGACATGTGGAGGCCTAGGAGGTGGCAATTATGTGTCTTGCACAATCTGTTCTTCTTGTTGCTACTGTTGATGAGATATTGTTATTTCATCTCCTTTTTGTGTCTCCTCCTCTTCTCCTTTTTCCTTTTCTTCTTCCTCTTTCTTCTCTTCTTCTTTCTTCTCTTCTTCTCCCTTTTCTATTTCCTTTTCCTTATTTTGTTTCTCTACCTTCTCCTTCTCAGTAGTCTGTTCCTTATTTGCATTATCATCTTCTTCAGTGTTCTATCCCTCTTCTCCTCCATCCTTTTCAATAGTCAAGTTATATATTGACTTCCACAATCTTGTGGATTTATTTACAACTTCTTCAATTTTGTCTTGCAAAATGTAGAAGGCTCTATATTTTGATGCAAACTTGCCCCCATGTTTCTTATTTGCCTTAGCAATTTGACCTCTAGTCAATTTTGGCATCACTTGTGCCAACGTGGATTCTCTTATTTCCTTTTCCATTTTTAAACAATAATACCACTTATTTTCAATAATTTCATACAACTCCTTGGGCATTGTGTTGTCCAATTCAAGAGGAGTATTCTTGAATTCAGCCATCATGCAATATATTGATTCTTCTACCTTATTCTAATCCTCTCTACTTAGTTTATTGAAATCAATACTTTTTAATTCAAAAAAAATTGCATTTTTTCTAACATTATTAGAGATTTTATCAATATTGGACTTAGGAACATGGCTTACCACTCTAAATTGGTTGATGTCTTATGTTTCTATTCTTTCCTCATCATAAGATTCTGGTTGTGCAACATATTTCCTCCTTGGTTTCTTTTGCAATGCACCAATTTTCTCAATAGCCATCTTCTTCTCTTTGACTTGTTCCTTTGCCTTTTGAGTTGAAGCTCTTGTAGTGGCTCTTGTCACTGGTACAGTTCACTTGGCTTGAGTTGGCTTTCTAACCTTCTTTGCTTTGGGCTAGGTTGTAGGCTGAGCTTTGGCCTTTCTCTTCTTGGGCTTAGCTTGAGCTAGTGCTTCCTTGACTTCTTCTTCCTTGGCATCTTTTTTGGTTTCTTCATCCTCAACTAAGCCTTGTGTAATTTGTAGTGGGCCTTGCCCCTATTCATCTTCTTTACTCTCATCTTCTTCTTCTTCTTCCTCTTCAACAACCCCTTCAATTCCTTCTCCAAATTTCTTCTTAAGTTTCCTTGCTAGTTTATCCTTCCTCTTTATCACAAAGGCTGTCTTCAACTACATTTCAACTTTGGATTTCACAACATCATAATTTTTGAAATGTGGTGCATCCTTGTCAATTTCCTCTGTAGGAAATATTGTGATTGCTGTTGATGCTCCATTAATGTCTAGCTCATATCCCAATGGTCTTAGCCATCTAATGCTTGGAACTAATGCTTGGATAAAAGTGTGAGATCAATATCAACTAAAAAACAAATATCATTGATGTGCTAATCCAGTAAGGAAACTTGTATCCTAAACCTTTGTTTCATGGAGTTCTTGAAGTCCTCAAAGTAACTTGTCATTTGAGCTTCAAAGTTGTCTCCCATTTCCTCAATGTACTCATTGATTTGAGTAATAGCTGGCTTATTTGATTTCCAATTAACTTTGCCAATAGAGGGAGATTCTTCCAAAACATAGAAAAATATGCAAATTAGAACTTATCCAAAATTACACTAAGCATCTTTTGATCTTCTTATTGCTCCTAGACTCTCCATGATCTACTGTAATAACAATTCTTGACAATCCTGTAAGCCACATCTATAGCAATGCAAGGAACACTATTCATTCTTCTTGATTAATAGAATTTGTGAGATATGATCCTTACTACAAAGTCCAAAAGGGGATCTATGATAGTATCAATAGTCATGCCCCTTTTGTTCCATTTAGCCCTAGTGTTCTTTTCAACAGCTTCCTCGAAATCACTTTGTAGGGTATTGTACCAATCTAGGGTTGGAAAACATGTAACCCTATGGATGATTCTCTTTGTTATCTTGATAGGACCTCCTTCTAACCATAAACAACCATTATGTATTTTTCTTAGAACAATTCTTATCCATTTAGTTTTGAAAATTGTGGGGAAAACTAGGGCATGGGTTAAACCCTTTTTCTCAACTATTTGAAATTCTTCCTTCAACACTCTATTATCACATAGTTTATCATATGCTTGAAAAATCTCCAGGTCTCCTATTGCTCATACCTTTCAATTGTAACACTTCCTCACATCCTGCACCATCATGACTTTGGGTGAAATAATGGAGAGTGTGCTGATAGGGTTATTCTTATAGGCTACCTTTGGAATTGGACTAAAATTGGGTTGTTTAACCTTGTTGCTAACTAATTGAACCTCAAAACCTTCCTTTTCCTTGGGGTTTTTGGAATTGGATGCCATTTTGAAATCTAGGGTTTCAAAAGATATAAAATTTTATAATTGCGTAACTCGACACTTGAAGAATACCTTAGATCAATGAAAATCATGCTTGATCTTGTTGAAATCCATGCAAAAGCTTCAATGCTATTTGCGAGTCACTTCTGCAATCTTCTCATTCTTGCTCTATGTTTGAATGATGAGAAATGATAAAAAAATTGACCTTATACTTTTTTAGAACCTAGCATTAAATGCTTAGTGCATATATAGTTGTACACTCGGCTCCCTAAGGATTTTAGCATAACTCGGCTTCCATTGGTTTTCCATCACTCAGCTCCAACTAGATTTCCTTTTCACTCAGCTTCCATCAAAATTCCCTAGCTTGGCATCAATTGAAGATTATCTTGGCATCAACTATCAACTCGGTTGCAACTAACTACTCGACATGCACTAACATTTACTCGGCATCTAAGGATGACTAGGCAATACTGGTGCAAACTGTGAATTTTGACATTGCATCTCTAATCATGTTGAATTCTTCTTTTTAGTACTATCTTTTCTAGGAACTGATGCATGATGAAACTTTGTAAATTATTTCCTTATGCCTTCTCTCTACTTAGTTTGATGAAGTGTGATCACTTGACCTTTTAGGTGAAGTGATCCCTTCATTTGATGTGCTAACCTCATCTTTCTTTTTCCATGTCTTGTTCATTTGTCCTCTGACATGTTCTATATCCACCTTCTTCTTTCCTTTGTTGACTTTTGACTTGGGTGCCTTTGACTTTGTTGAGCAATTCCTGGTGATATCACCAATCTTAAAGCAACTAAAAAATATGGTTTGGCTCAACCATCTACTGTAATTCCCTCTAAAATGTGTCCTTATGCAATTTTCAAGAATGTGTCCATATTCCTCATAGTAGTGACAATTTGATAACCATGGTTACCTTCTCTTATTGCTTGATTTGATGTCCACATAGGCTTTGATCTACACTCAAATGCTCTATGTCCATACTTCTTGCAATTGTAGTAGTGACCATCAAATTTTGGTGTCTAGATAGTCCTAGTCCTCCATTCATGTGCTTGATGTCCTTGCTTCTTGCACTTATGACAATAGCTTGCATTCTTAGGCTTATCATGTTGATGGGCATTCTTGCTCCTACATACATTAGAAGTATGTCCCTTTTTACCATAGAAATGATAAGTAGGTTTAGTGTTCTTACCTTTTTTGATCCTTTCTTCTGTAGTCTTCAATGATTCTCCTTGTTCAGTGCTGATGTAACCAAGTCTTGAAGTATCATTGCTAGCCCTTGGTGATTTTAGTAGCTTCTCAAAGTACTTAATGGCCTCATTAGGTTCATTGAAGCTCTCTACAATCTCCTTTTCTCTTTTTAGGTCATTTTGCAATTGTTCATTCTATATCTTTAGTGTAGAGATCTCAATATCCTTCATATTTAGCTCATGATGTGCATTCATCATTTGACTTAAGGTGTCCAACTGCATGTTTGAGATTATTTCAAACTCAATTATCTTTTTGTCCAGTCTATTGGTAAGATTTCTCTTGTCATCTTCTAGCATAACCTTGTCTTCAATAACTCTTTTCTTCTATTTAGTTACTTCACAAAGCATTATGGCTTCTGATTCATGTTCAAGCTTGAGTATTTTTATTTCTTCTACCTGAGTTCTATTCTTCTCCATCAATTATGCTATTGTTGTATCAAAATCTTGAGTATCTCCATTGGCAAACCCTTTTGTGATATCAATCTCCTTGTAGTGTGTGTCATTTTTAGCTATGGCTATATCCTTCCTTCTTTTCAAGGATTTTGTAAATTCTTCTCTGGCTTCCTCCAAGTTGTGTATAGTGAGATGCACATCAATCACTTGATTCTCTATAATATTCCCAAGTTTGAAAACTTCATCTTCAAATCTTTTCTCTAAGCTATTAGGCTTCTCCTTGTGAGAACCTTGCTCTAATACTAATTTTTGGAATAATCAAATGGGAAGAATACTTCTGAGAGGGGGGGTGAGTTAGACTTGTATCATACTTTAACCTTAAAAGCTTTTAACTAAAAATAAATTGCATGCCTGTAAACATATCAGTTAAGCATACCAAATTTGGTAATACAAAAACCCTCAAAAATGAAAAGATAAAACTGGGGTGGGGATGATACCCACAAAATATTACTGTAACAATAATGTTTAACCACTTCTGATGGTTTTCCCTATTAAAGGCTTTACACTGTATCAATAGTGACTTGTCTAAAGGATTTGCAAACACTTTACATGAAGTGTCACCCTATTAATAGATTTTATTACCTTGTCAAAGGTTCTACAACCTAGCTGTTAAGCTAACCTATCAACATAGGATTTTCTTTCGAATACAATTGCTAGAGAGTATTAGATTAATAAACCTGATAGCTTACAATCCTTAATTGTTGAATTCAGGCACTTGATCTACTCTCTCTGATCTTGATCCTCTAAGATCTGATATCTATTTGATGCCCTTGCTCCATTCTTATCAATTAAATATGCAATACTGATCCAATCACTAAGTCTTTAACACCCCTACTATTTTCCCTATTCTACAATTCACTTATCTCAATTATTCATCTACTTAGCAACTTCAAATTGAGGGGTCTTTACCTTCTTATAAAGGCTTCAAAGACTTAGGGTTTGGAATGAATCTACGATCCATATTAAATCTTTATTTCCTGCTCACTCCTTGCACTTTTCTTATTGGTTGCATGCCTTCTCCATTTTTCTTATTGGTTGTAGGTTGGTTGCATAGGAAATGTAAAAGATTCGCTCTTATCTTTAATATCCTTCAAGATTATTCTATGTTGGCTCAAAAAATGGTTTACATCTGAGTTTGTGAAAGCACAAACTCATATGTTGATTCTGTGTTACTTGGCACATACTTGATTACTTGTGGTTGTCACATGTATGATTTTGGCTTGCTCAGCACATCTAGTATTCTAGCTTGCTTGACACATGTATCATTCTAGCTTGCTCAAAACATGTAGCATTGTAGCTTGCTCAACATCAATTGTGACTCGACACATATAGATCACTTAGCACTTAAAGTCTCTCGGCACCTATTGGAATTCTAGGTTAGCATATATAGTGCACTTGTCTTTTATATGAAAATTGGTTAAGTGTGTTGAAACTCAATTGTCAAAACCAATCTAAGACCCAACACTTCTAATAGAGTGAATTAAATACTCTCACAAGATCACACCTAACAGTGTGTTTTGTAACCTCTAACTAGGTGGGCTCCTAATAAGGCAAATAGAAGAGTGAAAAATAGTAACTAGTTGCAATTTATGGTTTTCCAAAATTAGGTTTCCATGTTAAATCTTGGTGTCTCTTGTGTTCATGCTATTTCCTTTATGTTTTTTCAATTAAGCTAAGTAAGGTTAATCACATTTAATATCTTAAGATCTGCATGTTTAATACTAACCGAGTGACATTAATATATTTAGTGTTAACTGAGTTACAACAAGTTATTGGTTTTATATTGTGTTGACATCTTAAAGGGACATTTGGATTTGGATTTTTGGTAACTGATTCACCCCTCCCTTCTGAGTTACTCCTTTCTATTTCCAAGAATTGGTATGAGAGCATTTGGTGCTTGCAGATAAGGTTTTAAGGACCTAAGCGAAGGATCAAGATGTCTTATAGAATGGAGATTCATAAGTTGAACAGAGATAACTTACAAGCATGGAAGGAACTCATGAAGCTACATTTGGAAACCATTAGAGATGAAAACCTAAAATATCTGGATAACAAATATGTGGCACCTGCTGGACCATTGTCTATGGATCAAATTATAGAAAAGAAGAATCATAACATAATGATGATTGGCATTTCCTCTACTCTCAATTATGTTGAATTTGATGAATTCAACAATTTTCCTAATCCTCATGGGTATGTGCAGGATCATGGCATGCCAAAAAGTGGTGATCTAAAAAATATGTAGTTTTGAAATGCTTCAAAGTATTTCAAAATCTATTCCAACTTTTTTCCCACCTATCCTTATACCAAACCAACAAATTAATACCTTTATAAGGCCTACTATATCTTTGGATACCAACCCTACATGCTCAACTTTAAAAACATCTCGAAAACATGTTTTTAAGTTGTTCTTGTGTATTTTTTACTTCAAACATGTATCTGGTGACTTTTTCTTCACCCAAATTTGATGAAACAAAAAGGGTTTTGTAAGAATGTTTTGAGCTTTCCCTAAAAGTAATATCTATCAAATTATGATTTCAATAAGTAATTATTACTTATATTGTAATAAAGTTACATATAAAGTGTTGATTGACACATTGATTCAAAAGAAATTATAACTTTCAAATGGTACAATAGTTTTGAAATCCAAAAGATGAATCACGTTCTATTCTTATTCCACTATAAGTGGATAAAAAGAAAAATTAAATTTTGCAAAGTTTTGAATTGGTTAATTTTGTCAAACATGAGAGTTTTCTCATTCCAAAAATACCACAGTAGAAAAATCATAATTAATTAATTATTTAGAATAAAATACCCAAAAATATTTATCACATCTAGGCATGAGTCTACTTCTTATATCAAGAATCTTATTAAAAAAATATTATCAATTTATTTTGATTAAGATGGTTGAACATATGTCTACTTATTTTATTCCTAAAACTTTTGTACTATTTCAACAAAATTCAAAATTTTGACCAATCAATTTTTATTTTTTTCAAATAAGTCCTAGTAGTTTAGAAACTCAGTTCAATTTCCTAGAGATTCTTTTCACTCAAATTTTTGATAGAAATTTCAAAAAAAAGTTCAAAATTGCATGTCAAGTAGACATAACCCTAATTTTTTGGTTTTTCATTGCCACTTAAGGGCATAGTTTCTTTGACCATGATCCTCAACACGCTCTCATGAAATTTTGAAGAAGTTGAAAGATATCTAGGGAAGAGATAAAAATGTGAGGAGAGCTAAAGCAGAAAGTCTAAGAGGTCAATTTGATCAAATGAAGATGAGAGTATATGAAAGCATTTCATAATACATTGAAAGAATCAAACCAAGTATAAGTGCAATCAAAGCCTCATGAGGAAAAATATATGGCATGACAGTAGCTAGCAAGGTACTCAGAACTCTTCTTCTTGTTTATGCAATTAGACTATTAGCCATTCAAGAGATGATATTTGATCCTAAAAATGATATAACTTTAGATGCACTAATGGGAAGGTTGGAAACCTTTGAGTTAGATAACTTTGATAATTATGATCCTAGCTCTAGTAGCATTGAGTCTGCATTTCAAGCTAAACTATCACTAAAGAAGAAAGGTGGAAAATCTAAAAGAAAAATTTTTGATAGTGAAGATGAACACAATACTGATGATGACCTTAAAGTCATTAAAGCCCTAATTACAAGAAGATTCTATAAAGGAAAAGGAACTTGCACAAAGGGAAAATACCTATAATATTTTTTTCTTGTGAAGAAGTTGTTCACATTGTTGTAAGGTGTCCAAACAAATAACACAAGTAAGAAAAGAAGAATAACAAGTACAAAGGAAAGAAATATTTCAAAAGCTGCAAAGACTACAAGGATAAAGGTAAGAAATTTTGTTACATGGCTAAAGATTTTGATAGTAGTGATGAAGATGAAATGGTTTAAATTGTTGTAAAAGATGAATAAAATCATGAAAATGATAAGATGGCCCTCATTAGATCATATTAGCAAGAATGACACATGGGTTATTGATAGTGGTTGTTTTCACCACATGACTGGTGACAAATCTAAATTTGATCACCTAGAACACTATGATGGTGGGAGTGTCAGATTTGGAAATGATGAACCTTGTTATATAAAAGGAAAAGTTTGCATTACATTGACTATTGAACTAAGATGTGGCAATGCTTCCTGGGTTAAAGGACTAAAACACAATCTACCTAGTATGGCATAGTTGAACAACTTTTGATTCAAGATAGAATTCATGAATGACATGGCCAAGCTGCTGCATGGAAAAGGAAATCTAGTTGAGACTGGAAATCAAACCAAAGGTAATCAATTCTATCTAGATCTACTTAAAATTCCATGTTTCCTAGATCAATTAGAGGAAAGTTGTTTATGGCATTAAAGGTTTTTTCATGTGAATTTTGATAATTTGGCCAACATAAGAAAGAAAAAAAGAGTGAGAGGATTCCAAGTCTAAAGAAACTTGATATGGGCATGTGTGAAAATTTTCAAATTGGAAAGATGGGAAAGACAAGTTTCAAAAGAAAGAATTGTCATTCTGAAGAAGTTCTTGAGCTAGTTCATATAGATCTTTGTGGACCCATTGGCAAAGAAAGATACTGTGAGATAAGTACTTTATCTTATTGGTTGATGATTATTTGAGGATAGTGAGAATTATGTACCTAAAAGAAAAATGTTAAGTATTTCAAAAATTTAAGTTGTATCTGGCTAGAGTGGAGAAAGAAATAGTAAATAAACTAAAGTGTCTAAGGTTAGATAGAGGAGGAGAATTGATCTCAAATAAATTCAATAAATTATGCAATGGAAGAGGAATCAAGAGACATGTATCTACACTTGGTACACCTCAATAGAATGAAATAGAAGAAAGAATAAATAGATCAATTATAGATTGTGCAAGAACACTTATGACAGAGAAAAATGTTGCAATCAAATACAAGAAGGCAACAATCAACACATTAGTTCATACCTTGAACCAAGTTCAACTGAAGAAGGACTCTAATCAAACACATTATGAATTATGGTATGGATATCAACCTAATGTCTATTATCTCAAAGTATTTGGAATAAAATGTTATATCTTAAAAGAATCTAGGAAAGGAAAAATTGATGTGAAAAGTGATGAAAGAATATTCTTAGGATACTCCAACAAGAGAAAAGCATATAAATGTCTGAATCTTTCTACACACAAAATCATAGAAAGTGAACATGTGAAAATTGATGAGTTTGTAGAAAACAATGAAGAAAAAAGAAGAAAATAACCATAAAACTATAGAAACTTTGTTTGCTATGAGCCTGATACTTTACCTAAAGTTCAAGAAAATGCAATTGGAAATCAACAGTCTTCACCACCAGAGTCCCCTAAATCTCTTGTTTAACCTGAATTGTAGCCAGTGCAACCCAAGTCACAGTTTGAAGGATCGAAGTTGTAGACAAAAAGGCCTAAGTTTCAACAAGTGGAAATCAGGTCACAGTTTGAAGGACCTGAGTCATAGACAGTGGGACCTGAGCATTATTCAAAAAATCATTTTGAGCATGCTAAACCAAGTGAATTAAGAAAGAAAGTAAATCTAATTGTTAGATATGTTGGAAGGCATCATGCACCTGACAAAATTATTAGAGATCAATCAAAAAGCACAATGATAAGGAACATGTTTTCTTATTGAGTTTGAACCTAGAACTATTAAAGATGTATTAGAAAATGAAAGCTAGATTGAGGCAATGAATGAAGAAATTGATCAGATTGAAAGGAAAAAAACTTTGACACTTGTTCTAGACCCAAGCACAAAAATCTAATTGGCACAAAATGTGTATTTAGAAACAAGTTGAATGACAATGTAGAAGTTTCAAGAAACAAAGAAAGGTTAGTTTGTAGAGGTTATGCTCAAGTAAAAGGCATTGATTATGGAGAGACCTTTTCTCATGTTATAGGGCTTGAAGGTGTTAGAACACTACTTGGTTATGTTTCTCATAAAGGATTCAAAGTATATCAATTGGATATGATGTCATCATTCTTAAATGGAATCCTAGAAGAAGAAGTCTACACAAAGGTTTCATAGATCCTACCAAAAGGGATATGGTTTGTGGACTACACAAAGCTTTATATGGTCTCAAAAAAGCCCCTAGATCCTAGTATGAAACATTTCATAGTCATCTAGTAAAGATTGGTTTTCAAAGCACAAATGACAGTAGTAGTCTACAAATTAAGGCAAGACTAGATAAGAAGATAGTGTTGAGCTAGAAATCTTTGTATATGATACATTATTCACCTAGCATTATGATTTTTGAAAATATTTTTTTAAGGAAATGTGTAAAAAAAGGTAATTGTCAATGTTTGGAGAGATTAAATTATTTGTTGCCTTGCAAATTCAATAGAAGATAGATGGTATCTACATTAATCTTTCAAAGTACATCAAGGAGATATTGAAGAAATTTGGAATGGAGGATTCCAAACTAGTTGGATCACCTATATCTATTGGGCATAAGCTTTCCAAAAATGATGATTCCAAAGAGGTAGATAAGACTACATAAAAATCAATGATTTGAAAACTTCAGTATGTCGTACACACAAGACTTGATATTGCATTAGTACTTGGTATAGTGGAAAGATTCTTTGCTAATCAAAAGGAAAACTATATCATGGAAATAAAAATAATAATTAGTTATCTAAAAGGTACTAAAGATTTTGGTTTGTGGTATAAGAAAGGAGGTGACTTTGAATTGAAAGCCTTCACTGATGTTGATTGGGCAAGAAGTATTGATGACAGGAAAAGCACTAGTGGTGGAGCATTCTTTCTTAGAAAGAGGCTAGTGTCTTGAACAAGCAAGAAAAAAAATTCCATCTCTTACTCAACAACAAAAGCACAATATGTTACAGCAACGATTAATTGTTCCAATCGTTAGAAACAATAGTCTACCAAGATAACTCAGATGGGGGTTGGGGGGTGGTGACTCAGTTATCCAATAATTAAAACATTTATCTTCTTTAAACAAACTTAATCATTCAACCAAAGTAAACAACAACCATAATAAGATGCACATGTAGACATTTACACTAGATATGTTGACTAGGGAAACCCTTGATCATAGGGAAAGCCCTAGTGGGAATGATGCCCACAAGATGATGTACTAATATAAATATTCTTTGTTAGAGGATAGAGCCTATTAGGAGTCTATTACATTTAGTAAAATGAGCCCCTGTTAGGAGACTTTGAATCCCTATTAGGAGATTCCAACCCTATTAGGATTTGTGGTACAATGTATGCAAGAAGAGCCCACTACCCAAACATGCAATTTCAACTACAAGAACAACTCACTACTCAAACAAATAATTTACTATTATCTTGTTCTGTCATTTGTTCTTTGCTCTATCCTATCAACTAGACCAATCAATGTTATCCTTGTAGACTAGGTCATGAACCTTAGATCAAAATACAAACCTCAAATCACTCAATAAAACCTTGGCAATGAATTTTCCTTCACTTCTGCATTGCTCTATTCAAATTTGCATTTCGCACTCTCTACTACTTTAGAAACATTCAAAAATCACATCTTATTGTCTTATTATAAAGGAAATTTTCCTTCCTTTATACCGAGTCCATAAAAAAATTCCTTGAGTTGGTTGTTAGTCCTTCTCAATTAATTATCATAGGACCTCACTAAGAACATGTTACACTTAGCGATAACCTCAATCTTCCACCTTTCAACTTGAATAACTTTCCATACACACAATATTATCATGAGAAAGCTTAGGTACATCATCCTCAACATGTCTTCTTCATGTCCTCAACTGTGATCCTCAAGATATCAAACCTAGTGAGAGATATAACAACTTTACTAGAACATGCCTCTATAAACTTTATCTCAGAACAAACATCACCAAAACTTACATAACTTCTTCTAGACTTATGCTTTCTGCTTTTAACATTAACTACATACACCAGATACTTCAAAGTATATCCCATAACCTCAAGTGGTTATAATACCCAACTAGCCATATATACCAACTTGATCTCTATGTTGTTCTTTTGTCAGATACCACAAAATATATCAAACATACTATGTTAACATTAATGAAAAACTCAGTCATGAATGTAACATATAATCATTAAACCAATCTTCCAAGACCAACATCATTTGGTTTAAACAAATGTTGGCAAGTATGAAGGAAGAAATCAAGGATCCAATAGTTATATTCTATGATAACACCAGTGCAATTAACATTTCCAAGAATCCTATGATGCATACCAAGACTAAACACATTAAAATAAAACATCATTTTCTAAGAAAATTAGTGCAAGACAAGGAGGTGAGATTGGAATATGTGAGTACAAAGGAAAACATTGTAGACATATTCACCAAGTTATTGGCTGAGGATGTATTTTTTGTATCTAAGAGGTAAGCTAGTGATCATTCCCCTATCTAAAGCTTAGGAATCAGATTTTAGTGATGCATCAACCAAGCACTCTGAAGATTAAACAAGTTGATACAATATTCTTAGAGGAGATTGCATATGAATCAATACATTAGGTACATGAAAAACAAATTGATTGTTGACTTTGGCATGAGATGTCAAAGAGGGAGAGTTTGTTATCATATTAGAGAAATTTTGTATTAGTAAATAAGGAGATTCTATTGTCAGAGGAAGAAATTGTAGTTAGAGAAAATAGAGAATCATTCTAGAGGAAGAGATTGATGTCAGTGGGAGTTCTCACTAATAGAGGGGTTCTCATGGACAAGAGTTAGAGTGAAAATAAGGATGTTATCCTTACTTCTATTTTTCTCTAAAATTTCATTGTACTATGACATGTTGTGTCACCATCAATGCCAAAGAGGGAGACTGTTGAAAATAATTATGCAATTGTATGTTATGTTTGACGTTACACAAAATGTCAAACCTTACTGAGCAAGTCAATGATTTTTGACTCCTTATTAAAATAATTTTTTTATGTGTACACACATTTTTATATAACTAAGTACAATATATCTATACAAATGTATTTGTATATCTACATACATATAATTATACATCAATTTTTATTTTCATATAATTATATGTATAGATATGTAAATATGTATATACATAGAATACATATATAGCTAAAATACAATATCAATTAAGTTTTTTATAATTTCTTAAATATAATATAATTATGGAAATATTAATTTCAATTAACAATTATTAGTCTTTGTCATTAAGATGCAAGACTAAAGTTCTTTCCTCCTCGAAAATTGCCATGCATTTAAAAATCTATCTATAATCTGTAAGTGTACATAAATTTTGGAATTAAATTGATGTCAAATTTTAATATTCATTTTTTCCTAGTTTCTATTAGTAATTTTAGGAGTAGTCATTTTCTTTTTCTATCTAAAATATTAAGAAAAATGTAAGGTAACATTCTATGGTGTCTAGACCATGCTTTGACAATTGGAAGTCTATATTGTCTATTTCTCTATTTCCTAAGATTTTTATGTTGCTACATACCTTCCAACATGTTTGAAAATCACTTATAATTTTATGAGTCCTAATAATGGCATTCATCAACTGTAAGTAATTAGGAAATGGCTGCAATAAAGTACAGGCTTCAGGTGCCATGTCCATTTTTTTTTTCTTAAAATATTTTGGATGTTTTCTAAACATTTTCTTACCTTTTTTATTAGAGGACCCTTTTGTAGCAAGGGGAATTCTTTATTAACTAGACTAGGGTTTTTGCCTTTTTTGTGGCATTCTAAAGTGTTTTTCATTCTATTTTCTTGCATTTATATTCTTCTTTCATTGCTTGTACTCTACTTACATCCATCCTTTTTTCTAAAGAGGGATGTTTTTCTTTTTGTTTAGTGCCCATGCTTTCCAAGTTGAAATACATAACTAAGTTTTGATCATTCCGAGTGCAATGAGTATTTGTGGAGTAGAATCACAATTAGCTCCTTGTAGTATCTTCTATCTAAACTACAAGCATCAGAATATTACAATCCAAATCTTGTAGTATGAATAAGGAAAGCTCTGTGTGTCTTTAGTTTTATTTACTATGGAAGGAAATTGATTTAGGATTTCTATTTATCTTGATCGTTTGACATAGAATTATTTGTGTATTGCTTTTATTATTGAGATACATGTTGATAGTGGAATCTAGTAAGCTTTATATTGGGTGGCCTTACTAGTAGTTACTTTCTGTAAGGAAAAGTATTGTTGTGATACCTTTTGCATTTCATATGTTAACTCATCATTAAAAAAATTCCTTTCGAATAGTTTAATTTTATCATTTTAAAATTTAATTATAAAATCAATATATTTTGCATAGTTAGATGCAAGATTTTTAGCTTAATAATTTATATAAAATATTTTCCTACGATTTGATTGGATGAATCATCTTAACTCTTATTTGGGCTAGATGGATTCTAAAACATGAGAGTTTTGAAGAGTTATATTTTTAAAAATCTATCTATAATATGTAAGTTTACATAAATTTTGGAATTAAATTGATGTCAAATTTTAATATTGATTTTCTCCTATTGACTATTAGTGATTTTAGGAGTAGTCATTTTCTTTTTCTATCTAAAATATTAAGAAAAATGTAAGGTAACATTATATGGTGTCTAGACCATGCTTTGACAATTGGATGTCTATATTGTCTATTTCTCTATTTCCTAAAATTTTTATGTTGCCACATACCTACCAAGATGTTTGACTGTCACTTATATTTTTATGAGTCCTAATAATGCCATTCATCAACTGTAAGTAATTAGGAAATTGCTACAATAAAGTACAAGCTTCAGGTGCAATGTCCATTTTTTTCTTAAAATATTTTGGATGTTTTCTAAACATTTTCTTACCTTTTTTCTTAGAGGACACTTCTGTAGCAAGAGAAATTATTTCTTAAGAAGACTAGGGTTTTTGCATTTTTTGTGGCATTATAAAGTGTTTTTCATTCTATTTTCTTGCATTTTTCTTCTTTTTTCATTGCTTGTACTCTACCTACATCCATCCTTTGTGTTAATGAGGAATGCTTTTCTTTTTCTTTAGTGCCATGCTTGCCGAGTTGAAATACATAACTAGGTTTTGGCCATTCTGAGTGCAATGAGTATTTATGGAGTAGAATCACAATTGGCTCCTGGTAGTATGTTCTATCCAAACTACAAGCATCACAACATTACAATCCAAATCTTATAGTATGTATAAGGAAAGCTTTGTTGTGTCTTTAGTTTTATTTACTATGGAAGGACTTTGATTTAGGATTTCTATCTATCTTGATTGTTTCATTTATAGGATTTGTGTATTGTATTTATTATTGACATACATGTTGATAGTGGAATCTATTAAGCTTTATATTGGGTGGCCTTACTATTACTTTCCATAAGGCAAAGTACTGTTGTGATAGGTTTTGCATTCCATACATTAACTCATCATTAAAAAAATTCCTTTCGAATAGTTTAATTTTATCATTCTAAAATTTAATTATAAAATCAAGACATTAGATGCAATATTTTTAACTTAATAATTTCTATAAAAGAATTTTTATGATTTGATTGGATGAGTCATTTTAACTCTTGTTTTGGCCAGATGGATTCTAAAACATGAGAGTTTTGAAGAGTTACATTTTTAATAATGTGATTTATATCATTATAACTTGGATTTTTAAAAAAATTAATATTATATTTTTAATATTATATTTTATAGATTAATATTTTTCATTCAATTAAAAATATTATATATATACTTAGATTATACAATCTATTAAGAATTACTATTATATACATTATATTTTTATAGACATAATATATTATATTTTTATTAATTTGAATATTCTATATATTATAATAAATTTATTAAACTAAAACTAATGTATAGTAAAACTAACGACAAGTACTAAGTCATTATATGACAGTTATTTTTATTGAGTTTTGATAAATGCATCATTAGAGTTTTTACAAATAATATGAATCTGATTATTTTTTATCCTAATGAAATTCATTGTTTGTGAAACATTGAATAATTTTATTTTATTTATGTTACTTAACTAAGCCATAATTTTTGTACCTAGATGATGGAAAATCTAGAGGTAAATAGTGTTATCTTGAGAACTTCAAATAAATTGTTAAGGATTGCCTAGCTTTCCTCAAAAGCATTGCACGAAAGTCAAGTTGTTTTTCCATTTCCCTAGTAGTGAATTCTTTTATTTAGAATGAAATTGGTTTGTGTTTTTACAATTGATTTATTCATTGTTATCTAGATTATTGGTAAAAAAATGTTGATTTTAGAATTAAAATATTAGTTGGAATTTTCTAATTGAGTCTTTTTTAAGTGTTTAATGTTTTTAACTTAATGTTAATAAAGTGAATTAGTTGGAATTTTCCAATTGAGTTTTTTTTAAGTGTTTAATGTTTTTAACTTAATGTTAATAAAGTGAATTCTTGGTAGAATTGTTACTAAAGTTGAAATGAATGTGTAATGCAATTTTTTATGATATAGATTATGGATAACTTGTATAATAATTGGGTTCTATTTTTAATTCTTAAAAAATTGTATATTTATCTTTATATAAAATTTATATAGATTATATTGTAAAGCATATTCTCAGATTTTTATTCTATATTTATAGAAGAGGAATGTGGTGAAAAAGATTTAATATAATCATTTTGAAAATATATGTGTTAAGATAGAATTACAATATAGATTTAGAATAAAAATATAAATATTTAGATTAAATTAATAAATAAAATTAATTTGTACAAATAAATATTGATGTTTTCTAATTTATTAAAAATATATTACAAACAAAGAGTGAATATTTTTTAAAAAAATTCAAAAGAAAAACTTAGATGTCTTAATGACTTATAACTTTGTATTGCTTTTCTTCATCTTTTCAATTTTAACATTCTCAAAATTTAATATGAAAAGTTTAAACCAATCCATAGATACATCTAAAAAATACATTTTAAAATGTTAAATATAAAAAAGTATTAATCTTCATGGATGAACTTTTCAAAGAGTGAAGTAAATTGTTAAAATAAAGATAACATGCAAATTATTTCATGATAATTAGTGTTTCAAAATTAGTTATAACTTGTAGATCCCATATTTCTTTTCTTGGCAAAATATTAGATCTAAAGTTTATTAAAGTGCATTTAGAATTTAAACTAAATAATCAATTCAAATCAATTCAATGGTTTGGCATACTCTAAAGACTTGTGTTGTGTTAGTCAAGAGAGGTATGTTTTGGGTATGTATGGAAGGATTTAAGGCTCTGTTTTGGTCTAATGCTTGGGATGGATTCCCATCCATATTATCCATGTACCCTCATCTTCAAACTCTTTGTGATTTTTTTCATGCTGCTAGATGGGATAAAGTGGCTCATTATAAGACTCCTTATTAATTGTGACCTGTTGTTGGTTATAGATGGAAGCACTCTTCTGATTGGCCTCCTAGAGCCACAGGTGTGGATTGTCGGGAGCTTTCTCAGACTCTGGTCTCTAGGGAGGGTTCATCTTTGCTAGGTCTAGATATTTTGGCTTGGGGAGGTACCTTGTCTAGTAAATATCATGTCTCTACTGGGTATTAGGAGATAACTAGACAATTATTTGGGGATGCTGAGGTCCCTTGGTGGAAGCAAGTTTGGAATAAAGTTTCTTGGTCCAAGTACAATTTTTTCATGTAGCTAGTGACTCACAACTATTGTCTTACGTGGGATAATCTTTGTAAATGTGGATTTTAGGGTCCCTCTTATTGTGTTTTGTGTGGTAATGGAGAGGAGTCTGTCTCCCATCTGTTCCTCCATTGCTTCTTTTCTACTCAGCTATGGCACCTTTGGTGGAGTGCTTGGGGTTGCTCTTGTAGGCATGCTTCCTCTTTGCCTAAGTTCTAGGCCTGCTTGGGTGGTTCTCCCTCCAAGTCTTCTCCTCTCCATGCTACTTGGATTGTTGGCCCATCATTCATTCTCTAGCATATCTGGCTAGAGAGGAATCATCAAATCTTCCAAGATGTTTGGATTAGTGTTATGCATCTTTGGTGGAAGATCACACATTCTCTTCAGGAAACTATTCAAGTGAAGTGTGCACTAGATGGGGGTATGGATCCAGTTGATCTTTCTACATGCAATTGCCTCAATTTTCATCTTTAGGATGTGGTTGTAACTCAAAGGTTTCAAAGAGTGACTAGGCAGCCTCGGCATTAGAGGAAAGGTCAAGTGAATCAGGATGGGCATTGTACTCCTCCTCCCCATGGAGTTCTAAAAATTAGTACTGATGGTTCTTCTTGAGGGAATCTAGGCCCTACTAGTATTAGGTGAGTGGCTTGTTGTAGTTTTGGTGATGTTAATTTATTTTTCTCAATGCATAAGGGTGATTACACTAATAATCTAATGGAGGATCAGGTCATTTTATATGCTGTGGAATAATGTTATTTGTGGGGTTGGTGCAAGATTATCTGTGAGTCTAACTCCCAAGTATTGTTGAACTTGCCTTCCTTGCAGGAGCTTGAGGATGTTAGTTGGCAGCTGACCACTATTGTTAAGTAGATTCTTCTCTTTTGTACCTCTCTTAAGTTCATTTGGTTTACTTACATTCCTTGTGAATGGAAATGAGCTATTGATTGTTTAGCCAAATGGGCTTCTGGTCATGTTCCAAGCTAGAATATTATTGATAGGGGGCAACTTCTCTTTGAGATGGTGCAAGAATTTGATGAATTTGTTGCTCAAGATAGAGCTCCTTGTTGTAATCCTTTTTGTCTTAATAAAATTTTACCCATCTATTCCCAAAATATTTAAGCAATATCTTGGATACATCTAAAAACTACATTTAAATGTTAAATAAAAAAGTACCGATCTTAACTTTTCAAAGACTAAAGTAAAATGTTAAAATAAAAGTAACATGGTGATTATTTTTAGCAAAGCTTATCATGTGGTCATTAATGTTTTAAATAACCTCGCTAGACTACTCTATTCAATATTTTTTATTATATTTTAAATACCATATTCAAAACTCTTAAAATATAATCTAAAATTAGAAATATATTTATTATGCGCATCTTTTTCCTTACTACAAATACTTCAATATTTATAATTTATAATTTTTTACCAAAGTCAAATCATTGTAATTTATTAAAGGGGATGCCAATTCATCATATAATTTATTCTATAAGTTTTTTAATTTCAATATTTACAATGACACTAGGCAAGAGTTTTTTTCATATTCAATGGAAAATTTGTTTGAAAATGATTTAAGGTAAAATATTTATTTATTAATCTAATAAGTTAACTTATATTGTAAGGCTTTTATCCAAAATCCAAGATATTATAAAATATTTAATTAATTTAATAATAATTGTATCTATTTATATTATATTAACAACTATTTCTATCAAATTATGCTTTCTTGTCTTTCTTTGCACAAGGTAGGGCAGTTAGCTTTTAACACTTTCTATATAACTTAATTAGTATAATATAATGATAAATAAATCATTTTGGTGTCTTTTTTTTAAATATGAATTTTAAAAATATGCATATATAAATTCTTAAAATTTTGAATTCTATATTTGGGTGAACCAAGTGAGAATTAGGAATAGGAATACGTGTTCCAAATTTTGGCCAAAAATCAAGCATTTGTTATTCTACCTAAATAGGTGGAATTAGAATATGTATTCCTATTCCAATTCAGCCCTATTCCATTTCAGTGCGCCATACTGATATGCATCCATAACCGGCCTACATTTTCACAACAATCTATGAGACCGCGCCTTGCAAAATAAAAATCACAGATTTCCAAATTATGTGGCAAAATGCCTATGGATTTGCCAAGGGGATAGTATATCTTCCCACAGACGAAATTGGCTAGTATTTCTCATTTTCTATTCTAGAATAAAAAATCCAAAATACCCCAGCCAAACATATCCATACCATAAATAAAAATATTTAGGTTCCCTTTTTGGATAAGAGTTTTCAACCTTCCGTAACAAAATAAAACAAAAAAATCTTTATAATAAAATCTATAATAGTTAAAATATCTCTAATTATAAGGTTGCCAAAATCTACATAGAATGTTTCTTGGACCTGATACCCAATAAAAGTATGATCTCAAAATACTTGTTTAGCTCTCTGTTTAGGGTAAATTCAAATACGAAATTTGTAATCCTGTAATTTTTATTTTCTTTGATGTGGTCTGCACAATTTAATATCAATTAAAGTCAATGCATGTAGCTTATACTCTGACTCGGCTTCTCTGAATAAGGCCAATTTCAAGTACAGATGTAGGAGTAAGACCAACTATTATTTTCTTTACTAATTCAATTGGAAATAAATACATTTTGATCACCAAGAAACAGTTGTGCCACTTATTTGTTGGAATATTAAATGTAGATGGTTGTTTCTCCCTAGAGCCAAATGCCCACCTACCTCCCTGACGACTTGCAGAAAAATCAAATGAATTTATTGCATGGTAGGTGAAAATTTTTGAATTCAAAAATGAGGGGGAAATTTTTTTGCAAGTATAACAAAAGGAATCATTAGATTCATTCGACCAGAGAATGAGAAGGAGAAGAATTTGAAGAGCTCAAAATTTGCAGAGCAGAGAAGGCAGAGAGAAAAAGTGATCAACATATCAGTTGCTGCAGAGATAGAAGGAATCATTGTTGTGCCTGCAATTGCACATGGTCCTTTGTGTCATTCTGTAAGTTCATAGTTCATAGTGTATTGTTTCATTTGTCCTGTTGAAGCAGTGATTGCTCTAGGCATTATTGTATGCAACCATTAGAGCTGCAAGTTTGAAGTTTTATCAGTTTAAAGTTTAGGGTTATCTTAGGGTTTTTTTGGTTGAAGCTAAATGCTCCCAGATTTTGTAATGGTTTGAATCCAAGTTAAATAGAAAGCAAGCAGGCATACTTGAATATATTTCTCTTTCCTTGTTCATTGCATTTGTGAAGTTTATTGTTGAGTATTTCAAGCTTTGGGTCTCTGATTTTAATGGTGGAAATATTCACATCATAAGTCTGCACTCGGTATTGTCTTTGGTAGAAGTCATTCTCTATAGTGGCTACCCAGTACACTCAGTGCCTTCTTCTACCGAGTTCCATTCTCCTATGGCTACCGAGTTGCTCTTCTACCAAGCTCCACCTTCTTGTGGTTACCGAGTTCACTCGATAATCACTCTTCTATCGAGTTCACTCGGTAATCACTTTGCCTACCAAGTTCACTCGATAATCACACCCTCCTTTGGTTACCGAGTTGTGCATTCTTCATTTATTGAGCTCACTCGGTAAACTCTCCTACCACTCGGTTTATTAAGTGCCGAGCAATTTTTGGGTACTCAGTAATAGTTTGTGCTGAGTAAATTTTAGGGTTGTGAGTTTAATCTTTTGTTTTAATATTTCTCACATGGTATTAGAGCTTTCAGGCCGCGCATCCAAAGTGAGTTAGGGCATTTTTTTTCTTGGGATATTTATCCTGGCAGGAGATGCAGGAAAGATATGGCAGCAGCCACCATCATTTAATGGACAAAATTATGATACATGGGCAAAGAAAATGAAAAACATTATGGTAGAAAATGATTTGTGGGAGTTCGTAGTTAATGGGTTCAATGATGTGGAAGACCCAACTCAGTATGCTACCCTCACAAATGCACAAAACACTGATTTGAAAGAGTCAAGGAGGAAGGATGCTAACGTATTAAGTTTGATTGAAGTAGCAATGACAGAGACAATTTTTCCCAAGATTGCAGCAGAAAATTATGCAAAAGAAGCTTGGGATATCCTTGAGATGAACTTCAAGGGGACTGATAAAGTTTGCACAGTAAAGCTATAGATATAAGGAATGAGTTTGAGAACCTTCAGATGAAGGAAAATGAATCAGTTGCAGATTTCAGTTCAAGGACCTCCAATGTGATTAATCAACTGAAGTCAAATGGAGAAAACTATCAAGAGCAAAGGATAGTGGAAAGGATATTGAGAAATTTACCTCATAAATATGAAAATTTGGTCATGACCATAGAAGAGGCAAAAGACCTCACTGTTTTGACAATGGATGAGTTGATGGGTACTCATCAAATCCATGAGCATAGGATAAATAGATCCACATATTCTTCTACCCAAGAGCAAGCATTCAAGGCTTAGTCAAATCTAAGAGGAAGGGGGAGAGGAAGAAATGACTTAGGTAGAAACTCCAGAGGCAGAGGCCAAGGTAATGGAGGAAAAAGAAATGTTGCAGTAGAAAGCTCAAGAAGAGTAGATGGAGCAAGTAGCTCACAAAATACTTCAAGAGGAGGTAAGAAAAATTACAACTCAAATAAGAGTAATGTAGAATGCTACTACTAATATAAATATGGGCATTATGCAAATGAATATTGGAAGAAGCAGAATGATCAGTCAGGACAAGCAAATGTGGCTAATATGAACATGGGAAGTGGACCCAATGCCCCTGCCTTCATCATGTGTAATGTTGGTGAAGAAGAAAGCCCTGAGGTTTGGTACCTCGATAGTGGATGTTGAAACCACATGAGTGGCAATGAAATCTTGTTTTCATTCATTGACAAGAGTTTCAAATCAGAAATTAAGATGGGTAACAATGGAACCCTACCAGTTGTGGGCAAAGGATCTATTATGGTCTACACCAAGAAAGGTGAAAAAAGGGAAATACAAAATGTGTAGTTCTCCCCTGGTATGAAGCACAATTTGATGAGCATTGGTCAGCTCATTCAAAATGGATAAAAAATGCTGATGGAGAATGATAGGTGTATCATTGAAAAAAAACATGGGAGCAAGAATTTACTTACAGCAGTTCAAATGACAAAGAACAGAATGTTTCCCTTGAGGATAGAGACATGTTTCTTATCTCAAGTTAGTGTTGCACCTCTCAAACAATTAGCTCTAAGGAGTGTGATTGAAGACCCCTTAGGCTATGGCACCTCAGGTATGGTCATCTTGGCTATGTTGGTTTAAATTTATTGTCAAATAAAAGAATGGTAGAAAGTTTGCCATGTATAGGAAATTCATGTGACAAGTGTGAGGCTTGTATTTTGGGTAAGCAACATAAGCTTCCCTTTAATTTTGGAAATTCTAGGAGGGCTAGATATCCATTAGAGTTAGTGTATACTGACCTAGTCAGTCCTATGCAAGTTACTTCCATTGGGGGGAGTACTTATTTCATGACATTTACTGATGATTTCAGTCGTAGGACATGGCTGTATTTCTTAAAGAACAAATTTGAAGCATTTGATAAATTTGTAGAATTTAAAGCCCAGGCTGAAAGAGAATGTGGACATTATATCAAGGTCCTAAGATCAAAAAGAAGAGGGGAGTATACCTCCAATTCTTTTGTAAATTTTTGCAAGAAACATGGCATAAAGAAAGAGCTCACAACTAGCTACACACCACAACAAAATGGAGTGGCTAAAAGAAAGAACATGACCATTGTTGAAATGGCAAGGAGCATGATGAAAGAGAAAGGTCACCCAACCGAATTTTGGAGAGAGGCTGTGGAAACAATAGTTTAGCTAATTAATAGGTGTCCTACAAAGGTAGTCCGTGACGGAATTCCAATGGAAGCATGGTCACGAAGAAGATGGACAGTTGAACACCTAAGGGTGTTTGGATGTGTTGCATATGCACATGTGCCTAAAGAGCAAAGGTAGAAATTTGATGACAAAGGTGTGAAATGCATTTTCATAGGGTATAGCCTAGAATCAAAGGCATATAGATTGTATGACCCATTGAACAACAAGATGATTCTTTCAAGAGATGTGAAATTTCTTCAAAATCAGTCTTGGTATGGTCAAACTAATGAGTCACTAGGCACTTCCAGGAAAGTGCCAATTATAAGTGAAGAGGATGTTGATGAACAGCAAGAAGAAGAAGCCAATAGAAGAAAAGGCAAGTAGCCTCAGTCATTACCGAGCTCCTCTACGCATGACCGAGTGTCAGGGCCAAGCAGCAACAACGAAGATTCTGATCCCACACTCTCCTCCCTGCTACCAAGAAAGACCAAGAGTCTTAGGGAGATATACCAAGATGAAAGGTATGAAGATTATGATGAGAGTCTTAATTTTGCATTATTTTCGCATAGTGATTCAATATATTTTGAAGAAGCAATTATGGAGAAGAAATGGTGTAAGGCCATGGATGAGGAAATAGATGCTATAGAAAGAAATGAGACATGGGAGCTAACTGATTTTCCTCCCAAGAAGCAAGTGATTGGAGTGAAATGGGTCTACAAAACCAAATGCAATGTTGAATGCAAGATTGATAGGCACAAGGAAAGGCTGGTAGTCAAGGGCTACAAATAGTAGTATGGAAGACATTATGATGAGACCTATGCCCTAGTTGCAAGAATGGAAACCGTGTGTGTTCTCATAGCAATTGTAGCTCAGCACAAATGGAAGGTATATCAAATGGATGTGAAGTCTGCCTTTCTAAATGGTGTATTGAAAGAAGAAGTGTATGTGGAGCAGCCACTTGGTTATGAATTTGTAGGTGAAGAGAAAAAATTATATAGGTTGAAGAGAGCTCTTTATGGCTCAAGCAAGCTCCACGGGCATGGTATAGCAGGATTGACTCATATTTGATGAGGAATGGCTTTAGCAAAAGCAATGGTGAGCCCACTCTTTACATGAAGGCATCAAATGAAAATGTTTTGATTGTTATCTTGTATGTAGATGATTTGACTTTTACTGGAAATGACAAGGCTCTAATTGGTGAGTTTAAAGAGGCCATGAAAAGTGAATTTGGAATGATAGACCTAGGTCTCTTGAAGTATTTTCTAGGCATAGAAGTAAAACAAATGCATGATGGCATCTTCATCTCTCAAGAATATGCAATGCAGATCTTGGAGAGATTTAAAATGTAGAATAGTAAGGTAGCCTCAACACCAATAGTAGTAGGTCTGAAGTTGAGCAAGGAAGACTCTAGCAAGAGAGTGGATCCAACACTATACAAGAGTATGGTTGGAAGTCAGATGTATTTGACTGCAACTCGGCCAGACCTAATGCATGTAGTAAGTTTGATTTTCAGATTTATGGAAACACCAAAGGATTCCCATTGGCAAGTGGGAAAAAGGATCCTAAGGTATGTGAAAGGTACCAAGGGATTTGGAATTTTGTATACTGCAAATGATGATTTCAAGTTGGTTGGTTATATAGATAGTGATTGGGCTGGAAGTATAGATGATAGGAAGAGCACTTTTGGATACATGTTTCATATGGGATTGGGTGCAATTTCATGGGCATCAAAGAAGCAACCTATTGTTTCTCAACCTATAGCAGAGGCTGAATACATAGCAGCAAATGCAGCAGCATGTCAGGCTATTTGGTTAAGGAGGATCTTGACATATTTGAATGAAAGGCAAGAGGATGGAGCCACAATTTATTGTGACAACATCTCATCAATTGCATTGTCCAAGAATTCGGTCTTCCATGGGAGAAGTAAACACATAGAGAACATATATCACTTCATTAGAGAGTTGGTGGAGAATGGGGATACCAAGATGGAATTTTGTAAGTCTGAGCAGCAGCTAGCAAGCATTTTTACCAAGCCATTAGGCATTGGAACTTTTGTACACCTAAGAGAGTGTCTTGGTGTAGTTGATTTGGATCAGTAGTGATCCTTGTTTGTTTGGCTTGGGACAAAGGGGGAGTGTTGGAATATTAAATGTAGATGGTCATTTCTCCTTGGAGCCAAATGCCCACCTACGTCCCTGATGGCTTGTAGAAAAATCAAATGAATTTATTGCATGGTAGGTGAAAATTTTTGAATTCAGAAATGAGGGGGAAAACATTTTGCAAGTATAACAAAAGGAATGATTAGATTCATTCAACCAAAGAATGAGAAGGAGAAGAAGTTGAAGAGCTCAAAAGTTGTAGAGCAGAGAAGGCAGAGAGAAAAAGTGATCAGCAGATCAATCGTTGCAGAGATAGAAGGAATCATTGTCGTACCTGCAGTTGCACATGGTCCTTTCTATCATTCTGTAAGTTCATAGTTCATAGTGTATTGTTTCATTCATCCTTTTGAAGCAGTGATGGCTCCAGGCATTATTGTATGTAGCCATTAGAGCTACAAGTTTGAAGTTTTATTAGTTTAAAGTTAAGCGTTATCTTAGGTTTTTTTCTAGTTGAAGCCGAATGCTCCCAGATTTTGTAATGGTTTGAATCCAAGTTAAATAGAAAGCAAGCAGGCGTACTTGAATCTATTTCTATTTCCTTGTTCATTGCATTTGTGAAGTTTATTGTTGAGTATTTCAAACTTTGGGTCTCTGATTTTAATGGTGGAAATAATCACATCATAAGTCTGCACTCGGTATTGTCTTTGGTAGAAGTCATTCTCTACAATGGCTACTAAGTACACTCAGTGCCTTCTTCTACTGAGTTCCATTCTCTTGTGGCTACCGAGTTGCTCTTCTACCAAGCTCCACCTTCTTGTGGTTACCGAGTTCACTCGGTAATCACTCTTCTACCGAGTTCACTCAGTAATCACTATGCCTACCAAGTTCACTCGGTAATCACACCCTCCTTTGGTTACCGAGTTGTGTGTTCTTCATTTACCGAGCTCACTTGGTAAACTCTCCTGCCGCTCAGTTTATTAAGTGCCAAGAAATTTTTTAGTACTCAGTAATAGTTTGTGCCGAGTAAATTTTAGAGTTGTGAGTTTAATCTTTTGTTTTAATATTTCTCACATTATTGTCAATGAATTGTTCAAATATCAAAATGCTGATCAATTAAAAAGTATATCTGATGTAAGACTTACAACTTGTCTTTGGACACCTACAACTTGACCAAGCAGCTCATGTGGAAAAGTATGCCATTGTATTTACAGAAATGACCTATAAATACATTGTATAATAACCTCATTAAATATCTAGAATGTAGTCGACTGCAACAACAGAAATGGCTGTTACTAGACCACGATATTGGGAAACAATGGTGTTTGTCATTGCTTTTGTGTTCTCATTGTTTACTTTACCTGTAGCTGAAGATAATTATTTATCTTCCCCTCATTATTATAAATCTCCTACACCTCCACTTCCATCTCCCTTGCCTCCACCTCCATATCACTATAAAACTCCACCTCCACTATCTTCGTCACCCACTCTACCATACTACTATAAATCTCCCCCCCCACCATCTCCATCTCCTCCTCCTCCTTACTACTACAAATCTCCTCCACCATCTCCTTCACCTCCTCCAACATACTATTATAAATCTCCCCCACCACCTTCCCCTTCTTCTCCTCCTCCCTACCACTACAAGTCCCCACCTCCTCCATCTCCCTCACCTCCACCACCATATTACTATAACTCATTGCCACCACTATCTCCATCTCCTCCTCCTCCCTATCACTACAAGTCCCCACCTCCACCATCTCCTTCACCCCCACCACCATACTACTATAAGTCCCCACCTCCACCATTTCCTTCTCCTCCTCCACCTTATTACCATAAATCTCCTCCACCACCATCGTTATCTCCTCCTCCTCCTTACCACTACAAGTCCCCACCTCCACCATCTCCTTCACCCCCACCACCATACTAATATAAATCCCCACCTCCACCATCTCCTTCTCCTCCTCCACCTTATTACCATAAATCTCCTCCACCAATATCTTTGTCTCCTCGTCCTCCTTACCACTACAAGTTACCACCTCCACCATCTCCCTTACCTCCTCTGCCATATTACTATAAATCTCCACCACCTCCCTCGCCATCTCCTCCTTCCCCATTTTACTACAAGTCCCCTCCACTACCATCTCTTTCATCTCCACCACCATACTACTATAAATCCCCACCATCTCCATCTCCATCTCGTCCCCCTCCATATTATTACAAATCCCCACCACCACCATACTTCTATAACTCCCCACCACGTCCACCAACATATTGATGCATTCATTCAAAATCAATACTATGAGGTAAAACCCAAAAATATTTTACCTCAGCATTGTTTTTTCTTCAAAATCTTCCAAATCTGCTATTCATTATTTCAACTCAACTCAACTCATGTTGAAAATCTGAAGCATGCGTTATAAAGAGCTAACATTCCATATTTTTCTTTGTTTCTTTGTGCTCAAATCTACTCAGCTATTATTTTCTCATTAGGAATATGACTATCATTAATTAAAGATTGAAAGCACCATCAAGATTTGCTCTGAAATAAGCAGAATCATGTAAAATCTGAGATCTGTAAAATTCTTGCTGTAGATAATAAAAGGGCAAACCGTTGCCATTACTTCTCTCTATCTCCCATGAAAATCACAATGTCATTTCTTCCCTGCGTTGAAGGATCGACAGTTGGTTGATCAATTAGTTTATTACATCGCTCTTAAACAGAGATAATAATATTATTGTTTTCTTTATTCAAACACTACTAATGTTTATGCCGAGAGGTGTTCTCTATAGCCACAGCATGGCAGTTACAATGTCAATAAAAAAGAAAATGCTGGTTGTGGGCTGCGGAGTAAGGCAGTAAGACCACCTGTCAGCGGCAGTTATTGCCACCCCTGACATGCATGTCAGGGGTGGCAGTAACTGCCACTGACAGGTAGTCTTGCTGCCACATAAAAAAATGCCCCATGGGGTGGCGGGGGTGATGGCCTGTCACCCCATTTTATTTTATTTTTTAATTTTATTTTTTCAACGAAATAGATAACGTGGCGGGTTAATGTTTTTTTTTTTAATATTTTTTTTAAAAAAAAGAAGATAACGACACTTAGAAACACTATTTTTTTTCAATTTTGTTGTGCAATATTGTCTTATTGGCATTTTTTAGTAATTAATTTGAATTTTGTAGAGGAGTGGAGGAGTGGAGATGTGGAATTTGAAGAGTTCCTTTAGTGGAAATTGAATAGTTTTTTCGTGGGAGATGAAGAGTTTTTTCTCTGATTATAAAACACTCATATCCTCTCATTTTTTCTCTTCATTCGTAGAAGAACATATTTGCAGAAGACAGGGTTTGAGTAAAGCTTTCATTGCTCTTGAGAGGTAGAGCAAACTTTTTTGGGAAGAAGAAAGGGAGATACATCATTTAGAAAACCATTTTACATTTGAAGATCATCAAGGAGATCCAAAAAGAAAAGTAAGCTTTTTGTTAAATTTTTTTTCCCTATTAAGTTTTATTTTGCATTTTGATTATTATCTCCATTTAGAATAGTAGTTACACTATTTACATTTAGTTGTAATTTATTTGTTATATGACATTTCTTAATTTTTACATTGTTCTATACAAAATTACATTTGCATGTTTCATGCATTATTGTTTTTCATAGTTTTCAATGTATTTTTTAGATTAATCTTGTATTTATTTTCCATAATATTTCATCTGGATGGCAATGCCGCCATATCAATATATTTTATTTTTAAAAAAAGTGATTTATAAATTTAATGATTACTATTTTCATTTACAAAAGTAGTTTGATTTATAATAGTTTTTTATTAAGATTAGTATATTAATATTCTGAATTAGATTACTATTTTTCTTAAAATAGTTTTGTACTTTACATTTAGATTATAATTAATCATAACATATTAATATTTGAAAAGTGGATGGCAATGCCGCCATTTTTCAAATATTTTATTAAAATGTCAATTTATTTATTTTTAAATATAAAAACTTAATTTTATAATTTTAATTTTGTTACTTGAAAATTAGAGTAGCCATATATTTTATTTTAATTTATGCTTATTTTTTTCATGCAATTTTTAAATAATAAATATTAACTTTTAGGCATCAATCTTTAAAGAATGGAAGGCAATGCCGCCATTTTTAAAATATTATAATAGTAAGCAATTTATTATAATGTTAACTATATCTCAACATATTTGTAATATTTTCATTAAGAGTAGTATATTGATTTAGAGTATCATTCTGAATTAGATTACTATTTCAATTATAACAGTTTTGTAATTTACATTTAGATTAAAATTAATCTTTACATATCAACATTTGAAAAGTGGATGGCAATGCCGCCATTTTCCAAATATTTTATTAAAATACCAATTTATTTATTTTTAAATAAGAAAAATGAGACTTATACTTTTAATTTTGTTGCATAACCATATATTTATTTTAATTTATGTTTCTTTTTTATATGCAATTTTAAAAGAATAAATATTAAATTTTAAGCATTAATCTTTATACTGACACATTAGAATGTAAATCACTGATATTATTTTTATACTAGCTATGGTGAGACCTAGGTTAAATTTTGAATCAGAGGAGGCAAGAAGAGAATACCGTAGACGTCAACAACAACAACAACAACAACAAACAAAAAATGAAAGAGAACAACACAGAATAACATTAAATCAAAGAAACGAGCAAAGTTATGGTAGAAGAAGGTCTGAAGTGTCAGTTGCACAACTAGAGAATGATGAAAGAGAGCACATAAATGTACAAAGAAATAATCATCAGCGTACTTCTGAGAGGGTCCTTCGAGATGTACAAACATCTGAAGTACAACATGTTGAAGTGCAACCAAGTGACATACATGAATGTCGTACATAAGCAAACAATCAACTAAATGTTGAGTATGAAGGGTGTCCATCTGTAGAATGTGTCCCAGAAACACCACAACATGGAAGTCAAATCCATGTGAATCATGAATTAGAACGTGAGAGAGAAAACATGCCCAAACCAAATGGTATGCTTCAATCTGAATTTAGAAGATTCCAAATGCAGTTTAGATATCAGATAGATAGTTTGAAAACACCAAAAATGTGTTATGTTTGTCAGGAGTCATATGCAGGAATGAAAGTATATCACACCAGTGAGGGTCCAATATGTAATAGGTGTCATCAAGAGACATGAATTCATAGGTTTTCATCTTCAAATAATATGGATCCGGGATGTCAACCACTAGAGCTTGCAAATTTAACTCAGGTTGAAGAGATGTTGATTGCATGTGTAAATCCTATATTGCAAGTTACACATGCAACTGGTGGTCAGTATAAGTATAAAGGACATACCATTAGTTTTCCCCAGCACATTGAACAGTTATCAAAAGTCTTGCCACACACAATTGATCATTTACCAATCATTATTGTTCGAAGAAGGGATCAATGTGGTACATGATATAACTTTATTGTGAATAGGGATCGTGTGTATAGAGCATTAAAATACAAAGTTTAAAATGATAAATTATTTGAAGATGTTAGGATAGATGAAAGTGCTCTTAATGACCTTCCTACAAATACAGATGAGAATATTTTTCATAGATTAAAGATAGTGCACATGGAGTTTGATTTTGATGCAAATGAAGTTGTATTCCTAGGTCCTCTCATGGAGATAGACGAAGGTAATATAATTGAGCACACAAACTCTGTGGCTTCAAGGCCACCTAATGCTCAAAGGGAAATGGAATTAATTCATGCTTGGGTTAATAATCCTGATGCAGTTTCGTCTACTTTAATTGAGTGGCCATCTATAGGTGCATCACCTATCAATGAGTATGTCACAGCTGGGTTGTTGGATATGGCTTTCCCAACATTATTTCTAGATGGAAGTTGTGATTGGTTAGAGCCTAGAATGAGATGAGTATACTTACATGAATTTGTAAAGCATTTGATCAAATACTGGGATCACCGCTTTGGAAAACATCCATGGTTTAGGTATTTTGTGCAAAACATGGTAATGAGACATCGTGCACAAAGTTCAGCATCTATTTTTGCAAAAGGGAGCTTTCATGAAATGCCAATAACTATTAATGAATTACGTGAACATATGGAGAATATTCCATGTAATAATCTTGCAGATAGGCTAATGCGGTTTGGAACAACTCTAAGAGGAACAAGGTCATATTGGGCAAAAAATAAAGCAGAATTAACTGACTCACTTGACCAGATTGGGACACCTACAATTTTCTTCACATTAAGTGCAGCTGATATGCAATGGCCTGATTTGCATGCACTAATGCCTAGTACACCACTTACTAATCCACGAGAGGCTCAAAAATGGAGAAGGCAGAATATCATCGACTATCCACATATAGTCACTTATTACATGCACTTAAGGAATACAATGTTCAGTAAAGAAATACTTCAAAAAGGTATGAAAGTAAAGGACTTTTGGTGTAGATATGAGTGGCAACATCATGGTTCACCTCATGTTCATGGCTTCTTATGGCTCAAAGGGGCACCAAATATGGACACTATTAATTGGTCAAATGAGGATGAACGAAAAACTGCAGAGAGATATTTTGACTCCATTATTCATGCATGGAATCTTAGACATGATCCACATCAAAGAAATATACAAGTTTCATATTATAAATCAGTTAAATATTAATATATGTTTCTCACCTCAATCCAATAGAATAATATATAAATTTTCATTTTTAGGTCTTCCAGAATTTTGGTCAGCATCCATGCCTCAAGAATACAACACAACTTGCTGAGATGGATATAGATCAAGATTATGAATAGATACTCAATTGTGTTGAATGACACACGGTCTGTAAGGAGGGAGCATGCCTTCATAAAAAAAGAGGACACATGGTTTGCAGGTTAATCAATTTTTTTTTAAAATTATATCTAAATTATTTATTTCACCTTTTTCAACAAGTTGGATTGACAAGATATGTATTCACCAATGTTTTAGGTATAATGCTCCTTGGCAATTGAATTTGGAGGGATCAAAGTTATATACCAATGCAGATTCAGGTGAGAAAAAATTTGAACCAGCAAGAAATGATGATAGAGTTAATACACACAATCGGTACATACTACAATTGTGGAGGGCGAATGTTGATTGGCAACCTGTCCTTTCAAGACATGCAGTTATCAAATATATTGCAAAGTATGCAGAAAAATCAGAGATAAGCTCTGAAACATATCAAGAAATGTTGATGCGAATTTCAAATCTTGAAAATCTTGATGATTTAGCATCACGGGCATATAGAAAGCTTCTAACAGAGACAGTTATAGAAAGAGATATTGGAGCTCAAGAAACATGCCATATGTTATTAGAACTTCCATTGGTGGAGTGTAGTAGAAAGTTTGTCAATCTAAATGTCTCACGTGAAGTTTTCAAACCAGTGGTAATCAATAATGACAGAAATGAGGAAGAACTCACAAAATCTTTTGTTGATTGTTATAAAACAAGACCACTTTGTATGGAAGGTATTAGTTTGATTGATGCAGCAAGGTCTTGGTTATATAATCCTAAAAGAAGAGGAGATAATAAATGGGGGCCAAGAAACAAAGTAGCTATTGTTAGAATTTTTCCTAGGTATTTTTCTATTCCTCCACGAGATTCTGATAAGTGGGTAGACTTTTGTTTGTCTGAGTTGTTACTATACAAACCTTTTCGTAATGTCGAGAGAGACATTGGTCATGATAATGATACTATAGTAGCAAATTGGTCCTCACTCAATTATAATCCTTGGCATGTCCAAAGGCAAGAACATGCACAAAATAATGAACCTTCAAGTGATTCAGAGACAGAAGATAATGGAGCCATTCAAGAAAATACTAAAGAACATGAGTGGGAAATAATATCTGGGTTACATCGTGGTCAACATATGCCAGTTTCTGAAATTGACATGTTGGGAAGAAGAGATATTGACAGAAATACAAATTGGTGTAGTGCATATCAAAGTGAAGAGGAGACAATCTGAGCAATAAAATTCATACCTGAAATGAAAAAGCATGGATGTCTTATGTATGATGATATTCCACAGTGTATCAATTTTACAACTCTTAGTGACAAGCAACAAAAGGCAGTTGACATTATTCTGAAACACTACCATAGAAATCAAGTGGTAAATCCTTTATTTATGATAATTCAAGGAACAGCAAGAACAGGAAAGTCTCATCTAATTGGTGCTATCAATCAATCTTTTCAGATGGCATCAATGGCAAATCCTTCTCCTCTTCTATTGCTTGCACCAACTGGAGTTGCATCTTTCAATATAGGAGCATCTACGATTCATTCAAAGTTGCGGATTCCAATTATAGATTTTTCCCAACTACAAGGGACAAGACTTACAAGCTTTCAACAAGAGATGGAAAATATCAAATATATATTGATTGATGAAATGAGCTTCATTGGCCAAAACATGCTGGAAAATATAGATAGTCGACTTAGAGAAGCCTTCCCGCATAAAGCACACATAAGCTTTGGAGGTATCCCTTTCCATACATCACATGGTGTTATTAATGTCTTCTGATTCTTATTAAGATTAACCATATAGAATGTATACCTTTTGATTTCACTTTATGTGCATAACTAAAAATTTTGCAACTATCTTTCAGGTGTATCTATTATTTTAGTTGGTGATTTGGGGCAATTACCTCCTATTAATGATAGACCAGCATATGATAGCAATAGGTGGGCAAAGTTATTATGGCAGGAATTCAAGATAGTGGTTACACTAGATAAAGTATTTAGGAAAGATGGAGAAAATATCCAACAACAAAGATTTCGTCAGCTTCTCACAAATGTCAGAGATGCAAATCCACAAATAGATGACTGGAACTTGCTTATGACACGAACACCTATAAGGTTAGATGTTGTAAGCAATGATGATTTTGATAAGGCAGTGCATTTATTCTCTACAAATGACAATGTTCATAACCATAACATGAGGATGTTGTATTCTTTAAGACATCTAGTTGCATGTAGCCTTGCAACCAAGTTAAGCAATCGAAATGAAGAATTATCAAGCGAAGAACTTGATATTGAGTTATTGATTAGTAACAATGCAAGAGTAATGTTGACTACAAATCTATGGATAGAAGCTGGTCTTGTGAATGGATCATTGGGATATATCAGAAATATTGTCTACAAACCAGGAACTGCTTCACCTGAGCCACCAACATATGTTACAGTTCAATTTGATAATTACTGTGGAGTACCATTTGATGATCACCATCCAAACATAATACCAATAGCACCACTGCAGAGGGGTAGGACCTTCCAACTACCACTAAGGTTGGCATGGGTGTTGACTATTCACAAATCTCAAGGGCTCACTCTTTCAAAAGCCACCTTTTACATATGACCGCTATGAGAAAATGAAAAGTGGGAAACAACTTTCAAAGAGAAAAGCAGAAGAATGTAGACTGAGAAATCTTGAAAATCATTGATGCTTTTAGACATATTATTTAATAATAAAGATTTATTTGTTCTACTACATTATGTGATCATCATCGTCAACTATTATGCTGTTATTCTTATTATGCACATTGATACTCCATATTCCATAGTTAATGAAAACTATAATTGGATATGCTCAATCTGACATGAAAACCTTATTATTTGTACATTTTAATGGTTGCAAGTTCCATTAGGCTGATATTTCATTTTACTAATTCTCTAATTTGTAAATTTAACTATGATCATCACTTGGGTCCTCAAATTAAGGTTATAATATTAATTATAATCATAAAGACATTGTCCAATTGAAATAAATCATAATGTTTTTGCTTCATGACTTTCAACCAATACATTGCTACTCGATATTTCAAATCTATGTTTGTCTATTCTTCAGTATCCATGAATGGTCATAATATTACCATGTTTCAATACTCAAAGTTTCATTACAAATTTTAGTACAATTTGGTTTTTATATTCATTTTCTCCATAATTGATTGTACTAAGTGACCTGTTCTATTTTTCCAAAACCATTATTCATTTAAAATGTATATACTTCTCATTAATTATACATTTGTTCTTCTTTTTTTATTCGTGATGATGCTATCTAAATTGTTTTCCATCATTTTTTCAGGCATGGAAGCCTCTAATAGACAATCAAGCATTGTCAACATTAGCCCAACTTCTTCTGTACAGTCAAATCATTTTTTTGAGACAGAGTTTTAGAAGTGTGCATGCATAATTAAACAGTGTTGTACAACTATGGTAGAAACACTTCAGAATGTAGCTTTATCTATTGATCATGTACAAGAGATAGAGATAATGGAGATGGAAGATGTTGCCAAATATGTACGCAACACATCTACAAAAGTAGATGCATTTCCATCCATGATGAAAGAGGTCTATGATGATCATATTACAAACAAAGTTCGTAATACAATTTTAATATCTGAAGAATATGTGATGTACTTACATCATTATGGAGAGCTATACACATGGTCCATATGATGATTTCACATTTTTCAAATCTTCACTTATTACTTTATCCAGATAATTGTACTAGGAGATATTGTTCTCCTTCCATCTATGTATCGAAATAATAAATAAACGATTTAACTTTGTATCTCAAATTCTTCTCAACTATACTTCCAAATATTTGAAAAGCTTTTTGTTGACCTTTGTTTTTGTATTATTAAAGCTTTTACATGACATATATCATTAATATGTTGATCATTAAATTATTTATAAAATTGATGTGTTATTTCTAACTATTAACCCACTCTAAAGCATAATATTCATTTTATACTCATTTTAAGTGTAATCATTACCTCAATAATGTTTAGTACTCCTTCATTGTACACTATTCATGCTAAGCATAATTAACATTAATTAATTGTATATTTATAAATGTAACTAATAAAGTTATAAAACTACATAAGGAACATTTTAATCCTTATATTGTTCTATTATGCTAATAGGTATGTGTAAGGAGAATGAGCTACCCTCCTAAATGTAATTCTAAACATAACAATAACTATAACTTTGACCGTGGTCCTACTTCTCCCCTAACTCTAATCCTAACCATAATTCTAATGCTTTGTCTACCCCTAACTCAAACTATAACCCTAACTCAGATTCTAACCATAAACCTAATCCTAACCCTAACCCCTACCCTAACCTTTTATGTACCCTTATCTCTAACCCTAATTGTAATGCTAAACTTAACCTTGAACCTATCTCTAACCCTAACCCTAACCCTAACCCCAATCCTAACCTTAACCCTAACTCTAATCCTAACACTAACACTAACCCTACCCCTACCCCTAGCTCTAACTCTAAATATAACTCTACCATAATTATAATATAACCCTAACCCTAACCCTAACTTTAATGCTGACTAAAACCCTAACCCTAACCCTAACCTTAACTCTAAACTTAACCTTGACTCAAACTCGTACCTTAACCTTAACCCTGATGTAACTGTATACATATCCCTAACTCAATATGTAAAACTAACACTAACCATAACCCTAAATCTAATCCTTTCTCTACTTTCTCTAACTCCAACCATAATCATAACCATAACTGAAACCCTACCATACCCCAAACTCTAACCACAAATCTAACTCTACCATAATTGTACTTTAATATTAGCCCTAGCCCTAACCCTAAATCTATCCTTAAAGTTGACTCAAAACTCTAACGTTAACCCTAACTCTAACATTAACCCTAATCATAATATTTAATCTTTTTGAAACTCTAACCCTAACCCTAACCCTGACTGTAACCCCCCCCTACCTCTAATTGTAGCCCTAAATCTAACTCTACCATAATTGGACTTTAACTCTAACCCTAGCAATTATTTTAACCCTAATCATAATATTAAATGTCTTTGTAACTCCAACCCTAACCCTAACCCTAACTATAAGCCTACCTCTACCTCTAATTGTGGTCCTAAATCTAACTCTACCATAATTGGACTTTAACTCTACCCCTAAAAATTATTTTAACCCTAAAGCTAACTCTAACCCTAACCCTTTCTATACGCCTATCTCCAACCCTGACCCTAACTCTAATTCTAACCCTAACACTAACACTAACCCTAATCCTTAACCCAATCATACCCCTAACTCTAACTCTAACTATAAATCTAACTCTACCATAATTAGACTCTAATCCTAACCGTATCCCTTTGTTTAATCTTCACTAAAACCCTAACTCTAACCTTAACCCTGACTCAAAACTCTAACTCTAACCTTAACCCTAACTCAAAACTCTAACTTTAACCTTAACCTTTACTTTAATCTTGACAAAAACCCTAACCCTAACTCTAACCTTAACCCTAATTCAAAACTCTAATTTTAAACCTAACCCTAACTCTAACCCTAACAATAGTCATAATCCTAAAATAACCCTAACCACAACTCTACCTCTGTTTGTAACTCTAATCTTGACCCTAAGTCTGGCTCTAATTGTAACCCTAACCCTAATTCTAATTAAAATCCTAACCCTAACCCTAATTTAAATATTAATGCTAACCCTAACCTTTACTTTAGTCTTCATTAAAACCTTAACCCTAACTCTAACCTTAACCCTGATTCAAAACTCTAATTCTAAACCTAACCCTAACTCTAACCCTAAAAATAGTCATAATCCTAAAATAGCCCTTGCCCTAGCCCTAACCATAACTCTAACTCTAATTGTAACTCTAATCCTGACCCTAACTCTAGCTCTAATTGTAACCCTAACCCTAATTTAAATCTTAATGCTAACCCTAACCCTATTTCTAACCCTAACCATAACCATAACTCTACTCTTAAATATAACAATTTACCTAATAATATCCTTAAAATAAGATTGAATCAAAGTGATGCAAATAAACAATATATATAGAATTTTTTTTTTAAATGTTGAAGAATGATTTTATACTAAGTTTATATGACTACAATTTTATAGTAAGTTTATACAACTAAATTTAAAAAGAAAAAAAAAAAATCAATACTAACCATATCAAAAAAAGAAAAATTAAAAAATAATTTATCTGTTGCGCCACGACTGCTACTAGCTTATATATACCTATATATATATATATATATATATATATTACGCCGAGAGTAATCATTCTCGAGGCACCTATTTTTTTTCATAAATCCCAATTATAAAATAACCTTGGGATTAAATAAAAATAGGCACCTCGAGAACGATTATTCTCAGCGTAATATATATATAGGTATATATAAGCTAGTTATGTATTAAAATGTCTCTTAAATATTTTAATCTTATTGTGCTGTGCTTTATTATGTCAGTTAATTACCAATATTAGTCACTTCAAAATGTTTAACACTTATAATCTAAAGAAATGATTGGTAAAGACAGACTACGTCAATCTTCAATGTGGGAAACAGTAGGTTTAATTATCTATATACGATGTGTCCCCAACTGTCTATTGATATGAGTTGACATAAAATCTCCACACGCCATTTAACTTCATTTGGAAACTTTTCGTTAAAGACATTACAATAATAATAATGTGCCGAATCTTCCACCTTGTGACTTCTGAAACTAGAAAACGATATCATATCTACTTTGTCAAACTTTTGTTTGTTGAAGGAATGCACTGCATTTGTTATTCAAATGAATAATTGGCTCCATTTAACATCTATGGAATGATTTTTTCTCATTTTCTAAAGCATGCTGGAAAAAACATTCAATAATTCCATTTTAAATCTACTTCTGAAACCAAAAAACTAACTCATACCATATCTAGCTTTCCAATCTTCCACATGTTTAAGGAGTACCGTGCGTTTGATATTCAAATGAGAATTGGCTCTTATTTATCATCTATCGATTCAAATTTTTCCATTTTCTAAATAATGTTGAAAGAAAGTAATAATTTTATTTCAAAATGCTAAAAAATATGCTTGCTTTGAGAATATATTAAATTTTTAAGTGTATGAAATGGTCCACTCCACTGCAAACAACAAGATATTAAATTTAAAATTGTAAATGTATGAAATGGTCCAAACACATGCAAAAAAAAAAAAACAATTTTCGAAAATAGCTTGGTAAAAGATTTAAATTATAGGGAAAAGATTTAGAATATATTTTAGTTGTTATAATTTGGATTTTGTCATTAAAAGTCTATTCTAAAACATTTTTAAAAATATATTATGACAAATATTTTCATAATTGATGAGAGGTATAGTGTTCAATATGACATTAATGAGAAAAATATAATATGTCATTAATTAAAAAGTCACTTGAAATATTAAGAAAGCATAATCATAAAATTGTTATTAAATCATTGAGAAATAAGATACAATTATTTAGTTTTCATGCATGAGGACTAAATTAGTTCTAGGATTGCTTCCTAGTCTATAAGAATACAATAGTTAATTTTTACATGTTATTTTGCCTGGGGAAATTAATCAGCCCCAAGAGAGATGGTGAGATGTGAACTTAACATAGTTACTACTTTTGTGCCAAATTTAGACATCTTTGTCATAGGGCTAAGTTGAAGTTGACAACTATTAGAAAGATTAATACCATGCATGGGATTTACTACAACTTCCTATATACAAAAAAGTTAGAAAAAACCTACAAAATTATTGTTAGAATCATAATAATAACCAATATCACCATATTATTTGACCCTCTATCCTAGTGCTAGAGTGTTTCATATGAGGATCTGACCTCCTACACTGGTACTATGAGATTTGTTAGGATTAACCACGTAAAGAAATAATAGTTACATGCAAATATAACCAATATCATAAAATAATAGATCACACAGAAGAGAACACAAGACACCAAGATTTAACGTGGTTCACCCAATCCGTGGGCTACGTCCACCAACAACAACTCCAATATTATTACTATCTAGTGATTACAATCCACAATCCCTTACATGCCAATACTGCTACAAGAAGCTACAATATCACAATACATTATGAAATCCATAATCCTAAGCCTTTTTCTACTTTCCTTTTACCACTGACAAAATTAGGGCTAGAATAAGTCATCCAAGAGAAAAATAGTAGCTGACGCCTTTACAATATAAGGTCAATTTTATCTTAAGGGATGTTGCCCTTAAAAACCCCTGTAGGGGTGTTGTTCCTTGACCCCACCATGTACTACGATAGGGAGTGCACCTAGAGCAGTACCCCTTGAACTCATCTTGGGGGCATTTCCCCCAAAAGCCCATAGAAATAATCTAGGGAGAAACCACACCGAATAAACATCTAACTCTGATTAGGCTCCACATCGTAACAACGTTTCATTTAACACTCATTTATCTATCCATACATGGTTGTGATAATCTCTCACACTAGCACGATATCCATTCATATGAGGATCACACTAACCTCTTGCACTATCATTACTAGATTCCATCTATCACTCATCTAGCCATAAATATGGGCTTGTACTAATATCCCACACTAACATGATGGCCCTTTATATGTGGATCACACCAATGAGTTGCACTAAAAGTATGCAATTAACTTTATCCCATCTTAGTCACTCATATAGTGATAATCTGAAACTCTACGTTGGAATGTAGCCATTCATATATAGATGAGTGTAGTCTATTTAATGAAACTATGGGATTTGATAATTATTTATCCATAAGGGTGTTAGAAATAGGGATTATTGGGGGGAGGGGGTGACTCGGTAATCTACAAACTTTAGTTGCCAACTGGATATTATTTCTTACTTTAAGTTATACATAACAAAGTAATAAAGTAATGTTGAATAGTAACAATAACCACCACAAAGATAACTCATAACATGATATTTTGTTAACTAGGAAAACCCTAGCCAAGGGAAAACCCTGATGGGGATTATATCCACTAGATAATATACTAATATATATAAGTTCCTTGTTAGAGGATGGACCCTATTAGGAGTCAACAAGAAAATTCAGTATAATGAGTCCCTATTAGGAGACTTTGAATCCATGTTAGGAGATTCCAACCCTATTAGGAGTTGTAGTACAATAGATGCAAGATGATCCCACTGCCCAAACATGCACTTCCAATTACAAGAAGTGCTCACTGCCCAAACAAGTAATCAAACTTTTTGAATATAGGTACTTTAATTTCTTCATCAATTGATCTCTGATCTTCAGCTTGATCTCGGATCAAAAAATAGCTTTCACAAAAATTTTCATATATCACTCTTAAAAAAATTTGTATACAATTGCTCAACATCATAATTAGCACATACAATCACCACTTCTCATTGCAAGATGTCCTTTGCATAAATACCATGCCTTTACACAAATAGCTGCTATGTTTGCTAAGACCATAATAGATTTTTCAAACTTAGAGTAAACATCTAGGATGTCAGCCCTAATTGGACAAGTAATTATTTTGTAAACAAAATAATTATTTCCTTCAATTCTACTATCCTATTTTGCTAAAACATGAATATCTATTTTTTGTACAATATGTACTGACTTCTAAGGCTATAAATGTCAACACCAACATGTATACTATCTCCATCTAACTTCACTAGTCATAATATGACATCAGCAACAACTTATAAACAAAATAATACACTGGTGTATACCAAATTCCATACTTAGACAATTTTTTGATTACCAAATGCTAAGGATCTTTATTTCTAAGGTTTCTATATCCATGTACATCATGTGTTGCCACAAATGACAACAATTACACATCCTCATTAGCCAATTGTCAATAATCTTCCCCTTTGGCATTGATGGTAGAAAAATAGGGAAAATTGGTTAAGTAAAAAAAACTTTATCAAAAATACATTCACAATACATCTATTACAATTTGTCCATCTTTACATATGCCCCCCCTTACAATATACTTTACAATAATTTTTACCTATTGTATCTCTCCTCTTAAATGCACTTCTCCCCTTAACAATTTTCATGTGTACTTCTCCCCCTTTGACATCAATGACAAAGATCAAAATATCAAAATCTCTCCAAAATTATCCATCTATTGTCACAAATGTTGTCCTTATACCTTAAGCTGGTAGAATCTTCATGCAATCATCAACATTTTCCTTAATATTATCAATACCTCTTTTCCATGTCTCCTTGGTTGATTCAGCAAAGGTGAGAAATGTACATGAAGCATATAATGCAATCTCAACTGTGTTCATGTCTAAATACAAAACGTTAGAATAGGCGTCCTTGGCCTTGACACATTCCTCTAACTGTTTCTCAACAAAAGATATTTTTAGAGCAATAGACTCTTTGAAATCTAATACTGTCGATATAAATGATATTTGAATAGTTCTAGTTCCTTCAAATGTTCAAATACGAGCTTCACATTCATGTTGTGATTGAAAAGTAATTAAATATCCTCATTCATGTATTCACTCCCAATAGATTCAAATTTACTATTAACATAACTTCCTACATCTTCCAAATATACTACATTGTTCGAATTAATGGATAACACTAAGTTAGGGTTTCCTTCTATGGTTTTCATGGAAACAACCTTCAACTTAGGTCCGTCCTCATTCTCAATATTGTGCACTACTAACATATTCATGATTCTATCAAATATGAACTTTTACTGAATAAATTTGTGAAAAAATGATAAAATACCTCTTTCTTAAAATAGGGTTTCCTTTGAAATAGTCTTGACAAGTCGCTTTGGATGTACTCACAATGAAGTGAAAATCAATTTTGTACTCTATTTATTCCATCAACTTGAACTTGCATTAATTGCATACTTTGCAAACACAAAAATTTGTTCATTACATTATGTAATCAAATAATTGTACAAGATCATCTAACTAATCTTCAAATGCCACCCAAGGTTTGCTATAGCTTCCTTTCATCATGACAATGCTCCTTAAGACTTTGCTTCATGAAATTCTAAACATAGTTTTCATCTTATGCTACAGAACTAATGCTTTTTGTAATACCAGTAATTCTTAATTCCTTCATAGATTATTTAGACAAGCTCCAAATTACAAGTGAGATTAGGTACCATCTAAAATTAACTGGATATGCCTTTTCCCAACTTTTCTACCTCTAATTCTATCTCTAAATGAATGTTTCAAATTCTGGTGCTATAAACAATCTCAATTCAACTTAGTTGAATCAAACTCAATAATTGACTTTGATCTTCCTGTCTCATCATCATCTAGCTTTACTTTTGAGATGTCCAATCCTTTTACAAATGCCTCATTGAGTTCTTCTCAAAGTTTACTAACTACATTTCTTTGTTCCTCATTTTCTTTGTTAGTCTTGGAGTTCCTTTCATGGTTCCTTCTATCATTTCTAACATTCTTTCCATCATTCCTTCTATTTCTGAGGTTTCTCCCATTGTTCCTTCTATTCTTGAATCTTTTGTCCCTTTTACAATACTTTTTTGTATGTTCGAAGTTGTTACATAATTGACATACTAGTGCTCTACTTCTAGGATCCTATTGATCATTAGGTGTATGACAATTCCAAGGAATGTGTACAAAGTTGTTACACTTGTAACACATGATCTGTCTTATGTCTTCATAAGGTCTTCCTTCTCTCAATGTCCTTTCATTAGATCTTCTTCTATCTATAGGGTTAGTATTTCTAGACATTCCACTATTCTTTCTATCATTATCATACTTAGGTTTCCTACAATCAATTTCTTTATGAGCCATACCATTACAGTTATGACAATAAAAGTCCTTAACTTGATTAAATGACTTATCTGTAAAATCTCTTTTCATATGACCTATTTCATTACATGAAAAATAGTTACCGCTAAATTCATACTCAATTTCCTTAGGACATTTCACTTGCTTTGGTTCATTCAAAATTTCAACTTCCTTGTCTTGTCCAACTTCTTTAGGTTTATTGAAAGATTGACTAGATTTAGTCTTATCATCAATTTTACCTTTTTCTTTTAGATCTAATCTAATCTTAGGTTTCTTTGCAAACATGTTAATTAGATAACCAAGACCAGTCTTATCATAGGTAAGTCTTGATATTGACATTGAATTTGTTGGTGTAAATAAGTATTTAATTATTACACTTACTTAAGTTTTACTTAGGTTAATGCATTATTTAATTAGTTTGCATTATTTTATTATTATTTTAGGTGAGACGCTCAGGAGTTTGTGAACTCCCATTGAGTTATGCAACTCTAATTATGCACATGGTGTCTACAACATAGGAGTATACATCATTCACTAAGTTGTCATATTGACAACACAGTTATCCATACTCCTCATTTAGCACATGTTGTCTACACCACTGATTTGCATGCTACACCATTGTAGGCTTATCCTCACATCATCACACTTAATCCCGTGCTTAATGGAGGATAACCCATATCTGGTGGACATGTGCCTGGTTGTATGACATATCATGATACTGACTTCTATGCATTCTAGAAGCTCTGCCGAGGCCTTTATATTTAGGCACTCCTAGTGTACTCTTGAATCAAGTTATTGAATGAATATTGTCATTTTGATCATACTCTGTCTATTTTGGTCTACTATGTACTTGTGTTGAGTTCTTTAGTTCTTGGGTGAATTCTGGCCTAAGCCAAATTCTTACAAAATCATCAAGCTTTTCTCTGCTAGAATAAAGCTTCTCAAGTTGTTGCATGTACTGAGTTAACTCACCTTTCAAAATAGTATTGTATTTATGAAGTTCTTTATGATCTTCTTTCAATGTTTCAAATTCAAATGTTTTCTTTTCCATACTTGCTCTTAGATATGCATTTTTAGACTTCAAATTAGATTCAACTTTGCTAGGATCATTTCTTAAAGTCAAGCTTAGATTTGTAATCTTCAATTCATGCTTCAAGATCTTGTACTTTGTGTTTGGCTTTGAATAATCATCATCACTAGTTCTAGATTTAGTAGTTCAAGCTTGGATTTGAGATGTTCAATCTTTTCCTTCAATTGTCCAATGTATACTTTGGAGTCTTTATATTTTTCTTTCAATTTATCTCTTTCTTTAGTAAGTAGATCAATTTTTTGAAGTGCCTCTTTAAGGTTCTTCATCAACTGTTCCATATTAATAAGGATCTTAATTAAGCTATTAAGGCTTTTCAAAGGAACTACACTCTAATACCAATTGTTAGAAATAGGTATTACTAAGGGGGGTGGAGATTGGGGGGGGCGGATCAGTAATCTACAAACCTTAGTCACCAATTCGATATTATTTCTTACTTTAAACCATACATAACAAAGTAATAAAGTAATGTTGAACAACAACAATAACCATGCACAAAGATAACTAATCACACCATACTTTGTTAACTAGGGAAACCCTAGCAAAGGGAAAACCCTAGTTGGGATAATACCTACTAGATAATATACTGATATATAAATTTCTTTTTAGAGGATGGACCCTATTAGGAGTCCATGAACAAATTTAGTATAATGAGTCCCTATTTAGGAGACTTTGAATCCCTGTTAGGAGATTTTAACCATGTTAAGAGTTGTAGTACAACAAATGCAAGATGATCCCGTTGCCCAAACATGTACTCCCAATTACAAGAAGAGCTCACTGCCCAAACAAGTAATCAAACTTCTGGAATATAGTTACTATAACTTCTTCCTCAATTGATCTTTGATCTTTAGCTTCATATCAGAAAATATCTTTCACAAAACTTCGCATATATCACTCTTACAAAAGTTTGCATACAATTTCTCAACATCATAATCAACACATAAAATCACCACTTCTCATCCTAAGATGTCCTTTCCATTAATACCATGCCTTTACAAAAATTTCTACTAGCTTGAATAAGACCATAATACATTTTTCCAACTTAAGAGTAAACATCTAGGATGTTGGCCCTAATTAGACAAGTAATTATTTTGTAAACAAAATAATTATTTCCTTCATTTCTATTTTCCTATTTTGCTAAAACACAAATATCTCTTTTCTATATAGTCTATACTGACTTCTAAGGTGATACACATCATTACCAACATGTATACTATCTCCATCTAACTTTTCTAGTCATAATATGATGTCAACAACAAGTTATAAACAAAACAATACACTGTTGTATACCAAATTCCATACTTAGACAATTTTCTGATTACCAAATGTTAAGTATCCTTATTTCCGAGGTTTCTTGTTAGCATTTACATCATGTATTGCCATAAATGAAAACAATTACATATCCTCATTAGAAAATTGTCAACAAAGGGATTATATCTATATCTTATAACCTACTAACTAAAAACTTTAAATATCTTTCTTTAAATTCAAAAAAAATATTTCTGTAATCTTAATAGGATCAAAGCATAAATATATTTTCTAAAATATATATATATATATATATATCAATAATATGAAGGAGAAATATTAGAATACATTTCTTTCCTAAAAAGGTATTGTTGGAAGTAGTAATATTTCATGCACTTGCAAGTTATATTATGAAACTTGCAAGAGGATTATGAAACTTTGTGCACACACTAATGAATATGGAATTCATGCACTAGAAAGTTATTGAACAACTCCTCTTGTCATATAAAATCGTCTCTCATTCTCTTACAACACCTGCAAACTTCTCTTCTCATATATACTCATCTCTCTCTCTCTCTCTCTCTCTCTCTCTCTCTCTCTCTCTCTCTCTCTCTCTCTCTCTCTCTCTCTGATTTGTACCTCACTCATATTAATTCACAATGGATTTTTCTTTTTTTTTCACGTTAAAAAATATCTTCTCTATTTTTGTTGATCTTAGGAATCACTTGAAATATTTTGGACTTTATTGTAATAATCTTCTTAAGATATCTTCCTTCCTTTATGTCTTCTCATTTGAGGCTACCAACACCTTAATCTGTAACATATGGTAAAAGCACAAACCTATTGTTGGAAATATTTAAGATATGATAGGTTACTAAGAGGGGAGGGGTGAAGCAATAACTTCAAAAATTTAAACAATTCAATACTTTAACCATATATACTATTCACCATTCATTTATCTAATCTACTGCATATATGAGAAATCAAACATCCATAACATATGTACACAGTGATTTGGTAACCCAGAAACCTTTCAAATAGAAAATAAAACTAGGGTGGGGATGATACCCACAAAACTTTGTTACTGTATTATTAAGTTGGCCTATTAAGGCTTACATTGACCACTTCTGGTGATCTGCCCTGTTAGGAGCACAAAGGACTGCTAGGTCCACCTTGTTAGAGGATTTACAAACATACAATGAAGTATGCACTCTGTTAGGAGATTTACACAAAGACTATTAAGTCTACCCTGTTAGAGGATTTACAAAACTAATTCACCTGTTCAAATGAAACAATGGATCTATTTACAACTTGATTACTAATTAGATCCTTGAAATACAGATCACCTCTTATGACTGATGAATCTTTTACTGCTCCTTGTAGACCTTGTTGAATACTCTGCTCTGCTACTAATTCGCTTTCATTCTTCTCAAAGAATTACATGTCTGTCTTGATACATCCTTTTTTGTAAATGATATAATATATTACATATCTACCATTGCAATAATTATAATTGCAAGGTCGGCCAAAACACAAGTGAACAAAATATTATTGAGTCGGCCAAACAGTAACTAACTCAGGTTCATTGAACTGACTCGGTGACCTTCTGATACTCGACATCCACTGCATTACTTAGCATCATCATGCACTTGGTAGAAGTGAAGGCTCAGTCCATACTAATCACTTGACATAGTTCTGAACTCGGTAACCATTAGAGACTCAGTAGATATAGTATCACATGATAAAAATTAAATCCTTTGTTTACCTTGCTTTCACTCGGTAAACACTACACTTTCATGACTCGATAAACACTAGGCTTCCATCACTCAGTAAACACTATAAAGCTCGGTGAACATTGTATGCTCAGTAGATATTGTTGGTTTGTACACCCACTTGGTAGCTTCATGAATGCTCGGTATGAACTTATTGACTTTAGGAATGCTTGGTATGAACTACTTAAGTGATGAACCTACAAGGTAACCACTGAATGCTCGGTATACACTGTAGACTAAGTGATGAACTCGGTAATCATTCAGAATCAAGTAAGTGTTGTCACTAATGAAAAATACAATATAATGCCAACACCTATGTCACCCTTTTGTAAATGAAAAGGCTAACAAAAGTATAATTGTTCACCTTCAATGACATAAAACTAGTACTATTATTTAGAATTTGAAAATAAAGTAAAGTAATGAAAGATGTAGAAATGGATGAAGTTTAGGATTATAATTTTTCCTTATTATTTGGAATAACAATTGATATATTTTCCTAATTTTTATAAATTCTTTTTTAGTTTCTAAAAAACACTGAAAATTAGAGCTCTAGTTCCCACCACAAAATTATATGGAAATAAACTTATTTCCCTTTGATCTCAGAATATGTTATATATAACATATATAGGTAGAACAATCAAAACTAAAATTTGGCTTTAGATATATATTTTCTCTTTTATAGTGATTTAAATTTCAACTCACCTAAAATTGATAGTTTTCATCTCGCACCACATTTTTCAAAAGAAATTTCTATTCTAACCAAAAGAAAAATTATACATTCTTGAAGAGGACTCTCTCCTCTAGAATGTCATATGTTTTTTATATTTTTTGTATATGATTTAATATTTTTTTCTTTCTCAAAATTGAAAATTTTTCGAGTGTTAAAATATGTGCTTGAAGAATTTTTTAATTATAATATACTATATCTAATTAAAACACTATAAACTCTATATGAGAATATTCTTGACATTGATCTCCGTAAAATGGTCTTTATATGTTATTAAAAAGATATAAAAAGAATTAGTAAGAGTTATTGAAATATCAATTTTTTGAAATAATTTTATTTCTTTAGTAATTGGATACAAACTAGTATAAAACATACATTTAATGTACATTTCTAATTGGAAAAGTGTGAGACCATATATAACTTAGCTATAATGAATTTACCTAGATCATATGTTTGAACAAAATTGATTTTTAGATAGAAATACTCAAATTTAGTTGTTTTGATAATTCAGCCTGAGAGGTGACACAACTTTGTACTTTTACCCCAGTAGTATTTTAATTGATAAGATGACTTTGCAAACACCTTTCAAAAATAAGAATTACAAACATAAACTCATGCTTTATTTGTTTCAAAAATACTTTACATAAACATTTTTCACATTTCTCAAGATTGCTATGTTTAAATAGATTCATTAAACAATCCTAAAGTTCATGCAATCTTTTAACCACCTACCAAACTATTTATAACCACTCGGATTCCTAATTGGCTTATCTTATTAGCACTGATAGGCCTAACAAGCTATTAGTTTGTTAGATACATAAGGTAATGGTGTTGTCAAGTTGAAAACCAAGTTCTTAGCTTGACAACTATATCCCTATAATATATTATTTCAAAGTTTGATCACCTTTAAAACCCTTTCAGTTGATCTACTAGCCGTTACGACCCTATAGAAAAATTAGACAATATTATACTATAGTGCCCTTATTACATCATTGCATTACCATAAATTTTCATTTTATATTTTTTTTTCTTCACTTAGCTACTTGTAGACTCTAAAGCCATTAATCCAACACAAGGCAGCCCTATTAGGTCATTTATCCTCATATGGGAATTTGGAACAAAATTAATCTTCATGACTTAAATTAAAATCTTGGGAACTAATGACCTCAATTACATTATTTCATTACCCTCTAGTCCTCTGCAGATTTGATGTATTCAAGGTTAGGCATGTGACCCTTCTAATACCTTCCAAGTGTTAGGTACCCTTAAACCAAAAGCATTGCAAGATCTTTCAGTAAAACATTTTAAATCTATATATAAACTATGCATTACTTTCTATTCTTCTTCCATTGGGTTTTCCCTAATATTGTTAAAATAAGAAATATTATGAATACTAATGCATACTAGTCAATCTCCCAAAGTAAAATTTAAGGTGTTTTTGTTAAATTTTCTAAAACAAAAATCTTACAAGTGTAATTCTATACACAACTTAGTAAGATTCACAAATAAATCATGCATTATTTTATGTGAACTTTACCTCAGAAGGAATATGTTTGTGTCCATTTAGTGCTTATAAGGACACATTGTATTATAGCTTATTTTAGATGCATGAATGATTCACCATTTATCTTATTATTAAGAGATGTTACTTTTATCAAATGAAACTTGTAGTAGGAATGGCAAGTGGAGGTTCAAGGGATTCTTCAACACAACACTTTTCCCTACAACCAAATGCAGTAGACATATCTCCAAACATCTAATCTTTTCTAAAATATGATATTTTAAATTTTAGAATTTTTCATATTAATGTTAAATTTTATCTTTTGGATATTAAATTATTTGATTAACTTATGGGAGGGTAGTCAAGAAAAAATGGCTACCATGTTGGGAGTGCTCCTTGGGATGGTTCTTTCCCATTTTACAATAGGACATCTTAGTGCAATGTCAACTTCATTTATTCTTCTCACATTTTTCCGTATGTTTGGTAAACTATAGAATACAAATTTGTTTAAATATATATGTTCCATTTTAGTGACTATTTAAAGTATTGTTAGACTTACATTTAATGTTGAAGAGTTTATATAAAATAAAAAGTAACATTTTCTACAATTCAGTATTCCATATTGGTCTCAGCAACTTATTTTGATAATTTATCCATTTTTAAGAACATATGCATGGACCTTTTTTCTTACTCAAACATACACATATTATTTTAGTTATGATAGGATAATTTTTAGATACACCAATCACCTTTGAGTTTTCATATAGTTGTCATTTAAATATTCCCCTAAGTTGATTTAGTAACCAACCACTGCAACCACTCTGTGTAAAATACTAATGGTTCTTGTTTGTAGGTTCAATCAGTATAATAACCAACTTGATTATTATTTTAAATTTATGATGCAAGATATGACTAAGTGAAGAATACTTTTCTGATTGTTATCTTTAAAATACATGGATGATAAAAACCCAAATACACAAATGCTCTGAACAAAAAATTAGAAGTGATGGGTTTTCCACCATTACCACTCAAGTTAAATTTATCCAAGTCTACCCAACACTCTATTTTGTGAACAACATAATTAAACTCAATCAAAAAGAATTCTCCAATCCTTAACTAGTAGCCTTAGCTTTTCCCATCCCTAATTATACTATAAAATGGCAAATAGTATGAATTACAATACAAATTTGTGAGAAGTTCATGCACTTGGACTCTTTATTTCCTAATAATGAATTTTGGGAGATATTTTGTCTCTTTATAAAGAATAGATTATCTAAAATATGATAATTGTGACCATAATGCCTCTAGACCTAAAGATTGGTAATATTTTGCCCAAAATTTCTATTTTGGTTAGGTGTTGTATTTGTAATAAAATCTCCTCCATCATGACAATTTTTTAGGTGCCTTAAGATGTGAAATGCACTTTTGAGTAATAGGGGACCTAATCTATGAAGATAAAAAATGAAGATATCCTCCATTTATAATCCCAAATAACTTTGATAAAAAGTAGATTTGATTTTTTTTTTTCTCTTTTTGTATTATCTTTCTATTTAAGAAAGCATATATAAATAGGTTTTCCAAATTATATCATCCTATATTACTTCAAATCTAAGATAAATTAGGTATTCTACTTTCCTCTTTTCATGGTAGGACTATCCTTACACTACTATTGTGTTCTTGTCAATCCTTTGAGTACCATGTTCCAATCATAGACTCATGATGGTATATTGTGATCCATCACAATGCTCTTTTATGGCTATTCATATACATTTATCATGATTATAATGTTATAATTCAATTCAAACCTATTCATTCACCACTACCTATGAGCTATACTTTCAATTTTATCTTTGTTTTCACTATTCACTTAAATGTCCTAGGTTCATACAACTAAAACACCCATCTAATGTTCTTTGTAAACTTTGTAAGTGTAGCTATTACAAAGACTATGATTGACCATTGACCTTCATTAGCTAGAGATATTAATGACTAAAAGTTAAAATGCTTACATGAAACTTACCATTTTATTTATTTTGCATGACTATCCTTCAATGCTTTTAGGATCCCTTATCATTTTGATGATCATGAATGTGATTACATGACTCGCGTTTGCATATAGCTAGCATTGACTTTCGTAGACACTTTGTCACTCTCCCCTAGTATTTTTAATTTCTTGATTTTGATATCAGCATAGAAATGTCCAAAAAAAAAATCTTTATGACCATCATTGAAAGGAACAACTAAAAAAACTAACAAGAATATAAAAATTTAGACATAATCCCATTATATTTTAAATATCATGACATAATAGTCGAAGTAAATATAATTGTAGGGAACATATAGAGCTAGAAGAACAATTGGCCATGTTTATACTATGTGCAGTAAAGAACAAAAAAAAGCTATAGTTTAAAAGAAGTAGTAAGTTCATTCATAACAAGGAAATTTCTTAGATTTCCCTTTAACTCATCGATGTATTAAGATACCTAATTTTTTTCATATTTAGGAGGTACAACTTATATGGCTTTTTCTCATAGTTTTTTCTAAAGGTAAACCTGGAATACCTTGGACCCAATTGCTTCTTTTGTATAATATCTCAAAAGACTCCCATTTCCAAAACATTGTGTTTTCAAGCACAACCCATTCTTGTGACATAACTTTTATGATGTGCCCCACTTAGCAAAAGCAAATTTTTAGTAGTTTATACATGAATCTCAACTTGTACAAAGTTGGTTAATGTTGTTTACTTAGTATTAATACTAATTTTGTTCATATGGGGGAGTATGCTAGCATTTTTGGAGATATGAGTTAGTTGTAATGTGTTACATTCATGATAAAAACAATTCATTGATGTCAACATATGTTTTATCTTGTGCAAATTACTAGAGTTACAAAGGAAGAAATATTTGGCATGGCCAAAGTTCAATGAGTTATTTTAAGTGGACTTTAATGTGGATTCAAGAGCTTGTCCTCATGTTTTTTCCATGTTCATGAAAATATATTTCCAAATTTGGTAGTGTTATGCAAAATTTTCTAAAGGTAGCTTTCAAAGATAGTTTTTGGAAAGAAGTTGCTCATAAATCGGTTGTATCTTTTGACTGAGATGGAAATATTTTTAGGGTATTCGAAGGATTGTAAATACATGTTAAATATGTTATGGTTGATATAAATAAATCAGATATAAAGTTTGAGGCAAATTATTGAACTTTGTTCAAAGTATTATCTCCTATGAGCCAACTATTATTGATATAATGAAGGAAAAAGTTTAATTGTAATGAAATGTGTATTGTAACTTCATATTTATGTCCTATATTATTATTGTAAATTTAGAAAGCCTTTGGGCTGACTCAATACATTTTTTTTTATAGGAATTGGTATAAAAGGAAAGATTGTTTTCTTTGTTGTGATCATCATATATGGTCATATGCGTTGTGATGTTTGGTTGAGTGAGCTTGATTCTGAATATCTTTTGATCATAAGAGAGATTGATGTGGATTGATGTATTGTAAGCTTCAAAGTAATTGTATCAAATTGGAAAAGGTGTTTCTATTTAGTCATTTCAAGTATTTTTGATATGCTTATTATCCTAAAGATTATCTAGTGAAGACTATTTTGAGGAGCTATCTGGATAGTAAGTTTAGTTTTCCTTATTTGTAATCCTAATAGGGTTGACACAACTCCTAACTATTGGAAATATAAGAGGAGTAACTAAGAGGGGAGGGTTGAATAAGTTACTACTAAAATAAATTCCAGATCCCTTAGATGTTAGTATAGAAATGCAAACTGAAAATTGATTACTGTTGAAGTTTGGTAAACACACATAAAATGTTGTAACTTGGTAAGAACTGATTATGCTTGGTAAATTCTTAACATATAAACTTTAAATGTTATCTTTGATTACCATTACTTTAACTTAGTTTCAAACACATAAAATAAAATAGCATGAACACATTTGACACCATGATTTAATGTAGAAACCCAATTGCAACTAGTTATTGTTTTCACTCTTCTAAAGTGACCCCTGTTAGGAGCCAACCTTTGTAAAGGTTACAAAATACACTATTAGGTGTGACCTTGTTAGAGGATTTAATCACCCTATTAGGAGTGGCCTTGTTAGAGGTCTTCAGACAATTCAATAGAACTGTCACCCTATTAGAGGATTTGCAAATAGCTGTTAAGCCAACTTTGTTAAGAGATTTAGATCACTGCTACAATGGTTAGAGAGTAATAATGAGATGACCTGATTTGAATGCAACTAATTTTTTGATTATAGATTTATGTTCTATCTTGTACTTGATCCTTCTTGATCATATATAGCTTTGCTACTCCATAAGGATGTTATGTTTATCTATCAAATTTGCTTCCTCTTATCATCATTAAATCTTCAATAACATCTGCATACTTTTTCATACACACACTTTAAAATCACGACTTGACCTTATACTTATATCTTCCACTTTTTCAAGTTAGCTCAAATACAACTTAGAATATTAATATTCATCACCTTAATTGGCTAGCATCAATAGATAAATCAATTAAGCTTATTATGCCAAAATAAGAAAATCCTTCATTGGTTGACCCATCTCGATACAAACTAACTCAAAAACAATTTCCTTTGTTAACCAATAGAAGCCAGAGATAACTTTAAGAAACCCCTCCTAAGAAAAATATGTAAAATGTTGCCAAATTCAACATTAAATATGGAAGAAAAATTTCTAATTGAGGGCAATTTTTTCATTCAAGCCAAGGGAAAAAATTATTTTCTATTGGCAAAATTTTCCTTTCCATATCAAAATTTAATAATAACTGTGGAAAATTAATTTTATTTTTTTTGGTATAAAACTAAATGTAGGTGATTTATTTTGTTGGTCAAACATTTTCATAATGTAAGAGGAATATTAATTATTTCATATAACACAAAATATTAATATAGTTGGCTAATATGTCAATATTCAAAGAGAGATCATTTAATTTTTTGGTGAATTTATAGAGTCACAAGTGGTCTATGGACCACATACCAAGTGTACACTGTATAGTGTACTTGTAGTATGCCCACCCATTAAGATTCAATTAATAATGTGTCCTTTTTTATTGCTAACTTGGTCGTCATCACTTTTAATGTTATCATTTTTATGGTGAAAGTAATTAATTTGGACCCTCAATGTAATATAGATCAATGGCTTTAGATCTATTTCGGGCCTAATTTTAAATGGCATACCAAGTCTAAATATTGTCGAAATTAGGATAGCTATCCCAAAGATCAAAATAGTTGGCTAAATGGAGGTAGTTGGAGACACATGTCAGTAAAATCATAGGCGATGCTCAACCTAAGGGAAAATATTATTTTATTTTAAGGGTGAAATAACATTGTCCAATAAGGAAACATTAGGGAAAGACTAACGAAAATTTTAAAATAATTGTATTCTAAATGTAGATTACATTGGTGATTGAATTAGGATTTGGGACCAATTATGTATAAACTAATGAGTGATTAGCTTGGGATTTGGACCCAAATTGTTTAATATCTTGACAACATGGTTGACCCCATATGTAGTTTTTTTTCACCAAATTGCAATTTCCCAAAGATACAGAATAGCCAATTGGCAAAGATTCGCCACTAAAAAAATCACTGATAGAAGCTCAGTTAACACTGGAAACTCATGAAAATACTTTGGCAACCAAGTGAGCTCAGTTAGCACTAATTCCATCCAACGTTCGTTCATTAACTAAGTGAGCTCAGTAAACACTCACCTTTTGTATATTTTCCTTTAACGCCTGAGTGAACTCAGTAGACACTACCTTCTAAACTAGGCAAACATAAGAGTGCTCGATAGACACAGAAAAATATCTTCACTACCCGCGTGAGCTTCACATATACTAACTGATAGTGATTATGAAATTTGTGTAACATTAAAGAAAATACAAAATTAATCAATTGTATCCAACACTAACAGGGTTGGAATCACTTCACAGGGATTTAAAGACTCCTAACATAGACTCATATGTTCTAATTGTATTTTATTTACTCCTTATATGGTCTATCCTTTCACAAGGAACTTTTATATTAGTACATCATCTCATGGGCATCATCCCCAACTAAGTTTTTCCTTTGATAAAGGATTCCCCTAATAAACATATCTTATGTTATTTTGCATGGTTATCTTTCTATGGTTGTTACATCTAGATTTTTTTGCATTTTTTAGAATTAATAAGATATTTGGATTTATTTTAAATGCATAAATATTATAACCCCCCTCTCAAAACTTATATTTGTGGACTTTTTTGCACTAAGTTACATCAACCAAGAAAATGATGAACGATAAACTCAAGCAATAAATTAGAAGGATTTGTCATTGTCAATTGGAAACTAGTTAACAAGAAGTTGAAAAATGTTGCAATCATAACTATCGGTATCATGGCTTACTGATTAAGACAATATAATGCAAAAGATGTATGAAACAAGGAATGGATGTAGTCCAATCACCATCAATGTGACAATACACGGGAAGGTCTAGACATGATAAGACATGTATTAGACTTGTGTGGTGGAATATGACTAAAGCTCACTCAGTCACAAGTCTACATACAGGTGTGTAAATGATCAAGTTGGCCTATAAATAGGTATCTTGTGATTATACTCTGTATGAATTTCAAATTTCAAACTACCATTTGAGTGGGATGACTTTTTAGGTTCTCATTTCTAATCAGATATTTTGATTTGTAAGGAAAAAATTAACACAAAAAGTTGTGCCAGAGAAAGATCTGACAAGAAAGAGAGAAGAAGTGTAAGACATGAAAGAACCAAGGACATTACTATTGTTGCAGACATGTGAACACGAGAATCCAATAGAGGTAGTTAGTTTTGAAAATCGAGCAACAAGAAAGGAAGTCCAAAGTGCACAAGAGGAAGAGAGGAAAAGTATAAGGAGAGCCAAAATAATAGTGGAATATCAAAGCATCTTCAAGTAGCCAATTAGGGGATCTGTTACTCTATTTTTCTTTCTAACCACTACACCTATTGTAATCCTTTAATAGGGAAGACTTGGAAAAAGTCATTTGAATCCTCCAATAAGGTATCTCTCACAAAGGGATCTAAATCCTCTAGTGAGGTATTATTAATAGAATGATTGTAATCCTAGCAAGTTACCAACATTCACAACAAGATGTGTTCTTATAAGGAACATATGTAAACTCTTAGCTAGGTACCGTTTTACTTGCAAGCAAAAGCTAGTGCCCATATATTATTTCCACCACTATTTTTATCTTCTCATTGAGGGTTTCCACATATAAATATATATGTCATTGATGTATGCTTCCAAGTGGATTTTTTTTTAAATTTTTATTTCTTATATTTTATCATTTTTATTATTATTAAAGAGTCATTAGAATAATTGGTAGAATTTTGAAAAGAAAATGTATCGATTCACCCCTTGCCCCCCCTCTCAGTACCTATTGGGACCAACAATTGGTATTAGAACCTATAATCTAATAGTGAAGAGTCTAACAACTCAAGGGAACATCTAATGATATCTATATTAGAACTCAAGGAAGAGAATGAAAAGCTAAAGAAAAAGATCAATATTTTAAAGAAAGAACAAGCTTAGGAGGTTGTAAAATGAGATGAAGATCTAGTAAAAGAAAAAGAAAAAGATCTCATGATGGAAGAGAACATGTATGTAAAGAAAGGAAACAACATACTACAAGAGAATAATCATGAAAAAATAGAACAACTAAGTATTTTGATAGAATAAGCTAGACAAATGAAGGAGAAAATTTGACAACTGATGGGTGAAGAGGGAATAATGAATGATGAGTGTGATAGACTTTCTAGGACAAGAGAGAAAAAATCAAATGAGGAAAAAACATTGAATACTCAAGGAGGAGAACCTAACCCAACTACAAGGAATCCATACATATGAGAGAGGAGAATCCTCAAATACTAATGATTGAAAATTTAGAAAGGACAAAAGGAATGCAAAAAGAAGTATGTCACCAAAAAAACCCATTTTTGTTTACTATGGAAAATTAGGACATAAGTTAGATAAGTGCTACCATAGACAAGTGACAACTTGTAGAGCCAATATAAACACAAAACCATGTTATAGTTGTTACCAATATGGACATAACACACATAAATATAGAAATATTTCAAAAAATGAAAGAGGGGAGAAATATTGTTGCTACTATGACATGTATAGTTACAATTCAAATGGAGTTGTGGATCAAGCATTGGATCACACCAGCCATCCCCTCTGAATAGAAAATAGGTCTTTTTTGCATGTGTAAATAATGGAAAAAATGCATCACAATGTAAGGGTGAATGAAACAATAGAGACAATCAAGACCATGGAGCAACATAAGAAATACATGCCACATAATTGATAAGGCAGCTCATGTAGTCAAAAATTGTTGGGTAAAGCATGTACCCAAATAGTGCGACAATAGTGACAAAGGAAAAGGGAAATCCATTAATATCAAGCAAATTAAGAAGGAATTTGACAAGGTATGTATCAAGAAACAATCAAAAAATACAAGAATAATGATTGGTAAAGGAATATGTTCACAAATAAGTGGTGAGTCATCCCAATCAAGTTAATAAAAAATAATAATAACAAGGGTAAGGAAAGAAAAGTGAGTCTTGCATCGGTCTCCTCATGCAAATCGGTAGTCATGACTAAGTGACTCAAAAGGTAGCAACTGAGTTGCAAGAAAAAATTTGAAGACATGTTGTCTTCAAAATATGACCATTGGACTGATTATTAGAATACTTTTATTGTAGAAAGGAAGAGGAAGATGCAAAAAAAGGTTACCATTTCGAGTGTAGCATTACATTTTTTTTTCAAGACTCTATAAATAGGTATCTTTCCAAATAAATATCATTTTTGCAATCTTTAGATCAATAGAGGTTTTTCTTGAAAAATCCTAACAATCAAAATGTTATTCTATGAATAAAGTGTATGCAAGAAGTTAATAGTGACTTTCAAACCCTAAGTTCCACTCACTAGTATCAAGTTCTGACAAAAATGAAATGAACAGAGCTCTATCCTCACTCTCTAGTAGTGTGCTATTGCTAGAGTATGTTAGTGATATCTTAGTACAAAGATCATGGAGATTGGAGATGAAATGATCAAAGGGTTATATGAGGAGATCTAAGGAAAATGAACAAGTGAAGAAGACATCAAAGTGTTGGAAACCACAACCCTAATGTGCATATAAATATTCAAAATTTATTCAAAGTCTAATGGGTGATATTAAATCTTAGACAAGTACAAGGTGTGTAGAGGTGGTTGGACAAGCCATACAAATCACAAAGGAATTAAAAAAACAAGTAATAGGGTTTAGTAGAACTAGAGAAAAGTTAACCACTAGAATACATACAACAATAGATGTGGCTAGACTAACAACATATCATAGCGATGGAAAAATACACACCATAAAAGATATCTGAGATGACAAGGTGAAATTTGTAGAAAGAGTAATAGGACATGAACTTTACCTGTCAAGTTGTCCTAAGAGTGTACCTACAAGAGTCATGTATGGAATGCATCTAATAATAGTAATAAAAACAAAGCTAGATCTCAATGGATAGTTTCATAGGATAATGAAGGAATTTATTAAGAAGATTAAGACAAAAGTGTAACTCATGATTTCAAATTTTGAGCTATATTGGAATGCATATCATTCTATTTCAAGCATACATATCTTGGATATAAATAATTTGAATGGAAGTAAATGAAAAATGCCACTACTCATATAACAAGCATGGATAATCGATCAAGTGACAAAGTCATAGAGAAACTTGAGATCTACTCCAAGAAGTTTTGGGAAGACATGTAGAAGAGAAGAAGAATACCAACGAATCTAATAAATTATTAGGAGAGCATCATTTTCTTCTTGGAAACCATGGGTAATTGCATGATACAAGTAGTTGAATGAATAAATCATTGGTTAACTAAACTTCCCTATGAGGTAGAGGAATAATCCACTAGAAGTGTCATCAGAAAACTACTAAAGAAACTAGTTGGCAAACAACAAAAAATATTTGGAATAGTAGATGAGATCAAGAAAAATATCACTAAGAAAGAAGAAGAAGCTTCAATGTAAATAAAGTCAAAGAATAAGAAAGGAATGAAACAAGTTGTAGGGAAATAAGAGGAAGAGAAAACAAAAAAAGGTGGAGAAAGTCCACAAAATGAAATAGAGAAAAGCTCTACTGCATAACCTAAGTCAGAAGAAAAGTAAGATCAGAAGAAAAAAATGAAACAAGAAACCTCTAAGTCTTCCATAGTGGACACTTACAAGAAGAAAGGCATAAAAGAAAATAAGAAATCCTCTAATCAATTGGAGGAAGAGGAACGAGAAGAAGAATAAGATCATGAAAGCTTAAATTATGCTAAAGGAGGTAAAAATAATTCACTGCAAAATATCTTAGAGGATATTGAAAATAGTGGAAACTAAAATATCATTAGAGATATATTATTTAAATTTATCAAATTAAATATAAATAAGATAGTACACTCTATACAAGTGAGTTTAAGAGTATTTAGCAAAATGCTACAAGATGTAGAATCTCAACTGCTAGAAGAGCTATCCAAAATAATAAAAGAGAAGTAGTCCAAGGCCATCATTGTATGGAAAAGTATGCTAGAATTTTAGCACTCACAAACATAAGAATAAACCTAACTAGATAAGATCTCATGGATCTTGTAATCTAAGTTAGATCAACCTGTAACCCACCTACGAATATAGCTTTGATAAACAAAGGGTTAAAGATAGATGCATACACCAATGAAAATAAATTTTTGTCACAACTCTCTAACCAAGAGAATGAATCTCTTGAGAAAGGAGGAGGTTAAGGCCAAAAAAAGAAGACCAAAAACTAAAATTCCTAGAACAACCAAGAAGAAGAGAGCAAAGAATCCTGTTGAACAAGTCAAACAAAGAACTTAGATCAACCAAGATCTAAATGAAAACCTAAAAGAAAGTGGAGAAACTAATGTAGCAAGAATTTGAGGGTAGCATTGCTGGAGGAAATCTGGATCCCTACAAATAAGCACATGGTTGAAACACGACAATAATGCCAAGTCCAATACCAAATCACAACACTTTATTCCTAAATATAACCATTTAGATGCAATATGCATAGATGTAAAGCTTTATGAGTTAGGGCCATATACAAAAATAATTACAAAATGGTTTTGGAAGATCCCACAAGATCCAACTCACTATCCTAATCCTAGCTAGTCCATATCAATAATCTATTATAAAAGCCCAAGGAAATCTCAACTTGTGCTTGCAAGCCCACCAAAGAAATCTCTTGGTTTACAAGCCTCAGGTGTTATCCTTTCAAAATTTGATCCTACACTTCATCCTCTTTTACAAGTTGGTTGACTCTCTAATCGCATCCTTAAGATTCCACAGAAAACCCTTACTTATACCCAACAAAGACACAATAAAAACTAGCCCATTGCAAATTGAAATAAACCCTTACATTAAATGTTTGCATAAACCACAAATTGGCTGTAACAAAAATTAAATACTCATACATAAATTAAATGCCAAAAATTGGCTCACAAACTACTTAGGGACCATAGTAAACAAGGCCAAACTAAGTTTCTAAGAAAACCATGCCAAGTGTCAAAATTCTCCAAGACATAGACAAGTTCCTTCACTAAAAAATCACCAACATATAGTGAATTCTTTAGAAGAAGCCAAGCAACTTTATTAATTGAGCTGCTCAGGCAACACTGCTACTAAGCTCCCAGTATCTATCGAGCTCCCCAAGTATCACCAAACATTTTCATTAACTAATTCACTCAATTAAAAAAAAACCAAACCAAATTAGTATTGACGGATTCACCTTTCATTCTTTGACTGAGTCCTCCAACTCCAAGGTCAAACCACACCAACATTCAAGATTTCTAGTGAACCAAGGATGCTCCTACATCAGACACCCTAGGTTTGAAAATATATTCTAAATAGCTAGAAGCACATATTTTGGTATTCAATACATAAATCCAAAATTTTATCTTCACATACATATCCTCAAAGTGCTCAATTTTACACTCTTTCCCTTGATCTACTTTTGCTTCTTCACATCCATCCTTGGTGTGCTACATGTCTTCTTTCCATGTTGATATCTAACCCTCTCAAAATCCTTTAACTCAACTTGGCTACCAATACTTTGGTTCGTCCTACTGAGCTCTTCATTCTACAAAGGAATTAGGGAATTCTTCCTACCACCTTTGACAATTATAAACACATTCTTGACACAATCATGCACAACCTTGCAATAATGTCGAGCAAGAAACACATGAAAATAATTCATGTTGAAAATATCACACAACACTTAATCCTTATACTACCCAATCTAGAACATGATCACTTGAAACTCATTCTCACCTTACAACTGACCAGTCCTATAAGTATAAGGATGTCTCATTCTCCTCAAACCAATTTTATGAACTATCTCCTTAGTAAGAAGGCTATTGGTACTACCACCATCCACAATCACATTGCCAAATTTACCACCAAAATTACAATAAGTTTTTTTTTAAAATTAATCCTTTAACAAGATTCCATTGTCTTCTGACCAATTAGTAGTCATCAAGGAAACAAACTCTCTCCTTGCTCAGGTTGAATATCTTGGACTTTAACCTCATTCACACCAACAACTCTTATGTTAGGAGCCTTAGGATATTCATAAAGTCTATGCCCTACTCCAAATTTGTATCAAGTACCTTTAAACTCACCTCTACCTATCCATCTCTTCTAATCAATGAGTTTTGTTTCATCTTCATCACTTGGTTTAGCTTTTGTTGAGCTATCTTGTTTCTCATTCATTATGGAATTGCCTTGACATTTTATTTTCAACTCTTTTTTTGCCTTTAGGGCATATTGATAAGCATCCTAAACCAAATTAATCTTCAACATACCAACCTCATCTTGGATATTGAGTCTCAAACCATTAATGTACAAAGCTACCTTCTCCTTTGAAAATTCTCTATGCCCAGATCGAATCATCAACTTGAAGAACTCCTCAATATAATCTTTCATAGTCATATCTTTCTATTTCAAATTTTGCAACCTCTTGAAAAACTCAAGTTAATAATCAGCAACAATGAACTTAGCCTTCAAGTTGGCTACCATCAACCTCCATCTAGTGATTTTTATTTCACCTTTCTCATCTATGTCTCTTTGTAGTTGTTTCCACCAAAGAACAACATGTCCTTTCAACCTATTTCAAGTTCCATCATTACTCTGAGTGGATCTTCAATATCCTTAAGCTCAAAGTAGTCTTCCAATTCATCAATCCAATAAATTAGGTCTTTAGGAGTCAAAGTACTTGAGAAATTAGAAACCTCCATCTTATGCTTCAACATCAATTGACATCTAGGTCCACTAAATAGACTAGCCCTAGTTCCAATAGGTCTCTCCACATGATCAATTTAGTCATCATCACTTGATCTAGCAACTTCAAAGTCTTCAGCAACTTCTTGATAACCATCATCAATACTCACATGCCAAGGTACACCACCTATAGAACTTATATGATCTTACATATCATATCACTCTTCATTAATGTCATCTCATATCTAAATTCTATTTTAATCTTCTCTGAGATCCATTGTTCCAAAGAATCACTAAGATCATCAATCACCCTAGGGTCCAATATTCTTGGAGGCATCTTCCAAGATCCTCTACATAGCCAAAGCAATAAATCCACAAATCCAAAAGATTAATCAGCTCCATAAGAATAATATTATCTTCCAAACATCACCCAAGTCTTGGTACAAACTACCTCAACTTTGGTGCTCAATCTACACACTCAAGAACAACTGAGCTCTAATACCACCTGATGTAGTGAGAATCTAAACAATCCTCTATTGGAGGTAATTTGGATCCATGGAAATAACCACACAGTGAAAACACAATAATAATGCCAAATCACAATAATTTATTCATAAATATAACTGTTTACATGCAGTATGTTTGGCTATAAGGCCTTCTAGGTTAGGCCAAATACAACAAAAATTACAAAATAGTTCTACAAGATCCCAAAAGATCCAACTCACAATCCTAATCCCATCTAGTCAAGATCCACACTCTAGTAAAAATCCCAAGAAAACCTCAAGTTGTGCTGGCAAGCCCACAAAGAAATCTCTTTATTCACCAAGCCTTACCTACTAGCCCTTCAAAGTTCACTCCTACACCTCTTTTCCAAGTTGGATGACTCTCTTATCTCCTCCTTAAGACTCCACAAAACCCCTTACTTAAACCTAAATAAGCTACAAATCAGTCGATGCCATTACAATTGAAAATAAACCCTTAGATTAAATATTTGTATAAGCCACAAGTCTGTTGCAACACAAATTAAATACCCATACATAAGTTAAATGCCAAATGTTGACTCATAGACAACTTGGGCACAACAAGAACCAAGACCAAACTAAGTGTAAGATAAAACCATATCGAGTGTTCTAATTCCACTAGAAATAACCTTGTTCCTTCACTTACCAAGTGGCAACATGTGTCTAGTCCTTCAGAAGCAACTGAGCCCCTTCATTGACTAAGTTGCTTGAACAACACTACTGCCAAGCTCTTAGTACAAAGCAAGCTCCTAGTATCTATCAAGTGCCCCAAGCATCACTAAACATCTTCATTAAATTAGTCACTTGGTTAACACAAAAACCAAACCAACTTAGTATCAACTGAGTCAACCTTCATTCTTTGATTGATTCCTCCAACTTCAAGGTCAAATTACACCAACATGCCAAATTCCTAGCCAACCGAGGATGCTCTTGCATCAAAAACACAAAAAACTCCATGAGATTTTCTCCTACATAAGAGTAACTAAATTTGCATCCTCAATTCATTAATGCAACCAACGAAAAAGTAAGTAAAAACATGCAAGATACAACTAGTCAAGATGAGGGCATAGGCTAAGGAGAAAAGGAAGAAGCAATAGAAGAAGGAAACTGACCATGAAATAGAGGCTACTCAGTTATCTCCAATGAAAATTCAAACTAATGAAGATGAACAACAAGAAAAACATAGAGATGTAGAAAAAAAGGAAAGAATCCCTATGAAAAACTTGTTACAAATAGGAAATATTGAGAGTGGGTGGGGATGAGTTAGTATTTCACAAATTTTCACCCAAGTGTGGATATCATTATAAATATTATAACTTGCATGTGAAAGTAAATTTATTATGTTAAATAGTAAACACAACCATAAAATAATTGAACACATAACACCACAGTTTGTTAGCTAGGGAAACCTTGACAAAGGGAAAAACCCAGTGGGGATGATACCCACAAAACAATCTAGTAATCAAAAGTATCTTGTGAAAGATATTGACCCTATTAAGAGTCTATTACATCTATATAGTGTCTCAATCCTTGTTAAATTACTATGCTTTGCTAGAAGCCTCAACCATGTTAGGAGTTATTATTACAATTATCAAAAGTATACAAGATGAGACCACTACCCAAAATTTTAATATACAATAATGATCTTCAATACAAGAGATAAATACAAAACCTCCTACTACTAATATCTTCAATATCTAATTTGATTTTTCTTCTCTTCAAAAAACTTGTATCATTTACTATACTACTCTAATCTTATATAATAATTCAAATCGCAAACAATACCTTGCATATCACAATGATCATTTACAAGTATGCATTCTCATTCACACTTCAGATTCAAAATCTTTTCCTTTATATCATAATTCTTTAAACATGCCACCCTCTATTCTTTCACACTTTTGCCAAAAAAATTCTAACCTAGGATTAATATCTAAGATGTCATCCCTAATTACTCAAGTAATTATTTTGGTAAAAAAAGAATCCCTTAACTTAAAATATCCATTTCTTTATCTTTACCTTGTTGTTTCTATTCATTAATGTTACTATAAAACTCAAATATCTATGTCCATATTGACCATACAATCTTGTGCACATGCATCTAAAAATTGTGGCATGTTATACTAACTATACCTAAGAGAACACATACCAAAAGTGTCGCTATGAATTGCACCAATAAAAATAGTAATTTTGGTGACAAGTAAACTCTATGATATTTAGCCAATTCTCTATGTCTTCAATTGGAAAGTTTATTCTTAAGATCTACTCACTCAATTCTGATAATATGTTTCCATAAATTACAAATACATACTATCTAACCTCACCAAATTTCCAGCAAGCTCCACCTTTGACATTGATGGCAACATATGAGAAAATTGGCTAAGTCCCACATCCAACATTCTAAAAACTTGTAGTGGCCTTATGAAAATTTCAAAAACTATGGATCATATATCATTATAGATAGGGATAATACTCCTTTGACTATTCTCTATCTTCTTTACATACTTTATTATTTTTTTACTCCCGTTTTACATATAATTTTCTTCACTCACTCCTCCTTTGACATCAATGATAAAGATAATGAAAAAAACTATATACATGTCAAAATTTTGTTACCTTCAATATTCATACCGAGTTTGATATTATTGCAATACAATTAGTAGAAATTTCTTTTAGATTCTTGAATTCCTTTTCCCAAGTATCTTGGACTATTTCTAATACAATGATTAAATCACATAATCCATAAGATGCTACTTCATCTACATTTAAATATGAATAGACAAATTTATCATATGATGTCTTAGCCTTAAGATATTCATCAAGCTTCTTCTATACATTAGTGATCTTCAAAGTCAAATTTTCTCTCAACATTGAAGATCTTCAAATGATTCTCTCTAGCTATATAAGACTTATATCATCATAAATATTTTCAATTTTTCTCTCTAGGTCCTCTATCTTGGTGTTAGGTAGCTATAACTCATTGACCAAGTTATATAGCTTTTTCTACTTCTCTTCTAGTTCCTCATTCATGTCCTTGATATAGTTTTATGATAAGGTGTATTTTGCACACAATGTTCTTCCTTTCTTTAAACCTATTCTTAACTCTTTGATACTAGAGTCAAGTCATACTAAATCATTCCTTATATTCCTATACATTGTTTCAAATTACTACAGATCATGTTTAATATGTATCTTTGTAGTTACCACTTCTAATATTTGAGAAAACTCAATATCAAAAGCCTTAATCAATTCATTTTCTCTCATTTAAGGATCTACTTCAATGACTCTAACTGATATAAAAATGTGTAGTTTCTTAGAAAATTCCTCTAATGTTTCTTGTAAAAAATTACACTTCTATTTTTCTCCAAAATATTTTTCAAAGATGATATCAATTCAAATGAATTATTATTATATCTAGATAATTTTTCCAAAACTGATTCCAATAGTGACCTTGATGTGATGGGTGTCTCTTTGCTCTAGACTAGAGTTTCTAGTAAAATGTCCTCCTCATCCTATAAAGTTATTTTGTCAACCAAAGTCTCAGTATTTTTTAACAATGCTAAAAATTTTGTTTCTTGTGTGATTATTTTCCATTTATTCTTCATATTCTTAGTTTCTCTTTTACATTTCTTATGTTTCACTTCTTCTTCCTTTTTCTTTTCCTCTTCTTTCTTTCTTTCTTCTTTCATCTTCCTCTATTTTCTTTTCTTCTCTCTTCTTCATTTCTTTTGTCTCCCTTTCTTTTTCTTCTTTCTTCTTTCTCTATTCTTTCTTCTTTTCTTCTCCTCTTTTCTTCCTTTCTTCTTTTCTCTTCTTCTTTTATGCTTATTTCTTATTCTTTTCTTCTTCTCTCTTCCTCATTTCTTCTTCTTCATTTTTAGAGCTTGTATAATTCACCAAATTTTTGACAAGAGAGTGGCCAAAATCCTTAAAATGGTCTTCTATAGTCTCCAATGTAATGCATGTGTTGTCTATCTACATAGTAACAATGTCAATTGTTACTTGTGGCATCTCTAATGTTTTAGTTGTCTTTTTCATTTTTGAATCCTTTATCATTTTTATTGGTGTTGCTAGTGTAGGAATTAGTTTATCTTATTTCTTTGTTGTAGGGATTGCTCCCCCTATTTTTTTCTTTCCTTTTCTTTTCTTGGCTCTACTAAAATCATATCTTTCACAATGGATTCTTTAGTTTTCTTGTTGACTTCTTTGTAGTTTCCTCTCATTATTAATATTGATATTTTCTTATTTCTCAATAAGGGATTAGTCATCTTCATAATTCTTGTAAGATTCTCATCATCTTCAATTTCATAAGATTTTCCTATCAAGTTTTCTCTTATTTTCTCGTCCCCTTCAATAGTTCTCTTCTTTTTGTTTACTTATCTCTCATAAAGATATTTGGGTATTTGTTCTTGTGTGTCTTCATATTTTTGTTAGACAATATCATATCCCTAATGATTGCATTTTCTAGTGGAATGTTATCAAAACCAATGTACAAATAGTAATACTTATTCAATTTCACAAAACTTCCATCATTACTAATTGCACAACTAATTTTCTCAATTCTTGGCTTTCATTTCTTCTTGTCTTTAGTAGGGATTGAATCTACTTCTTCTTTTTCCTTTTCTTTTTTCTTTAGAATATCTATCTCCATTGCTTTAGTTTCCTCCTTTTTTGATTCTTCAAATTCTGATTCAATAACTTGTGCTCTCCTTTCCTACTTTCCCTAACATGTGACAAGTGTCTTTCTCTTTTTTCTTGGACCACATATCAATTCCTTGACTCTTTTATGTTTGGTGGGTTCAAATGGTTCCTAAATTTCTTCTGCAAATTTTTCAAACCTTCTAGTAGTAGGTGGGGTAGCTAAATGCATTTTGATAATAAAAACATCTTCTTTGTCTTTACTCTAAACTAGTGAAATAAATGGTGCTTACAAAGGTGCAATTTTTGCATAGGGTGCTCATGGTGTCTATGCAAATAGTAGTGCAACTATCACTCCTACTACACTTCCAATGGTTAATGGCTTGGAATTTAAAAAAAATTGCTTCCTACTTTCTTTCATCTCTACTACTATTCCCATGGCTTCTCTAAATTATTCTCTTCTTCTTCCAATTTCCTTCAATATAATATCAATCTTCTTGTCAACCTTCTTCTTTATGTCCTTACGATACAACTATGTATCTAAGTTTTTAACTTTCTCCTCATAGGTTCCCCATTTAGGACACTACTTTTTTTTTAGAATCTAAAATAATTCTTGTATATCATTTAATCAATTCTTTTGACATCTCATAGCCCATTTGATAAATAGACTTAACTCTGGGTTCTACTACCTCCATATAAGTTACATAATTTCCTTCCATTAAAAAAATATCATTCTTGCATTTCTTAACTAATTATGCTGGTATCCTAATATCTCCCTGAAATTTCTTCATCATTCTTGTAATATCTTCAGTTATTCTATTGTTGGGTTGTTTTCTATACTAGTGTGTTATTAGGTTCATTGTGCATCTTTTGGAGTTCTACTCATAGTTTTGCATGCTAGGGAATTTTCTTACTATTTGGAAAAATAAAGGTTTTGATATAGATTCAAACCTAAATGTTGCATTCTTTATTCTCTTAATTCTATCAATATTTTCTATAATTTCTTTCCTATATGTTCAATAAATCTAGTAATATAATATCAATATTCTTGTCAACATTCTTCTTAATGTCCTTACGATACAACTGTGTATCTACTTTTTTAACATTCTCCTCATAGGTTCCCCATCTAGGACACTCCTTATATTTTTTAGAATCTAAAATGATTCTTGTATATCATTTAATCAATTCTTTTGACATCTGATATCCCATCTGATAAATAGATTTAATTCTAGGTTGTACTACCTCCATATAAGTTACATCAATTTCTACCATTAAAAAAAAATCTTCCTTGCATTTTTTAACTAATTATGGTGGTATCCTAAATCTATGTTTCATATCTCCTTGAAATCTCTTCATCATTCTTTTAATATCTTCAGTTATTCTATTTTTGGGTTATTTTCTATAGTAGTGTGTTACTAGGTTCATTTTGCATGTTTTGGAGTTCTACTCATAGTTTGGCATTATAGGGAATTTTCTTATTACTTGGAAAAATAAAGGTGTTAATATAGATTCAAACCTGAATGTTGCATTCTTTATTCTCTTAATTCTATCAATATTGTCTATAATTTCTTTCCTATATGTTCAATAAATCTAGTAGGTATAGAGTTAAATATTTAACTATAATTCATCTTGTAGCCAATTACTTTTCTTACTAGTCCAAGATCAATTTTCTTGAAAATATCAAATTTTATGTTCCTTGCATTAGATTTTTTTAAGGTTTGTCTCCACTAACTTCTTACCATTATTTACATTCATAGGGTTACTACCTTCATTTTATAGTCTAATTAATTTTTGAATCATATCATTGTCAATCATGACTAGTATGTCTCCTACCTAGAATATGTCCTCATGTATGTGGCTCAGAATAATCTTTTTCCATTCATGGTTTAAAGAATTTAGAAATTAATATTTTCTTAGTGATGTTCAAGTCTCCTAGAGGTTAAAACCATTGTTTAAATTTCAAGTAATTTTTGTATACTAGGTTCAAGTATTCATGAATATCATCATTTCCTATAGTCTCAAGCTTATAGTGTATATATGCACATATGTCCTCTATCTATAATATGATACTTGACACTTGTGAAAATGATCCCAATACATCATCTTCCAATGAAATGTATGAATGTTTCTTAAATTTGTACCTAGATCTCTCACTCACATCATAAATAGTTGGTGTTGTCATTCCTTCCAATTAACAATTTTAAATTACAATTTTACAAGTGATAAATATGTTAAAATCAAGAAATTAGGGCTTGCTGAATTCACTTTCAAATATGCTTCCAAAAAAATTAATTTTTCTCTTAAATTTACTCCAAAGACTCCTTTACTTCCTTCACTATCAAATGGTACCCAAAAAACCAATTTTGATCCTTAAATCACTTTCAATTAACTTATACATTAATTGTGCAAGTACCTAGGTGACAAAAGGTTGTTTCTCTTTATAAATGAATTTATTTTAGATTTCACACTCACATATGCACTAAAAATCTCATGTGCTCTTAACCATCACTTTTTTACAACCTTTCCTACCTCATATTAACTTTTCAAGTCTCAATTCCTACCCTAATGTTTCCTATAATAATCTAATGTGAATTCAATCATGTTAATTTATGAAATAAACTACTCAATCAGATTGTGATTGGTTCGAGACTATGAATAACTTTAATAAGTTCTCAGATGCTTCACTTGACTGAATTTGCAAGAAAATATATTAACTTTTTTGTTCCTTATATTTAACATATGATTCATCAAGGCTTCCTACAAGATCTTTCATATTTTCTATTCGATTGTTATTGTTGTTATCATTCCTCATTTCTTGTTCAAATTCTTTCTAGGATTTTGGTTTCTCATGTTATTCCTAATGTTTGTAGGCATCGCATTATTCTTCATCCTATAATATCTTGTTGTGTGTCCCACGTTGTTACAAATATGATCTAGATTATAACATTATTTCCATACCTAGGTCCTAATTGATTGATTTTTGGTTTGCAATCTCTAGCAATATTCCCAAAGCTATTGCACTTATAACATTCCATATAAAATTGATTCCTCACAGGTCTATCAGCTATAGGTTTAATACCTCTAAACATTTTACTATTATCATTATTGAATTTATGTTTCTTACATTCCATAGCTTTGTGACCAAAACCATGACAATTATAACAATAACTAGAAAGGGGTTTAAATGACTTACTTGCATGGTTCATTTTCATGTGACCAAATTAATTACATTCATAGCATATTCCTCTAAATTAGTTCCTCACTTCTTTAGGTGATTCAAATTTTGTAGGAAGCTTAGGTACATCTTCAAATTGACTAGAATCAACCTTGATCTAATTTTCCTCTATATGCTTAGGTTGTTAGATCATAGGATTTGGTTCTCTACTTACTTCAAACTTCTTAGATGACTTTTCTCCAAGGTATCCAAGACCAAACTTATCCTAAAAGGGTAGAGCTATATAAAGATCTATTCATCAAGATTTTTAGTACTTGAATACAATTTCTCAATTAGTTTCTTAGATTGAGCTAGCTCTCCCTTCATGATAGTATTACACTTGTCAACTTCTGCATATTGTAACTTTTCAGTCTCAAGCTCAAATGTCACTTTGGTAAGGTTAGATCTTGAATATATTCATTGTTAGATTTAAAATCTAACTCAATCTTACTAGGATCATCCTTAGATCTCAACTTTATATTTTTAATCTTTAGTTTATGCTTTGGGATCTCAATCTTTTTCTTTAGTCTCAGAACTTCATAACTATCCTTGATTTGATCTTTGGACTTAAGATAAATTGTCTTATCTTTCAAAAACTCAATGTAGGCCTTCAAAATTTCATACTTGTCTATCAAAGTATATCTCTCTTCTATAAGTTTATTAATCTACTCAGAATATTCTTCAAGATTATTTTGTAACTAATCCATATCCATAGATATATTACTCAAGTTGGTAGGCCTTCTCTGGGTAAAAGTCCTATGATACCAATTGTTAGAAATAGAAAATAAGGAGATTGGGAGAGGGGCTGAATTAGTATTTCATAAAAAAATTCCCAAATATGGATATCATTAACAAAATTATCACTTGCATGTGAAAGTAAACTAATTATGTTGAATAGTAAACACAATCATAAAATAATGCAAAACATAACACCACATTTTTTTAACTAGGGAAAACATGGCCAACGGAAAACTCCACTCGGGATGATACCCACAATATGATCTATTAATCAAAAGTAGCTTGTGAAATATTTTGACCCTATTAGGAGTCTATTAAATTTGTATAGTGCCTTGGTCTTTGTTAGAGGAATAGGCCTTGTTAGAAGCCTCAACCCTATTAGGAGTTGATATTACTATTACATAAAGTTTGCAATATGAGCCCACTTCTTAAACATCTCGAATATATAATAAAGATTTTTAATACAAGAGATAAATACAAAACCTCTTAATGTTGATGTCTTCAATATATAATTTGATTTTTTGCTCTTCACAAAACTTGGATAATATATTGTACTTCTCTAATCTTATATCAGAATTTGTATCTCAAACAATACCTTGCATACCACAATTATCTCTTACAAGTATGCATTCTTAATCACACAACTTAGCATTCAATTTTTTTCATTTATACCATAATTCATTAAATGGACAACCTCCATTCTTTCACATGTTTTCCAAAATGAAAAAATAACTCTTTTTGACTTAGGGTTAACATCTAGGATGTCATCCCTAATTAGTCAATTAATTATTTTGGTAAAAAAAAAAAATCTTAACTTAAAATATCCATTTCCTTATCTTTACCTTGTCTTGTATGTACAACATTTTAACTATAAAACTAGAACATATTGTTAGCATGAATGATAATGGTACTACTTTGGGGAAGTATCCTAACGATCGGAGAATATTGATATGTTGCATTTATGACTTTGTTTTTCATTGATGTCAACACCGTAGTAAGTCTATAAATACTGGAAAAGTAACAAAGAGAGATACGATATTTTTATGAATAAGGTTTTTCTTTTCTGGTGGTACGTGGTCATTAACATGTTCAATACAGTATCCTGATGATGCGGTTCAATGTGCAACACGTAAGTTGAGTAGATATGGAGGTTGTAACTAATTTACAGAGAGAAGTTTAGAGATAGAGTGCTTGGAAAAAAATTCTAATTTTTGTATTATATCTTTCATCTAATATGTAATAAGAAGATGCATGGTTAGACAATAATAGAGGATAGTAAAATGATGACATCAGCAGATGTGCAAGCCCTAGTATCACATGTATGAAATTGTGTATAGATGATGAGTTGAAAATGATATTATAATTGTAATTAATTATTTATCTTATTATAATTAATTGTGAAAGCCTCAAGGACAAGTCAAGGAATTATTTAGAATATATGGTATAAAGGAAAGATTTTTTCCTTGCTTGTAATGAGTATCAAGTATTCTATGAAGTGTAAAGGGCAAAAAGGAGCAGAGTATTTATTGAATGTGAGCAAGTGATCCAAAGGATTATTGGATGTGAGTTTTGTGATCTAATTAGAATATCAAAAGGTTAAAAGGTCTATTTGATAGGAAATAAGAAGGAAGTACTATTCAAATTTATTATTTTGGAAGGAATAGTATAGAGATTATTTGGACAATGGGTTCATTGGTCTTACCCTTGAAACTATTTAGGCAGTCAGTCTAGCTATATTCCACAACTCCTAACAAGGATTCAAAGTCTCCTAACAGGTACTGATATGTATTAATTTTTTTTATAGACTCCTAACATGTGCCATCCTCTAAACAAGGAATATTTATATTAGTACATCATCTTGTGGGTACCATCCCTACTAGGTTTTTCCCTCTGATCAAGGTTTTATCTAATTAACATATCTAGTGTTATTGTGTATGAGTATCTTGTGGTGGTTTCTAATTATATTAATCATATGGTTAAGTTTTTTTAAAGTTGATACTTGTGATATTAGTTAGATAATTGGTTCACCCCCTGATGCAATGAAAGTAGGAGAATCCCTAGAGGAGATGTCCTAGCCCCCAATGAATAACAACATAGCAGAAACACAACATAAGATACACAATCCAATACCAAATACAACTCTTTATTCATAAAATAATTGTTTACATGCAATGTACTAGACTATCAGGCCTTCTCCGTTATGGCCAAATACAATAGCAATTATAATAAGAGTTATGCATGATCCCTCAAGATCCAACCCAAATACTAGGTACTCTAGATCCATACTCTAGTAGAAACCTCCAAGATCTCAACTTGTGCTCATAAGCCACCAAGAAATCTCTTTGTTTCTAAACTGTAGCCACTAGCTCTTGTCACAAACTCATAACTCCACCTCAATCCTACTATAAACTACCTAACATTCAGTGCTATGTTCATAGACTCAGGAAACCTTGCTCTTTTGCTTCCTCCTTCTCCCCAAGATTCTACTAATAAGAGATCACACCTTGAAGCTTGATTTCAAATTCTCATGTGCCTTGCTGAAATGGGCACTTACCACCCAAGATGTTACAAACACAACCAATGTGGGATAAAAGGTAAATACTACCTTTAACAAATATTTAAGTCCTACCTAAATACAATTAAGCACCACCATGTAGACCAACAAATATTAAATACATGATTTAAAGAAATATCAACAAACTTCTAGAATTCCACCTACACACCTTGATAAATGGAATGACAACTATTTTTATTTATTTTTTATTTATTCCACCTATGCACCTCAAAAATAGAAATTACTCTTTTTCACCATTTTTTTCTATTTTTCATTTTGTTTAAAAAGAATTCTCTAATTTTCATCACTTTCTCTCTCCTCCATCTTTTAAAAAAAATTTATTTAAAAAAATAAAATTCACAACCTTTTTTATTTCATGATGCAAGATTCTCCTACATCACCCCTCAATTATATTGGTGGAGTATATATTCTAACAATTTGTATCAGAGCATGAGCTCCTTGAAGAATAAGCTTAATAACTTTGGGAGATCAATGATAAATCTTTTCAAAAGGATAGTCCTAGACTTGATGAGGAAACCTACAATAGTTTGAAGGAGAAGATAAAAATTCATCTATTGTGCATGGGTCTAGGTTATTGGATCTTGACAAAGAGTTAGAAGCAAATTGTCAAAAAAGGGAAACTTGAAAAATGTAGTGAATTAGAGAGAGATATATTCATGTGCAATAGAAGAGCTAGAGATGATCTACTATAAGCTCTTCTAGAGAATAAATATAGTCTGGTAAAGGGTGTATGCACTAAGTTGTGGTGCCAAAAAGATGACAAGGTTTTTTTTTTTCTAATTTTCAATATCGCACGCGCTATAGCGCGTACGTGCTATTCTGATATGAAAAAAGTTATATGATGGGCCGCAGACCCATGGCCCATCATTTTCATTTTTCTTTTTGGCTCTCCAACAGCGCGTACATGGTTTTGATAGCAAAAATTCACCACCATTTGCCAAAATGCCTCCTCACCAACAAAATCCAAGACAACGAGCACACCGACGATGACGAGGTAAGTGATATAAACTTAACTTTGCATTGTTTAATATGTTTTCCATATTGTTTTATTGGTTTTTGATATTCTTTTCTAGGGTTTTTACAAATTTCATTTAGATTTGTTTATTTAGTTGGATTTCAATTGATTTTTTATTAGGAAATGTCCATAATCAATCGAAAAATCCACAAAACCCTCAAGAACCTCAAAATCAAAACCCTCCTCAAGAAGAAAAACAAATTCCACAACCTAAACCAATTGCAAGAACTCTACCAGGCACACAAGAAAATATAAGAAATGAAATACAGAGAGGCAAAACTGAATTAGAAAGACTCATTGCTCGGTTGAAAGAATCTGGACAAACCAATCCAATGAGGGCTCAATCAACATCATCCCTCGAATCCATTAACACTCAGATAGCCTCAGTTAGTGGTTAGTTAGATAGTTGGTGGGCTAAGAGGGATGAACAAAAAATATTTTATGCAAATAAATTGTCATATGAAGATGTTAAAAAAAAAGAAATATCAAAAGGTAGTATATGTGCATTATTTAGAAAACCCAGTGAGCCAAATACTATTAGAGAGGGTACTAAATGGTTCCCCATCCATTGGTGTATACACGATGCTATTAGAAATAATTTTTGAGATAGATGGTGGATGGTTTTTGATGCCCCTCCTTGCAACAATCACAAGGTCTCCATGTATTTTTTGAAGAAATTATATTGTGAGTTTGTCCTTGGGGAGATCCCCAATTATTTTGATATGTTAGACTCCCAGGGTAGAGGTGGGGGGTCATCATTTGAGAGGCTAGGAGAACGTCGTGACCCTAATGTAGTTAGGGCACCTGTGGTCCATCCACATCACGAGCATGTGATTATTCCTTCAGTTGTGAAGGAACATGTAGAGGCCAGCACTCTAGGGACCATTAATGCTTTGACGTATGACATTAAATTAGATATGTGCATGTATGAAATTAAATTCAATTGCTAGAGAGTTGCCATTATGTCTACGAACTAGTAGATGTTATTTTTTGCTTTATTTGTATTTCTCAAAAATTGAAAAAACAAGTTGTTTCTGGTGAATAGTTGTAAACAATTGTGATCATTGACTTCATGTACTCATGGCTTTAGTTGTGAACACTTGTAACTTTGGCTATAAGCATCCATGGCTTTGGCTATGTGCACTAGTGGCTTTGACTGTGAGGATTTATGGCTTTGGTTGTAGGCACAATATAGCCTTGGCTGTAGGTTGTCTTTCTTGCTGCATGTCAAAGTTACCTTCAAGAATATCATTAGTCTAAGATCATTACAATTAAAATACTGTGACATAATACCTTGGAAATAATAGTCTTTAACCCATTACTTTATTTGTTAAAACATCATATAGTATCTACTCTAGTGCTTCTACTCAAATATGTTTTCAAAAATACTTAGTATGGCAAAGAAATGTCTATGGAAAGGTTGTCAAATAGGATATTGAAGAATTAAATGTGGACAGTCATTAGTACCCATCAATAAGAACACAGACATCTTTCTCAAGCAAGCCATATGACATTAGCTTAATTTATAAATTTCCTTTGCAAATAACTAGAAGATGCTATGAATGTTAATACAGAGTTAATCACGAACTCATTATTCCATCCAAGAAGCATATATCACCCTAATCCAATTAACCGAAAAGATAAAAATTAATTCAATTTCAACAAAATTTTGAGTATAACAAGCATCTTAGGGATTCTTACAAGAATTAACACGATGTTCACAAGAGCATTACAAGTTCTCGTAATGCTATTTCACATATTGTAATCATATTCAATTTTGAATGGCCATTTGTGTTACAAGCGTAAAATTTCTTTAAGGTCTTTTAATTCTAGACATGAATTTTATTCTGAAGCTTTTCTATGACAACCCACTCAATGCATATATTGTTGTTCCACATTATGCTGATTTGACTTTCATTGGTTGATTTGGGTCTAGACATGACTTTATTCACTACCTTTTTTATATATTATTTTTTTGTAGCGAGGTTCTAGCCTGAATGAATGAATTAATCATCGAAGTTGTGAACCTTGGTCGAGATCCTTACAAATATATTTTCAAATTGGACCTCAAATAGTTTTCTCAGTCACCCCCTGTACACAGATACTGAAATTGTAGTTAATTAAAAAATTAATACTGAATTAACACAAGTTTAATTGAGAAGTATTATGTACCTCAATAGGCTAGATTATTATTGACCGAGAAGCTTTATCTTAGAGTAGTTGGTTTCCTAAATCTTTAGCGCAATGACACTCTTATGGAATGTGGAATTAGGTATGCTAGCTAAGGAACATTCTTTAAAAGGTAGAGGAAACTCAAGACTCACATGTTTCCAATCAATATAAATGTTTAAATCACTTCTCTAATTTTTTCTATTTATGATCTTCTTAAAACTTAACTTTCTAAATGCATTGATGGGGAAATAAAGATCTTCTAGGAACTAAAGGCTAATCATATTTAATACTTACAATTCTTTGTTTTTATCTAATAATTTAAAAAAGATTGTAGAAGTGTTTTCAAAGAGCAACACTTGTCACTAACATCATAAGAAGGAATATCCAAGGAGAATTACCACTGATCCCCCACCACCAAATTCAAGAGAAAACAAAAATCCACTACTAAAGAGATAGTAACAATGATCATCCCTAGTCTCTCCCTTATCACAACATGATTACCATCAAAATTTGCATTTCCAATTGTGTCATGTGCATTGAAGCGATAGTAACATTTTCATTCTCTTACCTAATTTCTCCCATTTCTGAAACTCCCGGGGAAGGGCAAGGCCATCTTCTCAGTACTTCAAAATACAACGAGTTCCATTTTTTCCCATATTGATAATCGTTGACTTAAAGTATAGTCAAAGTATTGACGGCCCATAGGAACTCAACCTTTGAACATCCCATCTGTAAATGACCTCATAAAGAAAGTTCAATAAACCCGCATGAAATAGTGAAACAAAAGTTGCATACTTGTGAAGATGATCAGACTGCAGGTGATCAATATGTCTCAAATCTATATTCAGTTCTTTTACTATGCATATAAATGGTTTGTTATATAAAAGACTTATATCCACCAGATAAATAATCATTTTCTTACTATGCTATCCTTATCCTTGGCTGATCTCTGGTCTCTGTAACACTGTCCTATAGGAACTGGAATCTCATCCATATCTTGCATGAGCTCCGAGATATGCCCCATCAAAGATTGCAACCCTGTGGGATTTAGTGACCCTTAGGGACATTCCGGTTCAGCGTGCCTAAGAATGTTTGAGCACTAAAAGGGAAAAGACGAGGTTGGGGATAGGGTTTACCCAGCCACTTGGAGCTAATGGAGCAGACAGTTTGATCCCACGACAAAAGATGAGAGAGATTTGGCAGTTGGCAACTTTGTACTGGCCAACACTGCAAGTTTCAACATCACCTGAGATGGCGTTGTAGAATGAAAATGGAATGCAATCTCCAAAAATCAAGAGAGTTTATTGTAGGTCTTTGCAACATGGTCTTGTAGGAACTAGAATCTTGTCCATATCTTGCACGAGCTCCGAGATATGCCCCGTCAAAGATTGCAGCCCTGTGGCATTTAGTGACCCTTAGGGACATTCCGGTTCAGCGTGCCTAAGAATGTTCAAGCACTAAAGGGGAAAAGATGAGGTTGGGGACAGGGTTTACCCAGCCACCCGAAGCTAATGGAGCAGAGAGTTTGATCCCACGAAAAAAGATGAGAGAGATTTGGCAGTTGGCAACTTTGTACTGGCCAACACTGCAAGTTTCAACATCACCCGAGATGGCGTTGTAGAATGAAAACTGAATGCGATCTCCAAAAAGTGAGAGAGGTTATTGTAGGTCTCTACAACATGGTCTTGTAGGAACTAGAATCTCATCCATATCTCACACGAGCTCCAAGATATACCTCGCGAAAGATAGCAGCCCTGTGGCATTTAGTGACCCTTAGGGACATTCCGGTTCAACGTGCCTGAGAACGTTCAAGCGTTGAAGGGGAAAAGACGAGGTTGGGGATAGGGTTTACTTGGCCACTCAAAGCTAATGGAGTAGACAGTTTGATCCCACAATGAAAGATGAGAGAGATTTGGCAGTTGGCAACTTTGTACTGGCCAACATTGTAAGTTTCAACATCACCCAAGATGGCGTTGTAGAACGAAAATAGAATGCGATCTCCAAAAAGTGAGAGAGGTTATTGTAGGTATTTGCAATATAGTCCTGTAGGAACTAGAATCTCATCCATATCTTGCACGAGCTCCGACATATGCCCTGCCAAAGATTGCAGCCCTATGGCATTTAGTGACCCTTAGGGACATTCCGGTTCAGCATGCCTGAGAATGTTCAAGCACTGAAGGGGACAAGATGAGGTTGGGGATAAGGTTTACCCAGCCACCAGGAGCTAATGGAGCAAACAGTTTGATCCCACGACGAAAGATGAGAGAGATTTGGCAGTTGGCAACTTTGTACTGGCCAACACTGCAAGTTTCAACATCACCCGAGATGGCATTGTAGAATGAAAATGGAATGTGATCTCCAAAAAGTGAGAGAGGTTATTGTAGGTCTTTACAACATGGTCCTCTAGGAACTAGAATCTCATCCATATCTTGCATGAGCTCTGAGATATGCCCCGCCAAAGATTGCAGCCTTGTGGCATTTAGTGACCCTTAGGGACATTCCAATTCAGCGTGCCTGAGAATGTTCGAGCACTGAAGGGGACAAGACGAGGTTGGGGATAGGGTTTACCTGGCCACTTAGAGCTAATGGAGCAGATAGTTTGATCCCACGATGAAAGATGAGAGAGATTTGGCAGTTGGCAACTTTGTACTGGCCAACACTGCAAGTTTCAACATCACCCGAGATGGAGTTGTAGAATAAAAATGGAATGCGATGTCCAAAAAGTGAGAGAGGTTATTGTAGGTCTCTAAAACATAGTCCTATAGGAATTAGAACCTCATCCATATCTTGCATGAGCTCTGAGATATTCTTTGCCAAAGATATTTGAATTCACAGTGTTTAATGAGAATATAGTTGAGGCTTGCTTTACTTTTCTATGTTAAGTTTGGCTTTCAATTTTGGTTTCCCTACTTATCTATGTGAAATTTCTGCTTTCATAAGTAACATGGATGCAATAATACTAAATTAAGTATAGGTCCATGGTTCTAGAGGCTTCACATAGCTTCTCTTCAACTATGGATCTTGTAAGCATTGTACCATGACTATTGGTGTTGTGAGAATATACAAAGCATATATATTGTTTGACCAAATGTCTTCAATGAACATGAACTATATGGAAGAAGAGAAGACATGTTGCAAAGTCTTTGAAAATTTTCTTCAAGAAATGTAAGGAGCCATGGGTGATTCATCCAAATTATTTGGTAAAATAAGAGGAGGAATGAATCAACCTTGATGATAGAGGTAAATGTTGAATAATATTTATTTAATCACATTGTTTGAAAAAACTTTAATGACCTTTAAATATAATTGAAAGAAATGGAATTGATCTCCCTTACTCATGTAGATGAATAAAATTGGAATTTAAAAAAGAGAGGGACATCCACCATAAAACCATGCAATCATGCATTTCTTGATGGGAGTATCATAAGTTCATTGTTAGATGGATATGCCAAATGTGGAAGAATTAAAAGGAAAATATGTTGATTGATTGAATACAAGCATCAAACCAATGTGATAACAAAAAATCAAAGTTGATTCCATAAGGTCTAACAATATCATATAATTCATTTATCAATAATTTGAAACATCATAAGCATATGTCTAATAATGTCATACATGAAATATATGTAAAAAATGACATACATAGAAAAAATTATACAAAACATATGCCCAATAATGCCATATAGGTGTAAAATGTACATCATTAGATATATACTCTTTCCAACTAGGGGAACAAAATAAATCCCTAATTGTCTTTAATTACCAACAAGTGGGAGATGACCAGTGTATATAACGAGGTCTTCCTAACATGCTCACTAGTCCATTAGTCTATAACCTTCTGTAAATCAACATGTTACAATCAAAATTATATATGAATAAATAACTATTTTATATATATATAATATATATATTTACACATAAAACTTAATATTTTCTTACAGCTAGCTGATAATTCCTCTGTATATACACCTCAAGGATACACTGATGGTCAGGAATAACAAGACCCAACAAAAACTATCAAAGTGACCACTCGATTGTGCCTATGAATTTTATATTTAATTTTAGTACTAATGAAATTTTAATGTAAACTCTTTCATACCTTAGTCATTGGCTTAGAACTAGTGAGTGCAATAAGGACTTGTTGATCAATACAATGATGAAGATGTAAAGGTATCTCTGATGTCAATAGCTAAAAATGATAATACATGAGACTCAAATGCAGTTATGAAGAATACACATTTTCTTTTGTCTCCATATCAAATAAAATATTTTGGTACCTCTGTGAATGTAGTATGACATCCTTCATTTTATAGTGTTGATCCCAAAGCTACAACACTTATTATTTATTACACATGTATGTAAATCTGTTAAGCATCAAATTCAACACCTTTGTCTACAAAATAATGTACTATATGTTAGAGTAATAAATTCATTTCCTTAGTAATTAAATTATATTGATATAATTACTAAGTTACTTATCATATTGATATAGTTTACTTATAATTCCTTTCGATTTACAACTAATTGAAATGATTTCCCCAATTTTCCATCTAGTCACTAGAAAATTGGATTTGTTGTCTCTTTCTCTTAAAGAACCGGATCTACTAGTTCCTTTGGTCTAGAAGCCTTCCATTGAGATTGGGGTTTTGAAAGGTTCAAGGGTTGAGGAACTTTTTGTAGAATATCTTGAAGAAGGAGAGGTCGTGTATAATGGTTTTGAGGAAGGCTAGAGTTCCATCCAGATGGTGTTGCAAAATGGCCAAGCAGAGGAGGAGGTAGAAGAATAAATAGAATAAATGCATGAGAAGGAAGGTCATGGGGGCAATGGATTCAAACCCAGAACCAAGCTTTTATACCATTATACAAATTACAAATTATAAGACTGTGCCATTCATGATAGTCACATTTTCATATTGGCAAATGAAGAATGACTTTTGGAACAAACATAATAAATACTTCCAAATAAAAATGAAGCCAATGTATTGTATTATAAGCTTGAATGGTAAAGACCAAGCCCAAACATTTATTAAGGTGTAGCATTTATAATTGTCAGGTTCATGTGAAGAAGTCATCGTTCATATTCTCATTGTTGTGTAATTTGATGATAAGAAGAATACAATGAAATAGAGGTTGATAGTGACTTAAAACTTTACAAAATGCAATCAATGAGAATTTTACATTGAGGGGGGAGTAGTAATCAATGTTTCATTCTCATTGTTTGACAAACTCTTATATAAAGAGGGAGTAGACAGATGATATGGTTTAGTCTTCTTCTGAGAATCTTAGTCATATTGGTTCAGAAGGATTCATGATACAACTACTATACTTAGCGTGACCAATTGATGCTAAAAACCTTAGTATTGACATAATTTAACCTCTGCAATTCTAGGCATAAGATGATTATCATACAATGGTACTTGAACAAAGAACACTAATAAATATTGAGGATGTGAATTGATAATACCATTTCGCAGATGATTTTGGCATCTCACCCTTTATCACTTGTGCGTCAACTTTATTAACCATCTTCTTTGGTGACCTACAAATGAAGAATTAGCACAATAACAAATCTAAGATAAGATTAAAAAAATGGGTCTTATTAAAGAATCTAATATAAATTCAAATAATGTATCTATATTCTAAACAAATCAAAACTAAATCTCATCACTTACACATCATAACAATACGGTCCACCTTAGTCATGTGATAGTCTTGGGGAAGAGGTTGTAACATTGTATTTGGATCCAATTGATCACTTTTTCTCTCTCTCCCAATTCAATCTAATGAGCCAACTGGATCTACTCGACATTTTAATGTCTCAAGTATTGCCTTATGGTCTGACTTGTGAACTTTCCAAAGAATCTTATTATGTGATTTTCCACCATATTTTATCAAGTGCACATTTGATGCAACAACAAGGTTTGAATAATGAAGAATCTTCCTCTCTGTTTACCAATCCTCGAATAACCACAAGTTAGGATTCTTCATAGGATATCGTCTAAGCCATGTGCCTGTTACAACCACCACACCGACATGGTACTCTAAACCTTCACCATCTATAACCGAGTGATCTAATTTTTGTTTGGCTTCAACACAATGACACAAATAATAATATGTCCCTTCTTCATTGTCTTCAGGTGCAATAACAACAAAAACATGGCCTGCAATGACAAATGTACAAAATGCGGTCATTAATTCAGAAAATACTTGGGTAAAAGTTATAAAGTTACATATTGAAATTAAAAAGATATATATATATATATATATATATATATATATATATATTACCAGGTTGTACTAAATCTGACAAGTAGTCAAAGTCAATAGATGAATCCATCTCTAGCATTTCTAGTGCTTGTGGGGGACGATAGGTGTCAATTGGGTCCAAAACCCGTATATCCCATTCGTCCACCCATTCAATTGACTCACAGTCATCCCAATTTTCCTCTGCACATGATGGACAATAGCATACCATTTTTCGTGTGTGGATACTCCATGAACCTACATTAGAGCTTCTAAAAGAGTGTAACTCACTAGATCCTGTTAGTGTGCAACAATCTTGATATAGTGCAATATTAGTATTATCTATCAACCAAAAAAATCTATGAACTATAGACTCACCTTCCTTACCTGGACCCATTGTAGTGTTACACCATTGGACGATGGATTTTGCATCTATCAATATTGCTCCATCTTTGTACTTTAGTTCTTCACAAGCCAAGGCTCTTTTAATGCATGCGCCTGCACCATCGTGCTCTCCCTTACCATGACCAGCCTCTGTGAAATTCCACATATATTGAATTCTACACAACCTATGCATCCTACTCAACCAATAGAACATCTGTGCATTCTTGAATTGAGATGCACAATTGTCTGACCAAATAATGTGTTGACGATATGATATGCCCCTATTAGCCAAATCTCTATAAAATAGTTGAAAGCAACCATGTACAAACTCTGTAGAATGTGATCGATCATCATTGATGTAAAAATGGTAATCTCTCAAAATCTTCCTGTCATCCTCTGTACTTGTAGGTGAATGCATGAATGTTATGTGAACAAATATAGAAACCTATTGAGATGTATAATACTTTGCTTGCACCTCATTTTGTGCTTGTAGTGTGTAGTTCTCTGCAAAATCTACAACCGAAACAATGGTATCCAATGGAAACGTATCCTTGCACAACTTGAATTGCAAATCCAACCATCGAGCTCTATGGGTATGCCTTGCATACTCGTACATAATCATTTCACAAAAAATCTTCATGAACTCATACACTGGAATCTTTTCAATAACTAGATCACATCTTTTACCATATTTCCCATCTTTTAGAGCATATGTCACTGTCTTGAATTTTTTGTAATCTACTATTTCATTTCCAATTGCATGTGTACTATCCATATGTTGACAAGTTGATAAAAGTTGCAAAGAACCACAAAATAAGCATGTACCATCCAAGCATGATGTCTTGTAAAATTGTTGGCCATCCCCTATTTCACATAAAATGTTGGATATGAATTCCCTTGAAGATCTTGGTGGCTCTTTTATGTCACAATCCTGCAAAACAAACTGAGAATGCAAAACTATGCATATGTGCCTAAAAACATCAAAATGGTTAGAAAATTCAATATGTATCCTACAACAACAAGTTGTGCATGTGTGATTTATTTTCACATAAAAAGGTTTACCCATCTCAAAAAATCTTTGACTTATTCGAATTTGAGGATACATACCAATAAATTTTGCAAAAAATTGTGTCTGAGTTGAGTCCAAAAAATGTTTCGCATGTGGCTCATGATTTCAGCTACTAATCCTCCTTCTTACAACATCTCTTTGATTAGGAGAAACACGTGTGTTATTTTTTCAAAAATCTTCGATCAATGATTTCAAGGCTTCACTAATTTCTTTATCCTTTCGTGGTAGTCTACCTTTAAATGTCCATAACTCATTTTTTGTTGGATCTTCTAATCTCTCACACCTTAGCATGGCTCTCCTTAAGGTACCTCTACCAATTTTTAATGTTTTGCTTGTCTTTCTCATGAGTCGAGCTTTTTTCATTTGGCTACTTACTATTGTCGATGTGAGTACTTGTCTTGTGATATTACTATCTTTGGTGTGTGATTTAGAACCCACTTTTTCATAAGCACTCATTAGATTCTTTACAATATTTCTTTCATTTGAATCATCCATCATTCTTAGCCCAAGAATCTTCATGATGGGCCTAACTTTCAAATTCCTCATCATTTCAACAAATAATTGGCATTGACCTATAATATTTAATTCTTCAAAAAATAATCTCCACATATGATTAACTTTTCTTTGACAAGTACGCTTGCTAATCTTGTCAGGCATTGATTTCAAAATGTTAGTATCAATATCAATCAAATATTTTGGTTTTCTAAAACGAAGTCTAGAAGGTGTTCTAATCTCTTCAATTCTCTCAACATTTTGAACATCAATATAAGGTTGAGTGTATTGCGTACCTTGAACTGAAGATGATGTGCCTTGGCAATAAGATGTAAAAGATGGAATATCACATACTTGATGTGTTGATGTTGTTCTTTCAGCATGACATGATGGAGTGTGTATATCGTCGGATTTATAAATCAGTGTCTCTTCAACATGACAGGATGATATGACTTCAACATTGGAAGATGGTGTAGTGGATGATATGACTCCAACATTCGAAGATGGTGTAGCAGATGATATGACTCCAACATTGGAGGATGGTGTAGCTTCACAATTCAATTGTCTTATTGAGCATAACAATCTCATTCGTTCTCTTTGTCTTTCTAATTCTTCCTCGTTTCTTTGTACTGGTGGTTCTTGATCCTCTTCAAAAGTTAATTCTTCATCATTGCTTTGCAATTTTCTTTGTTCACGTAGTAATTTCATTTTATCTCTTTTAATTGTCAAATCTCTCTCCCTATCTACATTTGTTTGAATCTTTGGTTTCTTCCTTGGCATGATGATGATTTCTACATGTCAAATTATTCAAACATCCAAATTACTTAAAATGTGTAAATTACAAATTATTCAATTACATATAAAAATTATAATTATTTGAATGAATACACAATATATATCAAATGGCTTGTCAAATTTTTAACTATTTCGAAATAACATTTCATTCAAATATACAATTTTTAATGAATTCACTATATATTACATAACATATCAAATTATAATCAAATTTGTATCTATATATCGACAAACAATATTTAAAATGGATTGCATTAACCTTTTCTATTAAAAGAATATTCAAAAATTCTTCAAATCACATATCCAATGATTGAATTTGGTGTTTGCTAGCTTCCAAAAGTGTTGAAATAGTGTTTGGTAGATGTTGAAACCCGTGTTTTCTATCGGAATAACAGAGAGCATAATAGACCAAAAGTTTAAAATGGATGAAATGGGCCCCAAGGTTGGTTTTTGACCATTTTTTGGTGATTTGAGATAGTGCATAAGCACTATAGTGCGTACACACTATCTCAAAACACATCACTCCCCATCCTCCCTACTCTCTCTCCCATCCCCTCCCTCTCTCTCTTCCTACTCTCTCCCATCCTTTACTCTCTCTCACCCTCCCTCTCCCACCACCTACTCTCTCTACCTCTCTCACCCCCTCTCCTCTCCTATCCCCAACTCTTTAGATCTCTCACACATAGTCTTATCCCCCCTATCTCTCTCCCTCTCCCTCTCCCTCTCCTACCACCTAATTTCTCTCCCCCATCCCCTACTCTCTCTCTTCTCTCCCATCCCCTACTTTGTCTCTCTTACACACATTCCCATTCCCCCTCTCTCTCCCTCTCTTGCCACCTACTTTCTCTCCCCCATTGTCATACTCTCTCTACCACCCCCTACTCTCTCTCACCCTCACAATACTACTACTTACTATCTCTCTGTTTCAAGTTCTCTCTCTCCCTCTCTACTCTCTCTCCCCCATCTTGTACAAGCTCTCTCTGCCTCTCTCACTCTCTCTCCCATCACCTACTTTCTCTCCCCCATCCCCTACTCTCTCTCTTGTCTCCCATCCCCTACTCTCTCACACTCTCACACTCTCCCCCATCCCCTACTCTCTCTCTTCTCTCCCATCCCCTACTCTCTCACACTCTCACTCTCTCCCATCCCCTATTCTATCTCTCTTACACATACACCCCCATCCCCCCCTCTCTCTTTCCCTCTCCCATCACCTACTTTCTCTCCCCCATCATCGTACTCTCTCTCTGCCAACCCCTACTCTCACACTCTCACACTCTATCCCATCCCCTGCTCTGTCTCTCTTACACACACACTCCCATCCCCCCTCTCCTTTTTCCTCTCCCACTGCCTACTTTCTCTCCCCCGTCGTCGTAGTCTCTCTTTGCCACCCCATACTTTCTCAAAACACATCACTCCCCATCCTCCCTACTTTCTATCCTCCCTACTCTCTCTCCCATCCCCTCCCTCTCTCTTCCTACTCTCTCCCATCCTTTACTCTCTCTCACTCTCCCTCTCCCACCACCTACTCTCTCTACCTCTCTCACCCCCTCTCCTCTTCCATCCCCGACTCTTTAGATCTCTCACACACACTCTTATCCCCCCTATCTCTCTCCCTCTCCTACCACCTAATTTCTCTCCCCCATCCCCTACTCTCTCTCTTCTCTTCCATCCCCTAATTTGTCACTCTTACACACATTCCCATTCCCCCTCTCTCTCCCTCTCCCACTGCCTACTTTCTCTCCCCCATCATCATACTCTCTCTAGCACCCCCTACTCTCTCTCACACTCACACTACTACTACCTACTATCTCTCTCTCTCAAGTTCTCTCTCTCCCTCTCTATTATCTCTCTCTCTCTCCCATCTTGTGCAAGCTCTCTTTGCCTCTCCCACTCTCTCTCCCACTGTCTAATTTCTCTCCCCCATCCCTTACTCTCTCTCTCATCTCCCATCCCCTACTCTCTCACACTCTCACGCTCTCCCTTATCCCCTACTCTCTCTCTTCTCTCCCATCCCCTACTCTCTCACACTCTCACTCTCTCTCATCCCCTACTCTATCTCTCTTACACATACACCCCCATCCGCCCCTCTCTTTCCCTCTCCCACTGCCTACTTTCTCTCCCCCATCATCATACTCTCTCTCATCCACCCCCTACTCTCACACTCTCACACTCTCTCCCATCCCCTGCTCTATCTCTCTTACACACACACACTCCCATCCCCCCTCTCTCTTTTTGTCTCCCATCGCCTACTTTCTCTCCCCCATCATCGTACTCTCTCTCTCCCACCCCCTACATTCACACTTTCACACTCTCTCCCATCCCCTACTCTCTCACTTTCATAGATACACACACTCTTATCCCCCCACTCTTCTTCTTCTCTCCCATCCCCTACTCTCTACATCTGTCACACACACTCCCATCCCCCCTATTTCTCTTCCTCTCCCTCTCCCTCTCCCACTCCCTCTCCTACTGCCTACTATCTATCTCTCTCAAGTTCTCTTTCTTCCTCTCTACTCTCTCTCTCTCTCTCTCTCTCTCTCTCTCTCTCTCTCTCTCTCTCTCTCTCTCTCTCTCTCTCTCTCTCTCTCTCTCCCATCCCCTACTACTTTCTCTCAAACTCTCACACTCCCTCCCATCCTTTACTCTATCTCTCTTATAAATAAATACACATTCCCATTCCCCCTCTCTCTCTCTCTCACAGTCCTTGTCCCACTACCTACTCTCTCCCATCCCATACTCTATCTCTCTTAAATGCTTCCATTCCACCTCTCTCTCCCTCCCACTCCCTCTCCCACCGCCTACTATCTCTCTCTCTCTCCCACTCTCTCCCTCTCTCTCCCATCCCTCTACCATTGCCTACTCTCTCTATCTCTCTCTCCCCTCTCTCATTCTTGACTCTCTCTCTTTGACACACACACACCCATCCCCCCTCTCTCCTCTTCCATCCCCTACTTTTTCTCACTTGCTCTCCCTCTCCCTCTCCCTCTTCCACTACCTACTCTCTCTCTCACTCTCACTCTTACTCTCTCCCTCTCCACTCTCTCTCTCTCTCTGCTACCCTCTAGTCTCTCTTAAATTTTCACACTCACTCCTATCCCCTCCTCTCTCTCTCTCTCTCTCTCTCTCTCTCTCACACACACACACACACACACACACACACACACACACATTTCTATTCCCCCCTGTCTCCCCCTCTCCCACTCCCTCTCCCATTGCCTACTCTCTCTTCCATCCCCTACTCTCTCTTGAGCTACTTTGTCTTCCCCCTTTCCCATTCCATACTCTCTCTCTTTGACATACATGCACTCCCATCCTCCTCTCTCTCAAGTTCTTCCTCTCCCACTCTGTCTCCCATCACCTACTCTCTCTCTCCTCCATCCCCTACTCTTAATCTCTCTCTCCCAACCTATACTCTCTCTCACATTTCCTCTCTCTCCCATCCCCTACTTTAAATCTCTTTCCCCCATCCCGCACTCTCTCTTTTCCACCCGTACTCTCTCTCACACTTCCTCTCTTTGCCACCCCTACTCTTTCTCACTTTCTCTCTCCCATCCTATACTCTCTCCCCTCTCCTATCCCCTACTTTATCTCTATCTCTTTCATGCACACACATAGCCATTCCCCTATCCCCCCCCCCCCCCACCTAGTTCTCTTTTGCAACTTACATCTTAATAGTGAGTGCTTGCGCCCTATAGCGTGCATGCGCTATTTAGAGCTGAGGTTTAAATAGCGCGTGCATGCTATAGGGCACACACACTATTTAAACCTTAATCAAACCCAAGCCTAAGGCTTGGTTTTGCCTTGGAGATCCAACCCAAAGGTTTGGATTTGATGAACAAGTCTGAGGCATGTTTTCCAGCAAACATACAAAAAATGATTTTTTTTTCTTCTGTGCTCCCCTTCAAGATTTCTCATGGTTGGGTATCGATAAGATCAGGTTACATAGAATTATAGGTCTCTGTGGTAGCTATCAAACCATATAATTTATTTTTAATTTGAACTATTTCAAGCCTTTCATCTATAATCTCTTTTGAATGTATGTTCATTTTTTGTCAAAAACCACCACGTACTAATTGCGCTATAGATTTTAGCTCGTTCATCAAATTTTTTAACAACTTAGTTTTTTAGAAACTAGACTCCATTCTACACACTTTGAAAAAAAAAAGTTTTGATTTTAGATTAGTTTTCAATTATTTCTAGGGGGAGCACACAAATATTTCACATTTTTGGGATGTATCTAGTTAAAAAATTTGTTAAAAAAATAGACATTATAAAATTACTCGAAAAATCTGGGATAAACTACATAGTGTTAAGTAACTTTTGACTAGAGTGATTAAAAAATTTCAATAAAAAAGTTAAAATTTTAGGGGGGCCACACTTTGTACTGTGCTATGTTATTTTGGAATAAACAGTACCAATTTTTGTGGCCCCCTTTTTTGAGGACCTAAAACTAAACCATTTTGAAAAAAAATTAGTAGTTTAGAAACTAGATTCAAAGGACTACAACTTTTTTTTTTGTCATATTTGAAAATTTTGAGCGTAACTATCTTCAAATTCTTGTTGAAGTTCAAAATTTGCAGATTTTAGGAAAAAGGTGTCCACTTATACCCCCCTTTTGGCACCACAATTTTGTGCACTTACCCTAAAGTCACTTCAAACATCTAATGAAATTTGGAAAGCATTAGAATATACTTTTGAAGGTGGTACATGTTGGTGTTTTTCAACTATCAAGCAACAAAATACTCAATACCATGACACTAAAATCACAAATAATCTAAGGATCAGCTACTTCCTATAAACAATTACATGTGTTCTATATCTAGAACCAACTTCAACAAAATCAAATAGATTTTCTACTCTGTAGGCTCTTTAGAACCAAGTTGGGTATACCTGAGGGATGGAAGAATTTCAATCTAATATCATATACATATTTGATTCATTCCATGACACTTTACTACAAACACACATCCCTTTAAGAAGATTTGGTCACATTTCTTCTTAGGTTTATAGTAATTTTGGCAATAGTAGCTAGTTAAGACTTAGAGATTAAATACAAACAAGTGCTGACCAACATTGAAATTCTTCAAATAGTAAAGTAAAATCAATTTTGAACTTAAGCTTGACACTTGTTCATGACCTTTTGTCTGCAAACTAAATCAATAGATCAATGCCTCATCCATTGGGACATAGAGCTCATTCAATTTCTAGATCTAATTGATTGCATTACAATCAATATCATTAGCAATTCTCATTAAAACTCATTCTTACAAACATCTTTCCTATTACCATCAAAATCCTATCAATATCATTGAAGCATTTAGTTAATTCATTGAATTAAAAGCAATAGTGAATTGATATGCAATTTGATTTAATTGCATTCAATTAGATAAGCCTTGCTCATACAACATCAAAATAACTAGGTAATAAAATGGAGACAAGATTTAGGAAGAATATATATGGGGATAGTTCATATTTGTATTAATTTCTTTTGAAAATTGTATACAATTGAATAAGACTCAGAATGAATCAAGATAAAACATCTAAATCCTACCAAATTAATGTATTCTTATAAACTTGTAGAGAAAACATATCACAAAGTGTACATCAGAAAAACTGGACCAAACAAGTTTACTAAAACACTAAAATATGCAATAATTTAGACCCTTTCTCTAGCCCTAGGATCTCACTTATATAATGTAAGATGCAACAAGCTTCAGGCATACAGAATTGATAGTTGTCCTTTAGACAAAGATATTTACATTTGTTGCTGTCAAAAAAACCAAAGTTTTATGCAACTGAAAAACTTTATATCAAAGTATTCTTCTTGGTGGGCCAATTTTCTATAACATCTTCAAATGCTATGAATTCCATGATTAGCTTTTGTGCTATTCTAAATCCTCGAAATGCATAGCCATCAAGTTTGCTAATGATGTGTCCAGTTCTTATGTTTGCAAGTTTAATTCAACTCGGGAACCTCCACTAGCATCATCATGAACTATTAGGATAACAGTTATTTCTGAGTCTTTAGCTGCCACATCATCAGTTTGGTCCTCTAGACTAGAAATTATAATTGGTTTTTCTATTTCTATTGTTAAGTGTGATTGTTCTACTTTACTTTCTTCTTCTAAGATGTCAATTATTTGATTCCCTTCCTAGCTCACACCCTCTTCTTTTTTTGCCACCTATTCTGAAGACATAAGTTCCTTTTTCCATTTTTTAAAAACAACATCATTTGGCCAATCAATATTTAAGATCTCCTCCTACTTTTTTATTACAAAGCATCCTATTTGTTTTATTTCAAAAAAATCTTTTTTAATATTATTATAAGACAATTGTACCTTGACAAATTCTTCATTAGTCATCACCCATAATACATTTTCCTTTTCGTTTATGACTTGATTCATTTTATGGCAGAAAACTCATCTAATTTCTTTCCTCATTCTTCCTTTTCTTTTATTTTTTCAATCTTTTTAAGTGCACTGGGAAATAGATCAAACTTTTCTACTATATACTTAGAAAGAAAAATCCAAATTCTTTTTTGAACAAAAACCCTTTTCTCATCAAATTCTGCCAGATCATTAACTATATCAAAAAATTTCTCTATTTGATCACATGAAAAATTGATGATAGAGATACACATAGAAGTAACATCATTATCCCTTTCCTTCCATTTCTATACAATGGGCTTCAGTGTATCTTCTTCCTTTCTTATTTCATCCCACATCTCTAGGATTCCTGCCAACTAATCATAGAATGTTGGCCAGTCAATCTTGTCTACTAAGTACAAAATTATTTTCCTAAGGTTTTCCTCATATTGATCATTTAATTCAATATGGATTTCCCATAGTTTATTCTTCTCTTTTTCAAACTCTTCAGCAATATAAAATTTAGGTCTCTATGGGGTATTAGGAAATTCAACAATTGGGGTAGATTTGAATGGATCAATTGGGTGACGAGGATATATAATCCTCGGTCTGCTAGGCTCTCCCACTTTCCCCTTTCTGAATTGTTTATCCATCTAGGATAATTTATTCTCCAATAGTTGTATCATTTTCTTCTTTCCTCATATGCCTTAAGTATTTTTTCAAACTTTTCAAAGAGTTCTAGAAATTTACTCTTTTCTTTCCCCACTACCATAGTCTCAAGACATAGCATTTCTTGAATCATTTTAGTGACCTCTTCACTATCAACTTCATCTACTTTGTACACTGTGAGAGTACCATTATGTTCAACACTTGAAATCTCTTGCATCTTGGTCTTATTTCTTTTTTCAATAGACCATATAACCAAAGCTCGGTGATCATTACTGAATTTTACCCCTCTATGTACCTATAATATTTGTTCTTCAATTTTATGCTGCACATCTTTCTCATTTTTAATAGAATAAAAAATCATAGCATTGGCTATGTCCCATTCATGAAGAACCAAAACTCATGATTCTTTGACCAACTATCTCATGACCTCAGGTGTTAGATGGGAAAAGTCCTCTAAAATTTTGGTTTTTACCTCTTTCTCAATTTTAGATTCCAATTTGTTTAGTCACTCTGCTTTTATTGCATTTCACTTTTCCTCAAAATTGCATATATTTCTCCTCCACAAAAATTGTGCAAAGGCCCTAGATTTTTAAAAAAATCATCATCTATAAACTTTTGAAATTCTTGTGCAGTGATAGGATCTATCTCCTTACCTCTATAATCAGCAACATTGAGGTCATGGGATGGCATAGGAGGCTGCTTAGGAACTCTCCTTTCTATATCAGTAGTAATGACAATGATGTCTCCCTCCCCTCCAATTTGTCTTAGTTTCTCTCTTAGAGTTTTTTAATCATCTATTCTGAGTGGGGTATAGGATGGTGAATACTCTCTTGCTTGAGAGGAGGATCCCTATTCTAACCTTTGTCACTTAGGGACACTTGTGTTAGGTGGACTATATAATCTCGACCTTTTGTAAGGGGCAATGTGTTGTATATTTTGAGCTACAATGTACCCAACCATCCTTTGTAGTGTATACTAGCCTGGAGTCACCACCATTCTACTATTTATTCTTCTTTCCACTTCAGTAGATTTGTCTAGGTATACTTTTGTTAAGACACCCTTCTTCTCATTCAAAGTTGTTGATCAAGGCATTGATCTTGGCTGCCCAATATTTCTCATCTGTCAGGTGATTATAATTGGGCTCAAAAGCATTGAAAAATTATTTAGCCTTGCTTAAATCTACCCATTTTTCTTTTTTGATCTCTTGCTCCTATAATGAAAGTACATTTCTAATGATATCTCCTGGGAAATACATAGTTTATACAAGAACCTTATCTTTAGTTCTCTCCCTAAGGAGGTCATAAAATCCTTCTAGATCAATGTATCTAGCATGGGATTGGGCCATTCGATATCTACCCAAACATTTCTCTACCCTTTTTTAACAAAAACAAAATCATGTACAATAGTAACAATGGGGAAGAAAGTGCCTTTACCTTTTCCCAATACAGCTCTTTCCTCTATTGATCCAATCTACCATAGTAACTCTACAATTCCTATCTTCAAAGGAACATGAAAAGGTAATACATAAGGTTTTCCTAAAAGACCATAAACTCTAATCACAGTGGAAACATTATATGGGATTAAATCCCCTCAATTATGACTGACCAGTAGCCCCTTGGCATGTTCCTTTGATCTTATCAATTCTAATAAAGGCTAAGGAATTCTTGGACTATCCCCTTTCAAAAGCAATCTGAGCCTTGAAGCAAAGTATCTATCAAATCTGACATAGCTGGCATTTGTGACTTCCCAAGTCATGTCAGCACTCCATAACTGAATTGGAAGCTTCTCTCCATCTCTTTCCAATTCTAACTTCATTTCCTTGGAGAAGAAGGTGAATCTCTTTTATAGACATATGTACATCAAAAAGGAAAACCAACAAAATAGCCTTTTTACCTTACCTTGAGCTATCTAAATTAAGCCATTATGAATTCCCTCCGCTATATATGTGGCAAAATCAAGAATTTTTCTCATTCTAAATTGGAAGGTTTGAGCCATAATGAGAAAAATAGTGCCTTGGATATAATCTTACTCATCCATCCCAAATATTTTGGAAAGAGTAAAATATAGGGCCTATGTCGCAGGATTAAAATACTTCTTCATCAAAGGCTCTAAGATGTTTGGTGTAACCAAAAGAAATGACCCAATTTTAACAATATGTTGTTGTAATGGCCCAACCCTCAAGTATACCCTCTATGCATCATATCTTCCATAAAATTCATACATATCAATCTTCTCATGGACTATCTTACTGGGGTTGAGCTTAAATACTTCACTAATTAGGGCAAGTGAAACCCTAAAGAGGTTGTCTCCTCCATGGTTCTTTACAATTCTACTAATGGGGTCATACTTCTTAGCCATGTCAACTAACAAATCACTATCAAAGAATACCCTAGGAACAACCAATTTGCCAATGTCAAATTCCCAGACATTTCTCAACGGGGTGTCCAAATTACATTCTACAAACCATTTTTTTAATAATTTCAAACCCCCCACTAAAAATTATTCATCTCTTACCCAATTAGCCCTATCATAAAAACCCTCACCTACAACCAACCTAGGGTTTTTAGGGATGAGTTCTATACCTTTTGTTAATTCATTCATAGATAGAGGTAATTGTTCAAGGAAATCATCATAAATGGATCTTTTAAGGTAATCCATAAAGAAAAAAAATTCTTTATGAGGAAGCATTTTAATTTTCAACTTCACACAATTAAAATTCCTTGATTTTCAAAAGTCATACACCACTTACCCACTGATTTCTGCTTCTTTCTCACTATGAATTACTCTGTAAATCACTAAAAGCCTTTCATAATTTTGTGCCCTAGCTCTGGAAACCCGTGCACTTTGAGAAATTTTTAATTGTGTGGCTTAGAAATGGTGAATTTGCAAGTTATATCACATCATTAAGGTCACATGAAGTAACTCTAAACAACATTAATATCCATAACCATTCATTTTTATATCACACATCAGATTTGAATTTCATCTGTTGATCACATAGCATCAGACAACCTTATTTGAAAATAAAAAGTTACTTTAAAGTTTTGAAGTCCTTGCCACATGCCAAGCAAGTGCTTCCCCACTTTGCTTAAAATTTAGTCAAGTTGATAATGTGGGTAACCATTCATCATTGATCTTCTAAAGATCAATGACCATAGTTCTTTGTAAATAAGTCCCTTTAAAAAGCATACCCACTAGCACACTCATCTCCAACCTGGCGAGCATTTTTTTATGTAGTCAATTACGTCACTCCATGTCATTACTTTTTCCACCCTAGCATGACTCAATAACTCTTCTTTGCAATAGGTCCCACCCTACCACATGTCAAAACAACACTTCCCCACTTTACTTAAAGTTCACACATCTTCACATTGTTGGTAAGTGCCATCTATTGATCCATCCAAGATCAATGGTGAGAAAAGAATTATTCATTTTCTATTGAGTTAGCCATATCAACCCATAAATTCATTACACTTGTGCCAAAGTGTCTAACAATTCTACAACCAGTATAGACAACATTGTGTAATCTTTAGCAAAAGTGGGCCTGTGACATCAACACATGCCACATGTCCTATTGGTGCTTACCTACATTATTTAAACATTATTCACTTTTATCTGGTGGGCAAGTGCCATCTATCGATCTCATCAAGATCAATGGCATAAAATCTACACTTTTTAAAACTGTGTGTAACATCCTTCATGGCATCGTCCTCAACATTTTTTACCAAGGCACTTCCTCACCTTGGTTAAAATCACTGTATATTCATCAAGTGGGTAAGTCCCATCCATTGATCTTCCAAAGATCAAAGGTGCAACAAATTTGAAAGAAAAATAACCCCACCAAAATGACCCAACCAATAAGATCATATGAAAATGGAACATTCACTGACAAGTACTGGCAATTCTAAAAAAGGTCTAATGAAGTACTGATAAACTCAGACAAGCTTTAGTCTTTGCACTGTGTTCTAGACCCTCCATTAGCAAGTGCTATGTGGCACAAAGGTGCTTGCTCGCTTCACTTAGAAATCACTTCACTTAAAAACCATGCATCTTCATATTGTGGTCATCTGCTCACCAACAATCTTGAAGAGATTGACAGTCAATCAAAATACACCATCAAAGTTCGAATACTTCAAAAAAAGCTCTAAGAAAGATAATCATGATTAGGGCAAGCTTAAAAGGGTTTATTATGCAAAAAAAAAAGAGTAATCTTTGTGAAAAGAAAACTTAGGGTAAGTGTGTCCCGCACAATTTGAATTTGGAAATTATATTTTAACTACTTTTTTGAAGGCTAGGGCATACACAAGAGGGTTTATAAGACCTTTGGAAAATTTTAACTAGGGTTTCAATAGAGACTCACCAATTTTGGACTATAAGCCTAGGGTTTTTCACTGTGAAGAAAAAAATATCATAAAGGGTGAAAAACAAGGCCAACAAGGGCTCTGTCTAGGTACAATGAATAGGAAAAAAATCATATGAGGGCTCAAAATCCCTAGGAGAAGCAAACCACAAACTTGACCATCCTTCTATCTTGACAACTCTAAGAGAGCAACAACACCAAGAAAGGAATATGCAAGAACTACACAAAAGAAACAAAGGATATACAAATGTATAGAAACCCTGAAACTACTATTCATGGAAGAAACAAGTATTTTTGAAAAAATGCCTCTTCAACAACTATCCATGAACTGGCAGTTCAAGAATATTGCCTAATAGATCCTTCAAAAAATAGGAGTCCTCTCCCCATGAGGCTTCAATTAGATAAAGGCCTAACCATAAAGGATCAAAATTTCCATGCTTTACTTTATCCTTAATCCTGGCATTCCACATGAGGACTTATTTTTCAAGTTCAAATTTCTTGCTCACTATTCTTTTATCATAGAGTGTTTTGGCTTGTAGTTGTAACTTTTGATTTCTAGCAGATGCTTCTTTCCTAGTCTCAATCAATCCTACCAACTCATCCAATCTCTCCTACCTGTCATCAATAATATCTTCATCATACATTTGAATGTAATTATAGAGTCCCACTAGCTTGTTCTGAAACATCCTTGTTTGGATTCCATATACAATGTCAAAGGATGCTACACCTATGGTTTTTTTCATAGTCACCCTGTCAGCCCATATTGCCAATTTCAATTTAGAATCATAGGCCTTCTTGTTATCATCCAATGTTCTTTTTATTATTTTTAACAAGATTTTATTTGTGTATTTAGCTTGCCCATTCCGTTGTGGATGATAGGGAGAAGTTGTTGATCTTCTTATTCCATATTTATCACAAAATTTAATAAATTCCTTAGACTTGAAACACATTGCATTGTCTGTCACAACCTTTTGAGGACAACCAAATCTTGAAATGATACTGTTTAGCAAAAAATTGTTAGCAACCTTACTAGTTTCATTTCTTGTTGCTATTGCTTCTACCCACTTTGTGAAGTAATCAATAGCAACCAATATCCATGAATAACCAGTATTGGATTTGGGAGAAATTTCACCTATAAAATCCATCCCCCACTACTGGAATGGTGCTTGAACTTCTACTAGCTTTAATGGATTGTTACCTAAAAATTTTAGTTTACCTGCACACCTTTGATAGGCATCTCACTTCTTGACCAATATCTGAGCATCTTTGGAAAGTGAAGGCCACTAGAATCCAACTCTCATCACTTTTTGTATAGTGGTCTTGGCCATATAATGTCCCCCACAGCCTCTAGAATGCATTTCATTCAATACCTCTTTTGATTTCTCTTGATCAACACATTTTAATAGCAATCCTTCAAAGTTTCTCCACCAGAAGTTGTTCTTTGACAATAATATATCTAATGGCTTGTAACATGGTGCTTCTTTTCTCATTTTCAGTCAAATGGGAAGGAGCTTCCATATGTTGTAGATAATGGATGACATTAGTATACCATTCATAGTGGTCTATATGACACAAACCTATCCTTATGTCATCTATTACAATAGTTATCTGGTTAGCATCTATGTTGGACTGAGCCATAAGCTTAGCTAGTCCTTGACCTCTTACCAATGTTGTGATATGAATTTCAATGTTAAATTCTTGGATCTTGTTGATCAATTTGCATCTTCTACCAAATAACTCCTGCTAAGAAAATATTTCCTTAACAACAACACTAGGTACAAATGCAATGATAATGACACCTACCAAATAACACCTAAACGCCTTAAAAATTTTAACCAAATCATATGCTTGTTTCTCATTTATTTCATATTTTAGTTTAGAAGGCTGTAATGATTTGCTAAAAAATGCAATAGGTTGTTCATAACCTTCCCCATTCTTCTATAATAAGACTACAGCTATTCTATGGAAAGATGCAAAATAGAATATGTGCATTGGCTTAGCATAGTCTACGGTTCTAAGAACTAGAGCATTTTTTATGGTAATCTTAATATATTGAAAGGCCTATGAGGGTTCACCATACCAATTAATAGTGGCTTCTTCCTTGAGCATTTTTTAAATATGTCTACTAATTTTAGAAGAATTTGTAACAAATCTCCTCAAAAAATTTACTTGCCCAAAGAAAGATTGTATTCCATTTACATTTTTTTTCTTAGGCACCTTGTCAATGGTTACCACTCTTTTAGGATTTATCTTTACTCCATCCTTTGATACTAAATGTCCCAATAATCTGCTTTCTATCACTCCAAATGTACATTTCTTAGGGTTTAAGGATACTCCATATTCCAAGGCTTTGATAAAAATCTTTTCCAGATGCTTGCAATGGTCACCTGCTTTCTTGGAATTTGTTGCAAGGTCATCTTGGTATTATACCATAAATTTTTCAATATACTCATGAAAGGCTACATGCATAGCTCTTTGAATATTTGCACCTACATTAATCAACCCAAATGGCATCTTCACCTATACATAGGTTCCCCATGGAGTTGTAAAATTTGTTTTAAATTTTTTGTTCTCCTTCATAAGGACCTAATTGTATCCTAAAAATCCTTCCATCATGGACATCAATTCAGAACTAGTTACTTGTTGTAGCATAGCTTCCATGTTTGATAACCCATAATTATCTTTTAGAGATGAAATATTTAAATTTTTGAAATCTACACATAACCTTATATCCCCATTCTTTTCTGGATAGGTACCAAATTTGAAACCCAAGTGGTGTGTCTAATTGGTTTGATTATTCCTTCATCCCTTAGCTTCATCAATTCTTCTTGCATTTTGGGGGCTAATATGGGATTCAATGGTCTCTACTTCTACCTGAATGGTTTTACATTATCTTTTAGTGGTATGACATATTGAAAAAAATATTCTCTATAAACCTTAAGGTCATCATATGACCATGCAAAAACATTTTTTTATTTTCTCAATAACTCAATCAAAGGTTTTCTAATTTCAGCTGGAAAGTTTTTCCAATATAAACTTTCTTTGGAGCCTCAACAATACCTCAGTTTATCTCTTCAAGTTCTTGAGGCTTGTGATCTCTAATTCCAGGCTTCACCCTATCCTGGTTGTCAAACATGTTCTCTAAAACAACCAACCCTTTAGGTAATTTATTAGTCTTCAACTGTATGATCTCTTGACAAAAAATTGTTTCCTTACCATCTGTAGTTTCAATTAGATCACTATAGTCTAACTCTTGACCATGATACTTGTCTTCACTTAGCATGAAATTCAAAATATCTTTATAATCTTCAAAGACTTTCCATGTTCAATATTGTTAAATATTGAAGGCCTATTCTAAACCTCAATCTATGAAATTCCTACAAGTGACATGTCCTTAGTCTTGATTGCCACATTTTCTAATAGGTCATCCATCTTATTCTGACTTCTATAACTCCATGAAATTCCAAATGCATATAAAAACTGAATCTAGTCCCATACTATATTTCTAAATTGTTTCAACCTTTTATTTTTTGAAGCATAAGTTTCCTTTATTTGTGAAATAACCAATTTAGAATCATCTATCACATGCAACTTCTTAATTCTATTATGGCTGGAAACTTTACAACCTAACAGATGGCTTCATTCTCTGCTACATTTTTGGTACAAGAAAAATTCAAGGTGAATGAATATCTAAAGATATTCTTTTTATGAGAAATAAAAACTATGCCTACCCCTAAACCTTCTTTGGAACTAGCCCCATCAAAGTACATGGTCCATAGAACTAGTGAATCTATACAACATTCCACTTCATCTTCAATAACAGTAGGCAATTTCTCAACTTCTTGAATAATTAGCTCTGTACTAAAAGCATTCACACCAGTGTCTATGAAACAAGTTGAATCCTTATCAATTCCTTCTCTTAGAATTTTATTGACCCTTGGCTCTCTATCTACCTTGACAACATTTTCAACTATATGAAAAGTTGCATAAGATAAATCACATTATAGTCTACCTCCCTTATTAGCACTCCATTTTCTAGAGAGCAACATCCCAGAATGTGGAGGAATGCCAACCATAAGGACTGACATGGTCAATTCTACTTTAACATATGTAACTTGCTTGAATGGTAATGCATTAATGGTACCTATGACTAGGACTTCTCTACCATCCATACCTCTACATATGCCCTACTTTGTATCTACTTTCAAACATAAAGCTTCCAATATGTTGAGGGGCATAATAGTATTAGAAGCTCCCGAGTCTTTCATGCAATTTTTTAAGGATTTTCCTTTTATCATTAGAATGAGAAAGAATGGGTCAATATCTTTTATATAGGCTATTGATGAATCATTCAAAAACATTTGAGGAATTTGGGATGTAATACCACTATCTTCTACCACTACTGGGGTTTACAGAATTACACTTTGCTCAACAATATTGCTATTATTTCCTATCCCACACAACCATGACAAGGCTTTACTCTTATGCTCATCAATTTTGAACAATTCAGACAAAGGTACTTTGATAGTTATTTGTGACAACATAGAAATCATATCGATAGTCTTAGACATAGTGGGCTTTACAATAATACCTAGAATAGAAGACTTTTGGACAACATGTAGTATCACTTTCTTGATAGTATCAGATTTTGACTTTTTCTCTTGTACAATTGCTTTTACTATCTCATTTGTTTGGAATTGAACTTTCTTCTTGGGTTCCCACTTCTTGGTTTTTCTATCTCTAACCTTAGCTATCTCTATATTTTTCTTCTTGTTGTCATCCTTCATTTTATGTGTAATATCCTTTATGAATATACTAGAAGGTTTCCCAGTATCATTATTAATTACTCTATTTCTCAAATTGTAATTACTATGAACCTGAGAAATCATCTTTGCAGTGATTTTATCAATTTTTTCTTTAGAAGGCATTCTTAAATTTACATGGTCAACTTTAGTAGATGTAACACATACCTGATCTTCATCATAACCTTCATTATTTGAGAACACTTGCTGATGATGTAATTGGTAGGTAATTTTTTGGTTTGCAATATTATTTTCAAGTTCTTCCAAATCAGAATCTACACTATCATCACACATGCTCACCATATTATAGCTTACATCATCATTACTTTTTTCTTCTTCTTCTTTCTCATTTTGTTCATTGTGATCTGAAATAAATGATTGAGCAACCACATAATAATCTAAAGAGTGAGGTGATTAACATATGATGCATCATGGTATATCATCATTCATGTTAATAGAACTCCTTTTCAAAGGATATAGTGTACCCTTATCTTTTACACTGTGGGTCTGGTTAACAATTGATTTACCATCTTTCCACTAAGTAGTATAGGGGTAATTCTACATTCTTAGATGTCTATTAAAATGGCTATTATTCACTGGGGCCTTTTCACTAACATTAGGTTTCTATGTGTTGAAAGTTTTTGGGTTCATATTTTTCATCAATTCCAATACTCAACCTATTATGGGTTGTTCCACCTTCTTACTGGTAGGAGCTTTATCATTTTCTTTCCTATTGTTCTTACAATTCAACAACTTTGGATCATCTCTCGTCCCTAGCTTACCAAATGTTTTTTTTTTATTCTTAATATTTACTGCAAGCTAGAAATCATCTTTTAAAGTTTTAGGCTCTTTATCCCTCAATTGATAAGCCATCTTGCTATCAAAAGCATTAAAATATGTTGTAAGGCATACATCCTCATTTAGTTTCATGACTTGGAACAACTTGTACATTCCCTTTTGGAATTTTACATCAAAATCAAATCTAGATTTATTAGAATTCTTCTTGACATTGTTGAAATCATTCAACATAAAACCAACATTAGTATTATCTCCATATTTCTCATTGAACAACTTCTCCAAATTATTCTAGGAACTAATGCAATCATCTGGAAGTCTCCTCAACCAATCCCTAGCATCCTCAATCAATGAATGTACAAACAATTTTATCACTACATCTTTACAATCTACTTCAAAATTATTCAACATATCTATAAAAACCCTCAAGTGCTCCTCATCGATAACAACACTATTCCTAGAAAACTTGACAACTTTATCTCTTAAATAAAAAAATTTGGGGTGAGGAAAAGTAGGAATCACTACAAATGATATTTGTCTATATTTTCCATATATATAGGCTTCTTCCGAAAACCAGCATTATTGGATGTATTTTTTTTATATTGGCTTAATTATGAGCAACATTTTGGGATTGTTGTATTTGAAAAGTCAGCATCTAAATACTAGTAGTGGATGAAGATACATGGGCAGATTGAGACATAGCCTAACTAGAGATTACTAGTCTAGAAGTAGGTAGAAAAGTTGCAACTTGAGTGGAAAAATTGGACTAGGAGGCTAAAGCAGAGTTAGACTTAATAAATTCAATCTTTCTCATAGTTTCTATTGCTTGAGCTTCATTCTCAACCTTCTCAAGCTCTTTTCCCAAATCCTCTTTCTCTTTTCTGGCCTTCTCTAAATCGAGATCCAATTTAGACATAGGAGGATTTATAGACCTACTTGGTATAACTTGGGGCTCATTTATTTGGATTCCTATAGCTTTAACCTTTCCTTTATCTATGCGTCTCACAATAGGTTCTACAAGGTCTACTTGGATAAGCTTGTAGGATTAGGCTTGAGAAATGATAGGTTCTTTCCTTTGACTCATGAGCTTTTCTTGTTCTAGAACCTTAGATCTCAAACTATCTATATCCCCAAACACATCAACATAAAGGACTAAGGTCCTTTCTTCTAGCTTCTTGTTTTGTTCCTTTGAAGAAACCATCATTCTAAGTAGGTTACCTCTTTCAACAATGGCATTCAAGGTGGCTTGCTCTCTTTCTTTCTAAAAATGAACATGTTTAGTTTCCTCTTCCACAACACATTTCTTTAGGACTTCTATTTCTGAGCACACTTCTTTATAATTTGTAGAAGTCGCTTCTATATCAACAGGATTGTCAAGATCTATAAGATTAGTTTCCATATATGGAACTATTATAGGATCTTTCATAAAATTCCCATATCCTAAACTATGGTTCAAATATGATCTAGGTAATATATCTCCTCCTAAGGAAACATTCTTGTGATGATAAATTTTCTCTTCTTGTAGTGGAGTACTAAATATCCCCCCAAAAAGCCTTGCAGTTTCTAACTCATAACTTAATGAAGAGGACTCTCTCCCTACCACATGTTGGTATTGAGGGTGTATTGATGTATTACCCCTTGGTTTCCAGGTAGGATTTTGATCTTTTTTCTTTTTTCTTTGATTCTTCCTTCCTCCCTAGGGTAGATCAGTATGTAATGGTATGTCAAGATTCGTCATTGTGTAAGCTCTTATACTTTTCCTTTCGTCAGCCATTAAAAGGGATTACTTATAGTAAGCACTAGCTTTAAAACCTTAACTAAGTCACCACCCTATTCTATGGAAAAATAACAATAAAATAGCTTTTGACTTCAAGGTTAAGACACAAGAAAATATGAAATAACTTGAAACACATTTGAACCAATCACAAAAATATATGACTACAACTCTTTCTTGACAAATAAGACACATTATAAAGGTTGTATACATCAATGTACATCTGTGGTACTTGGTTTTTTCTTCTCTTGTCTTCAACTTCTCAAGATTTGTCACTAAAAAATTCCACTATAACCACGAGAAATATTGAAAAGACCTGGAAAAGACGTATACATCAAGACCAAAGAAACTATAGTATTTCTTACTCACAAACATGTGTTGAGCAACTTCCTAGTAGAGTCACCATTTTTTTGGTGTTTTTCAAGTATCAAGAAACAAAATAATCAATGCTAAGACAATGAAATCACAAATAATATGAGGATTAGCTACTTCCTATAAAAAATCATGTGTTCTATATCTGGACCCAACTTCAACAAAATCAAATAGATTTTCTACTCTACATGCTCTATAGAACCAAGGTGGGTATACTTGAGGGATGGAAGATTTTTAATCTAATATCATATATATATTTGATTCATTCCATGAAACTTTACTAAAAACACACATCCCTTAAAGTGGATTTGGTCACATTTCTTCTTAGGTTTACAAGTACTTCTAGCAATAGTAGCTAGTTAAGACATAGAAATTAAATGAAAACAAGTGCTGACCAACATTGATATTCTTCAAATAGTAAAGTAAATTTGATTTTGAACTTAAGTGTGACACTTTTTCATGACCTTTCATATACAAACTAAATCAATAGATTAGTGCCTCATTCATTTGGATCAGAGCTCATTCAATTTGTAGATCTAACCGATTGCATTACAATCAATATCATCAGTAATTTGCATTGAAACTCATTGATACAGACATCCTTCCTATTACTATGGAAATCCTATCAGTCCGACTGAAGCATTTAATTAATTCATTGAATTAAAAGAAATAGTGAATTGACATACAATTTTATTTAAATCCATTCAATTGGATAAGGCTTGCTCATACAACATCAACATAACTAGGTAATAAAATGGAGACAAGATTCAGCAAGAACAAATGTGGGGATAGGTCATCTTTGTATTAATTTCCTTTGAAAATTGTATTCAATTGAAAAAGACTTAGAATGACTCAAGATAAAACATCTAAATCCTACCAAATTAATGTATTCTTATAAGGTTCCAGAGAAAACATATTAAGTGTACATCAAGAAAACTGGACCGAACAAGTTTAGTAAAAAGACTAAAATATGCAATAAGTTAGACACTTTCTCTAGCCCTGTGATGTTACTTATATAATGTGAGATGCAACAACCTTTAGGCATAGATAATTGATAGTTTTCCTTTAGAAAAAGATATTTACATTTGTTTCTATCACAAAAATATAAATTTTATGCAATAGAAAAACTTTATATCAAAGTATTCTTCTTGGTGGGCCCATACACAACCATCAGGTTTGCCAATGATGTGTCTAGTTCTGATGTTTGCACATTTAGTTCAACTTGGGAATGTCCACTGGCATCATCATGAACTTTTATGATAACAATTATTTTTGAATCTTTACCTACCACATCATCAATTTGGTACTCTAGACTGGCAATTATAATAGGTTGTTCTATTCCTATTGTTGAGGACAATTATTCTTCTTTACTTTCTTCTTCTGAAATGCCAATTATTTGATTCCCTTCTTGGCCCACACCCTCTTCTTATTTTTTTGCATGTTTTGAAGACATAGGTTCTTCTTTCCATTCATTAAAAATAGCATCATCTGGCCAATCAAAATTTAAGACCTCCCACTACTTTTTTATTACAAAGCCTCCTATTTTTTCTATTTCAGCAAAATCTTTTCTAATAGTATTATAAGATAATTTTACCTTCACAAATTCTTCATTTGTCATCACCCATAATACATGTCTCTTTTCATTTATCCCCTAATTGATTTTATAGCACAATAACTCATCTAATTCCTTTCCCCTTTCTTCCTTTTCTTTTATTTTGTCAGTCTTTTAAAGTGCTCTAGGAAAGAGATCAAACTTTTCTACTATATACTTCAAAAGACAAATCATGATTCTTTTTTTAGCAAAAACCCATTTTCCATCAAATTCTATCAGATCATTAACTATATCAAAAAAATTCTCTATTTTATCACGTACCAAATTGATGATAGATATACATAGAGAATTAACATCATTATCCCTTTCATTCCATTTTTGCACAATGGGCTTCAATGTATCTTCATCTCTTCTTCTTTCATCCCACACCTTTAGGATTCCTACTAACTGATCATAGCAAACTGGCCAATCAATCTTGTCTACTAAGTGCAAAATTGGTTTCTTGAGGTTTTCCTCATATTGATTATTTAATTCAATGTGCATTGGCTATGTCTCATTCAGGAAGAGCCAAAACTCCTAATTCTCTTACCAACTTTCTCTTGGCCTCAAGTGTTAGATGGGCAAAGTCCTCTAAAAAAATTTTTTTTACCTCTTCCTCAATTTCAGAGTCCAATTTTTTAGTTGCTCTTCTTTTATTTCTTTTCAATTTTCCTCAAAATTGCCTATATTTTGCCTCCACAAAAATTGTGCAAAGGCCCTAGATTTAACAAAATTTTCATCATCTATAAAATTTTGGGATGCTTCTGCAATGATGGGATTTGTCTCCTCACCTCTATAATCAGCAATAGTGAGGTCAAAGGATAGCATAGGAGGCTCCTCAGGCACTCCCCTTTCTATATTAACAATAGTGACAATGATGTCTCCCTCCCCTCCAATTTGTCTTAGCTTCTCTCTGAGAGATGCTTCATGATCTATTCAGAGTGGGGTCTGGGATGGTGAATACTCTCTTGCTTCAGAGGAAGATCCCTATTCTAATATTTTTCTCTTAGGGGCATTTGTGTCAGGAAGACTCTCTGATCTTGGCCTTTTGTAAGGGGGAATGTGATGTATATTTTTAGCTACAATGTACCCAACCATCCTCTGTAGTGTATACTGGCCTAGAGTCTCCACCATTCTACTATTTATTCTTCTTTCCACTTTAGTAGATTTGTCTAGATATGCTTTCATTAAGATACCCTTCTTCTCATTCAAAATTTGCTTTATCACAACAAAATTGTTCATCAGGGTGTTCATCTTGGCTCCCAAATATTTCTTATCTGCTAGGGGGTTATAATTGAGCTCAAAAGCATTGATAAATTCTAAAACCTTGCTAAAAACTACCCATTTTTCTTTTTTCACCTCTTGCTCCTATAATGAAAATACATTTCTAATTATATCTTCTAGGAAATATACAATTTGTAGAAGAACCTTCACTTTAGTTCTCTCCCTAACGAGGTCATAAAATCCCTCTAGATCAATGTATCTAGCATGGGATTTCACCATTTGATATCTGTCCAAAAATAAGCTCAAATTTCTCCACCCTTTTGTAACAAAAACAAAATCATGTACAACAATAACAATAGGGAAGAAAGTTCCTTTACCATTTCCCAATATATCCCTTTCCTCTATTGATCCAATATACCATACTAACTCTACAATTCCTATCTTCAAAGGCACACAAAAAGGTAATACATGAGGTTTTCCAAAAAAACCATAAACTTTGATCATAGTGGAAACATTATATGGGATTATATCCCCCAAATTATGACTAACCAATAGCCCCTTGGCATGGTCCTTAGGTCTTATCAGTTCTAATAAAGGCTAGGGAATTCTTTAACTATGCCCTTTCAAAAGAAATTTGAGCCTTGAAGTAGAGTATCTATCAAATCTAACATAGCTAGCATCTATGACTTCCCAAGTCATGTCAACACTCCATAACTGAACTAGGAGCTTCCCTCCATCTCTTTCTATTTCTAACTTCATTTCCTTAGAGAAGAGGGTGACTCCCTTGTATAGACATATGTAAATCAAAAAAGAATACCAGCAGAGAGGCCTATTTACCTTACCTTGAGGTATCCCAACTAAGCCATTATGAATTTCCTTACCTAGATAGGTAGCAAAATCAAGAATTGTGCTCATTCCAAATTGTAGGTCTGAGTCATAAGGAGAAAAATGGAGCCTTGGATACAATCCTACTCATCCATCTCAAATATTTTTTAGAGATTAAAATATTGGGCATGTGCCCTAGGATTAAAATACTTCATCAAAGGCTCTGGGGTGTTTGGTGTAGCCAAAGAAAGTGACCCAATTTTTACAATATGTTGCTACAATGGCCCTATCCTCAAGTATACCCTCTATGCATCATATCTTTCCTAAAATATATCCATATCAATCTTCTCATGGACTACCTTATTGGGTTTGAGCTTAAATACTTCACTAATTAGGGTAGGTGAAACCCTAAAGAGGTTGTCTCTTGCATGGTTTTTTACAATTCTAGTAATGGGGTCATACTTCTTAGTCATGTCAACTAACAAATCACTGTCAAAGAATACCATAGGAACAACCAATTTTACAATGTCAAGTTCCCATACATTGCTCAATTAGGAGTCCAAATTACATTCTACAAATCATTTTTTGAATAATTCCAAATCCCCCACTAAAACTTGTGCATCTCTTACACAATTAGCCCTATTGTAAAAACCCTCACCTACAACCAACCTAGGGTTTTTAGGGATGAGTTCTCTACCTTTTGTTAATTCATTCATAGATAGAGGAAAGTGTTCAAGGAAATCATCATGAATGGATCTCTTAAGGTAATTTGTAAAGCCACAAAATTATTTTTGGGCAGGCATTTTAATTTTCAGCTTTGCACAATTAGAATTCCTTGATTTTCAAAAGCCACAGACCACTTACCCACTATTTTCTACTTCATTTTCACTCTAAATTACTCTATAAATCACTAAAAACCTTGCATAATTTTGTGCCCTAGCTTTAGAAATCCTTGCGCTCTAAGAAATTCATGATTGTGTGGCTTAGTAATTGTGAATTTTCAAGTTATATCACAACATTAAGGTCACACAAAGTAACTTTGAACAACATTAATATCTGTAACCATTAATTTTCATGTCATGCCTCATATTTGAATTTGATCCATTGATCACAGAATATTGGATGACCTTATTTGAAAATAAAAAAAGGTGCTTTAAAGTTTTGAAGTCCTTGCCACATGTCATTATGTTCTTCCCCGCTTTTCTTAATAGTCAATCCAGTTGAGAATGCGAGTAAGCATTGATCATTGATCTTCTAAAGATTTTAGAATGGAATTCTTTATAAATAAGTCCCTTTAAAAAGAAAACCCATTGGTACACTCATCTCCAACCTGGTGAGCATTTTTTTATCTGGCCAATTACTTCACTCCATGTCATAATTTTTTTCACCCTGGCATGACTCAATAGCTCTTCTTTGCAATAAGTTCAATCCTACCATGTGGCAAAATGGTGCTTCCCCACTTTACTTAAAGTTCATGCATCTTTACATTGTAGGTAAGTTCCATCTATTAATCTATCTAGGATCAATGGTGAGACAATAAGTATTCTTTTTCTATCAAGTTAGCCATATCAATCCATAAATTCATTACATTTGTACCAAAGTGTCTAACAACTCTGCCACCAGTACAGATTGCATTGTGTAATCTTTAACATAAGTGGATCCTTGACATCAACACATGTCACATGTCCTATTGGCACTTACTTGCACTATTTAAACATCATTCACTTTCATCTTGTGGGAAAATGCCATTTGTTAATCTCATCAAGATCAATGGTGTACAATCTACACTTTTTTGAACTATGTGTTACATCCTTCATGGTGTCATTCTGGATAGGTGTCACCAAGGTGCTTCCCTACTTTGGTTAAAATCACTGTATATTCATCAAGTAGGTAAGTGCTATCTATTGATCTTCCAAAGATCAAAGGTGCAACAAATTTGAAACCAAAACAACCCCACCGAAATGAGCCAACCAATAAGATTGCATGAAAATGGAACATACACTGATAGGTACTAACAATTCTAAAAAAGGTTTGATGAAGTATTGACAAACTTAGATGAGCTTTAATCATTGCAACATGGTCTAGTCCCTCTGTCAAGAAGTGATATGTGGCACAAAGGTGCCTGCCCACTTCACTTAGAAACCATGCATCTTCATATTGTAGGCATGGGCTCACTATCAATCTTGGAGAGATTAACAATCAATCAAAATAGACCATCAAAGTCAAGATACTTCATAAAAAGATTTAAGAAAGATAATTGTGATTAGGGAAAGCTTAAAATGGTTTATTCTATAGAAAAGTAAAATAAAGTAATCTTTGTTAAAAGAAAACTTAGGGTAAGCATGTCTCGTGCATTTTGAATTTGGAAATTTTATTTTAACTACTTTTTTGAAGGCTACAACATACACACAAGGGTTTATAAGACCTTTGGAAATTTTAACTAGGGTTTCAATAGAGACTCACTAATTTTGGACTATAAGCCTAGGGTTTTTCACTATGAAGAACAAAATATCATAAAGGGTGAAAAACTAGGCCAATAGTGGCTCTATTTGGGGAAAATGAATAGGCAAACATTCATATGAGGGCTCAAAATCCATAGAAGAAGCAAACCACAAACTTGACCATCCTTCTATCTTGACAACTCTGAGAGAGAAACAACATTAGGAAAGGAATATATAAGAACTACACAAAAGACACAAAGGATATATAAATGTACAAAAACCCTAAAACTACTATTCATGGAAGAAACAAGTATTTTAGCAAAAATACCTTGTCAAGAACTGTCCATGAATTGGAAATTTAAGAATATTGCTTGATAGATCCTTCAGAATATAGGAGTCCTCTCTCCATGAGGCTTCAATTAGATAAGGGCCTAACCATATAGGATCACATTTTCCATGCTTTCCTTTATCCACAATCCTAGCATTCCACATGATGACTAAATATTCAATTTCAAATTTCTTGCTCATTGCTCTTTTATCATAGAGTGTTTTGACTTGTAGTTGTAACTTTTGATTTTTTGTAGATGCTTCTTTCCTAGTCTTAGTCATTCCTACCAACTCATCCAATATCTCCTACATGTCATCAATAATGTCTTCATCATACATTTGGATATAATTATAGAGTCTCACTAGCTTGTTCTGAGGCATCCTTGCCTGGATTCCATATACAATGTCAAAGGGTGCTACACCTATGGCTTTTTTCACAATCACCTTGTTAGCCCATACTGCTAATTTCAATTTAGAATCCTAGACCTTCTTGTTATCATCTAATGTTCTTTTCATTACTTTTTAAAAGCTTTTATTTGTGGATTCAGCTTGCACATTCCCCTATGGATGATATGGAGAAGATGTTGATCTTTTTATTCCATATTTATCATAGAATTTTATAAGTTCCTTAGACCTAAAACACATTGCATTATTTGTCACAACCTTTTGTGGACAACCAAATTTTGAAATGATATTGTTTAGCATAAAAATTTTAACAACCTTATTAGTTACATTTCTTGTTGGTATTGCTTCCACTCACTTTGTGAAGTAATATGTAGCAACCAATATCCATCAATAACTAGTACTAGATTTGGGAGAAATATCACCTATAAAATCCATCTCCCATTACTAGATTGGTGCTTGAATTTCCACTAGCTTTAATGGATTGTTACTTTAATATTTTAGTTTACCTACAAACCTTTGATAGGCATCTCACTACCTAACCATTATCTGAGCATCTTTGAAAAGTGAACACCACTAGAATCTTTCTCTCATCACTTTTTGTGTAGTGGTCTTAGCCATATAATGTTCCCCATAGACTCCAGAGTGCATTTCATTCAATATCTCTTTTGATTTCTCTTGTTCAACACATTTTAATAGCACTCCTTCAAATTTTCTCCACCATACGTTGTTCTTGACAATAATATATCTAATGGCTTGTAACTTTGTGCTCCTTTTCTCATTTTCAGTTAGATAGGAAGGAGGTTCCATGTGTTGTAGATAATGGATGACATTATTATACCACTCACAGTGGTCCATATCACACAAACTTGTCCTTAAGTCATCTGTTAATATATTTATTCAATTAGCATCTAAGTTGGGCTGAGCCATAAGCTTAGCTAGTCCTTGACCTCATACCAATTTTGCGATCTAAATTTCAATGTTAATTTCTTGGATCCTATTGATCCATCTACATCTTCTACTTGATACCTCCTACTAAGAAAATATGTCCTTGATAGCTACACTAGGTACAAATGCAATGACAGTGACACCTACCAAATAACACCTAAAAGCCTTAACAACTTTAACCAATGTATATGCTTCTTTCTCATTTATTTGATATTTTAGTTCAATAGGCTACAATGATTTGCTAAAAAATGCAATAGGTTGTTCATAACCTTCCTCATTCTTCTATAATAGGACTACAGCTATAGTGTGGAAAGGTGCAAATGAGAATATGTGCATTGGCTTAGCATAGTCTAGGGTTCTAGGAACTGGAGGATTTTTTATGGAAGACTTAATATATTGAAAGGCCTATGAGGTTTAACCATCCTAATTAATAGTGGTTTCTTTCTTGTGAATTTCTAAAATAGTTCTATTAATTTTAGCAAAAAATTTAACAAATCTTCTCAAAAAAATTACTTTCCCAAAGAAAGATTGTACTCCTTTTACATTTTTTGGCTTAGGCACCTTGTCAATGGTTGCCATTCTTTCAGGATCTATCTTTACTCCATCCTTTGATACTAAAAGTCCCAGTAATCTACCTTCTATCACCCCAAATGTACATTTCTTGGGGTTTAAGGACACCCCATATTCCAAACCCTTGATAAAAATCTTTTCCAGATGCTTGCAATGGTCACCAATTTTCTTGGAATATGTTGTAAGGTCATATTGGTATACTACCATAAATTTCTCAATATACTCATCAAATGCTACATCCATAGCTCTCTAAAAATGTGTACCTGCATTAATCAACCCAAATGGCATCCTCACATATACATAGGTTCTCCATGGAGTTGTAAAAGCTATTTTAAATTGTTCATTCTCCTTCACAAGGATTTGATTGTATCATGAGAATCCACCCATCATGGACATCAATTCAGAACTAGTTACTTGTTGCAACATAGCTTCCATGTTTGGTAACTCATAATTATCTTTTAGGGATGCAATATTTAAATTTTTGAAATCTACACAAAAACTTATATCTCCATTATTTTTCTGGATAGGTACCAAATTTGAAACCCAAGTGGAGTGTCTAATTGGTTTGATTCATCCATCCCTTAGCTTCATTAATTCTTCTTTCATTTTGGGGGCTAATGTGGGATTCACTAGTCCTTACTTCTTCTTGAATGGTTTTACATTATCTTTTAGTGGTATGTAATGTTGAAACAAATCTTCTCTATAAGCCTTAAGGTCATCATATGACCATGCAAAAACATGTATGTATTTTCCCAACAACTCGATCAAAGGTTTTCTAATTTTAGCTGGCAAGTTTTGGCCAATATAAACTTTCTTTGGAGCCTCAACAATACCAAGCTTTATCTCTTCAAGTTCTTGAGGCTTGTGATCTCTAATTCCAGGTTTCACCCTATCCTAGTTATCAAACATGTTCTCTAAAACAACCAATCCTCTAGGTACTCTATTATTCTTCAACTATATGATCTCTTGACCAAAAATTGGTTCCTTAGCATGTGTACTTTCAATTAGATCACTATAGTCTAACTCTTGACCATGATACTTTTCTTCACTTAACATGAAATTCAAACTATCTTTATCATCTTCAAAGACTTTTGAATGTTCAATATTGTCAGATATTAAAGGCCTATTCTGAACCTTAATCTCTTAAATTCCTACAAATGACATTTCTTTAGGCTTGATTTCCACATTTGCTAATAGATCGGCCATCTTATTCTAACTTCTATCCCTTCATGAAATTCCAAATGCATGGAAAAACTCAATCTCATCCCATACTGTATTTCTATATTGTTTCAGCCTTTTTCTTTTTGAAGCATAAGTTTCCTTTATTTGTGAAATAACCAATTCAGAATCATTTATGACATGCAAATTCTTAATTCCATGGTGGGTCAAAACTTTCAAACCTAACACAAGAGCTTCATACCTTTCTATATTGTTGGTATGAGAAAAATTCAAGGTAAATTTATATCTAAAGGTATTCTTTTTGAGTGAAACAAAAACTTCTTCTACACCTAAACCTTCTTTGGAATTGGCCCCATCAATGTACATGGTCCACAAAACTTGTGAATCCATACAACATTCCACTTCATATTCAATTACAATAGGAAATTTCTCAACTTCTTGAATAATTAGTAGTGCTCTAAAAGAATTCACACCAGTGTCTAAGAAACAAGTTGAATCCTTATTAATTCCTTCTCCCAGAATTTTATTGACCCTTGGCTCTCTATCTACCCTGATAGCCTTTCCACCTATATGAAAAGTTGCATAAGAGAAATCACATTGTAGACTACCTTCCATAGCAACACTCCATTTTTTGGAGAGAAGCATCCCATAATGTGGAGGAATATCAACCACAAGGACTAACATGGTCAATTCTACTTCAGGGCATGCAACTATCTTGAATGGTAATGCATTAATGTTACCTATGATTGGGACTTCTCTAGCATCCATAGCTCTACATCTTTCCTACTTTGTATCTACTTTCAGACCTAAAGCTTCCATTACTTTGAAGGGCATAATGTATTAGAAGCTCATGAGTCTATCATGCAATTTTTTAATGTTTTTCCTTTTATAATCAAACTGAGAAGGAATGGGTCAATATCTTCTATATAGGCTATTGATGAATCATCCAAAAACATTTGAGGAATTTGGGATATAATGCCACTATCTTCTACCACCACTAGGGTTTTTTGAATGACACTTTATTCAAAAATATTGATATTATTTCCTATCCCACCCAACCATGACAAGGCTTTGCTCTTATGTTCATCAATTCTAAACAATTCAGACAAAGGTACTTTGACAGTTATTTGTGACAACATAGAAATCATATCGATAGGCTCAGACATGGTGGGCTTTACAATAATACCTAGAATATAGGTCTTTTGGATAGCAGGCACTATCATTTACTTGATAGTATCATATCCTTACTTTTTCTCTTGTACAATTGCTTTTATCATCTCATTTTTTTGGAATTGAACTTTCTTCTTGGGTTCCCACTTCTTGGTCTTGCTGTCGCTAACCTTAGATGTCTCTATATTTTTCTTCTTATTGTCATCCTTCATTTTATGTGTAATGTCATTTATGAATATACCAGAAGGTTTCCTAGTATCATTATTAATTTCTCTGTTTCTCAAATAGTAATTACTATGAACCTGAGAAATCAGCTCTACAGTGATTTTATCAATTTCTTATGTAGAAGTCATTGTTAAATTTACATGGTCAACTTCAGGAGATGTAACACATTCCTAATCCTCATCATAACCTTCATTATCTAAGAACACTTGATGATGATGTAACTACTAGGCAATTCTCTGGTTTGCAATATCATTTTTAGGTTTTTCCAAATCTGAATCAACACAATCATCACACATGCTCACCATATTACATCTTACATCATCATTACTTTTTCCTTCTTCTTCTTTCTCATTTTTTGCATTTTCATCTAAAACAAATGATTGAGAAATCACACAATAATATGAAGAATGAATGATTGATATATGATGCACCATGGCATATCATCATTCATATTAATAGAACTCCTTTGCAAAGGATCTAGTGTACCCTTATCTTTTACACTTTGGGTCTAGTAAGGAATTGGTTTACCATCTTTCCACTGAGTAGTATGGGGTAATTCTACATTCTTGGTTGTCTATTAAAATGGCTATTATTCACTGGGGCGTTTTCACTAACATTAGGTTTTTGTGTGTTGAAAGTTTTTGGGTTCATCTTTTTTAGCAAGTCCAATACTAAACCTATTGTGGGCTCTTCCACCTTCTTACTTGTAGGAGCTTTATCATTTTCTTTCCTATTTTTCTTAGGACTGAACAACTTTGGATCATCTCTCCTCCCCAACCTAGTAGATTTTTTTCTATTATTCTCAATATTTACTACAAACTTGAAAGAATCTCTAAAAGTTTTAAGCTCTTTATCCCTCAACTGATAAGCCATCTTGCTACCAAAAGCATTAAAATATGTTGTAAGATATACATCCTCATTTAGTTTCATGACTTGGAATAACTTGTACATTCTCTTTTGGAATCTTACATTAAAATCAAATGTAGATTCATTAGGATTCTTCTTGATATTGTTGAAATCATTCAACATGGCACCAGCATTAGTATTGTCTCCATATTACTCTTTGAACAACTTCTTCAAATCATTCTCAGAACTAATACAATCATCTAGGAGTCCCCTAAAGCAATTCCTAGCATCCTCAACCAATAAGTGTACAAACAATTTTATCACTACATTTTCATGTTCAACTTCAAAATCATTCAGCATATCTATAACAACCCTCAAGTACTCCTTACCAGTAACAACATTATTCCTAGAAAAATTGACAACTTTATCTCTTAAATCAAAAGATATGGGGTGAGGAAAAGTATGAATCTCTACAAATGATATTTGTCTATATTTTTATATATGTATAGGCTTCTTCTGAAAACTAGCATTACTGGATGTGCTTGCTATATTGGCCTAATTATGAGCGACATTTTTGGATTGTTGTATTTGAAAATTAGGGATTTGAATACTAGTAGTGGATGAAGATACAAGGGCAGATTTAGACATAGCCTAATTAGATATTACTAGTCCACAAGTAGTTAGAAAAGTTGCAACTTGAGTGGACAAATTTGGCTAGGAGGCTAAAGTAAAGTTAGACTTAATAAACTAAATCTTTCTCCTAGTTTCCACTACTTGAGCTTCATTCTCAACCTTCTCAAGCTCTTTTTCCAAATCCTCTTTCTCTTTTTAGGCCTTCCCTAAATCAAGATCTAGTTTAGACATAGGAGGATTTATAGATCTACTTGGTATAACTTGGGGCTAATTTATTTGGATTCATATAGATTTTCCCTATCCTTTATCTATGGGTCATATAGTAGGTTCTACAAGGTCTACTTGGATAGGCTTGTAGGCTTGGGCTTGAGAAATGATAGGTTCTCACCTTTGGCTATGAGCTTTTCTTTTTCTAGAACCTTAGATCTCAAACTATCTATATCCCCAAACACATCAGCATGAAGGACTAAGGTCCTTTCTTCTAACTTCTTGTTTTGTTCCTTTAAAGCAACCATCCTTCCAAGCAAGTTATCTCTTTCAATAATGGCATTCAAGGTGGATTTCTCTCTTTCTTTCTCCAAATGAACCCATTTGGCCTCCTCTTGTACAACCCATTTCTTTAGGACTTCTATTTATGAGCACACTTCTCTACAATCTATAGAAGTCACTTCTAAATCAGCAGGATCATCAAGATCTATAAGATTAGTTTCCATAAATGGAACTATTCTAGGATATTTCATAACACTCCCATATCCTAACCTATGGTTCAAATATAATCTATCTAATGTATCTCCTACTAAGGAAACATTATTGTCATGAATAATTTTCTCTTCTAGCAGTATAACACTAAATATCCCCTCCAAAAGCCTTGTAGTTTCTAACTCAGAATGAAATGAAGAGGCCTCCCTCCATAACATTGGTTGATATTGAGGGTGTATTGATGTATTACCCCTTGGTTTCTAGGTAGGATTTGGATCTTTTTTCCTTTTTCTTGTATTCTTCCTTCCTCTTTAGGGTAGATTAGTATATAATGGTATGTTAGGATTGGCCCTTGTGTAAGCTCTTGTATTTTTCCTTTTGTTAGCCATTAAAAGGGATTACGTATAGTAAGCACTAGCTTCAAAACTTTGGCTAAGTCACCACCCTATTCTAGGGAAAAATAATGATGAAATAGCTTTTGACTTCAAGTGTAAGACACGAGAAAATATGAAATAACTTGAAACACATGGGAACCAATCAGAAAAACATATCACTACAACTCTTTCTTGATAGATAAGACACTTAACAAAGGCTATACACATCAGTGTATGTCCATGGTACTTGGGTTTTTGTTCTCTTTTATTCAAATTCTCAAGGTTTCTCACTAAAGAAGTCCACTATAACCACAAATAATATTGAAAAGACCTAACAAAGATGTATACACCAAGACCAAAGAAACTATAGTATTTCATACACACAAGCATGTGTTGAGCAATTCCCTGGTAGAGTCCCCATTTTTTTGGTATTTTTCAACTATCAAGAAACAAAATACTCAATACCAAGACAATGAAATCATAGATAATCTGAGGATCAACTACTCCCTATAAACAATTACATGTGTTCCATATCTGGGCCCAACTTCAACAAAATCAAATAAATTTTCTACTCATTAGGATTTGCAGAACCAAGGTGGGTATACTTGAGGGATGGAAGATTTTCAATCTAATATCATATGAATATTTGATTCATTCCATGACATTTTACTACAAATAGACATCCCTTAAAGCAGATTTGGTAAGATTTCTTCTTAGGTTTACAAGTACTTATGGCAATAGTAGCTAGCTAAGACTCTGAGATTAAATGCAAACAAGTGTTGATCAACATTGCTATTCTTCAAATACTAAAGTAAAATTAATTTTCAACTTAAGCTTGATGCTTGTTCATGACCTTTCAACTAGAAACTAAATCAATAGATCGGTGCCTCATCCATTGGGACTCAGAGTTCATTCAATTTCTAGATCTAACTGATTGTATTACAATTAATATCATTAGTAATTCTCATTGAAACTAATTCTTACTCATATCTTTCCTATTACCATGAAAATCCTATAATTCTAACAAAAGAATTTCCTTAATTCATTGCATTAAAAGCAATAGTGAATTGACGTACAATTTGATTTAATTGCATTCAATTGGATAAGCCTTGCTCATACAACATCAACATAACCAAGTAATAAAATGGAGACAAGATTCAACAAGAACAGATGCAGGGATAGTTCATCTTTCTATTAATTTCCTTTGAAAATTGTATACAATTAAACAAGACTCAAAATGACTCGAGATAAAACATCTAAATCCTACCAAATTAATGTATTCTTATAAAATTGCATAGAAAACATATCACAAAGTGTACATCAAGAAAACTTGAATGAACATGTTTAGTAAAAGACTAAAATATAAAATAATTCAAACCCTTTCTCTAGTCCTAGGATGTCACTTATATAATGTGAGATGCAACAAGCTTCAAGAATAGAGAATTGAGAGTTGTCCTTTAGAAAAAGATATTTACATTTGTTGTTGTCACAAAAAACAAAATTTTACCCAACTGAAAAACTTTATATCAAAGTATTCTTCTTGGTGGGCCCAGTTTTTGTTACATCTTCAAATGCTATGAATTCCATGATTAGCTTTTTTGCTATTCTGAATCCTCTGAATACGTAGCCATTAGGTTTGCTAATGATGTGTCCAGCTCTAATGTTTGCAAGTTTACTTCAACTTGGGAATCTCCACTGGAATCATTATGATCTTTCTGTGTCTTTGGCTACCACATCATTATTTTGGTCCTCTAGACTAGCAATTATAATTCATTTTTCTATTTGTAATTTTGAGGGTTATTGTTCTACTTTACTTTGTTCTTCTGGGATGACAATTATTTGATTTCCTTCCTAGCTCACACCCTCTTCATCTGTTGCCACCTATTCTGAAGACACAAGTTCCTCTTTCCATTTGTTAAAAAAAACATCATCTGGCCAATTAAAATTTTAAGATCTCCCACTGCTTTTTTATTACAAAGCCTCCTATTTGGTCTATTTCAGCAAAATCTTTTCTAATAACATTATAAGAAAATTGTACCTTCACAAATTCTTCATTAGTCATCACCCATAATACATGTCCCTTTTGATTTATGACTTGATTCATTTTATGGCACAGTAATTCATCTAAGTCCTTTCCCCATTCCTTCTTTTCTTTTATTTTGTCAATCTTTTTAAGTGCACTAGGTAAGAGATCAATCTTTTCTTCTATATACTTAGAAAGACAAATCATGATTCTTTATTGAACAGAAAACCTTTTTTCATCAAATTCTATCAAATCATTAACTATATAAAAAAAAATCCTCTATTTGATCACATGAAAAATTGATGATAGAGATACACATAGAAGTAACATCATTATCCTTTCCCTTCCATTTTTTTACAATGGGCTTCAATGTATCTTCATCTATTCTTATTGCATCCCACATCTCTAGGATTCCTTCCAACTGATCATAGAAAGCTGGCCAGTCAATCTTGTCTACTAAGCACAAAAAAAAATTATTTAGTTTTTTCTCATATTGATTATTTAATTCAACATGCATTTCTCATAGTTTATTCTTCTCTTCTTCAAACTCTTCAATAGTATAAAACTCAAGTCTCTGCAGGGTATTAGGCAATTCAACAATTGGGGTAGATTTTAAAGGCTCTCCCACTTTCCTCTATCTGAGTTGTTTATCCATCTAGGATATTTGATTTTTCAATAGTTGTATCCTTTTTCCTCTTTCCTCATATGCCTTAAGTATTTCTTCAAACTTTGCATTGAGTTCTAGAAATTTACTCTTTTCTTTCCTTGCTACCACACTCCCAAGTGATAGCATTTCTTGAGCCATTTTAGTGACATCTTTTCTATCAACATCACCTACTTTGTACAGTGCAAGAGTAGCAGTATGTTCAACACTTGAAATATCATCATCCTATTCTTATTTCTTTTTTTAATAGACCATATAACTAGTGCTTGGTGATCATTACTAAATTTTACCCCTCTGTGTGCCTATAATATTTCTTCCTCTATTTTATACTACACATCTTTCTCCTTTCTAATGGAATAAAAAATCATAGCATTGGCTATGTCCCATTCAAGAACAACAAAAACTCCTAATTCTATGACCAACTATCTCTTAGCCTTAGTTGTTAGATGGGAAAAGTCCTCTAAAATTTTGGTTTCTATCTCTTCCTCAATTTTAGATTCCAATTTATTTGGTTGCTCTGCTTTTATTTCTTTGCACTTTTTCTCAAAATTGCCTATATTTCTGCTCCACAAAAATTTTGCAAAGTCCCTAGATTTAACAAAATTTTCATCATCTATAAAATTTTGGGATTCTTGTGCAATGATGGGATCTATCTCCTTACCTCTGTAATCAACAACATTGAGATCAAATGATGGCATAGGAGGCTCCTTAGGTAGTCCCCTTTCTATATCAACATTAGTGACAATGATGTCCCCCTCCCCTCTAATTTTTTTTTTTGGTCTCTTAGAGATGCTTCATCATCTATTCTGAGTGGGGTTTGGGATGGTGAATACTCTCTTGCTTGAGAGGATGATCCTTGTTCTAAATTTTTGTCTCTCAGGGGCACCTGTGTTAGGTTGACTCTTTGATCTTAGCCTTTTTCAAGGGGGAATGTGTTTTTTATTTTGAGCTACAAGTTATCTAGCCTTCCTCTGTAGTTTATACTAGCCTAGAGTCACCACCATTCTACTATTTATTCTTCTTTCCACTTTAGAAAATTTGTCTAGATATGTTTTCATTAAGATACCCTTCTTCTCATTCAAAGTTTGCATTATCATAACAAAATTGTTCACCAAGGCATTCATCTTGGCTCCCTAATATTTCTTATCTACTAGGGAGTTATAATTGGACTCATAAGAATTGATAAATTCTAAAACCTTGCTGAAAATTACCCATTATTCTTTCTTGACCTCTTGCTCCTATAATAAAAATGCATTTCTAATGATATCTTCTAGGAAATACACATATTGTACAAGAACCTTAGCTTTAGTTCTCTCCCTAAGGAGGTCATAAAATCCCTTTGGATCAATGTATCTAGCATGGGATTAGGCCATTTGATATCTATCCAAAAAGAATCTCAAATTTATCCACCCTTTTTAACAAAAGCAAAATCATGATAAACAGTAACAAAAGGGTTACAAGAAGAAACCTAGAGAAAACTCGGCTCTTCATGAGGATTTTCTCCTTCTAGTCTACTGATATCTCAAGACCTAGACTAGGGTCAAACCCTTAGGCCACACTGGGGATGCTTCGAAGGATAGTATGAGCTTGAATTTTTCTAACTCTGAGGAAATCCAAAGTCTTAGCTCAAAGGAAGAGGATAATACCCCCTCAATGGGTAAGAAGCCAAAGGGTAGGGGGGGTGGGGAATTCTCCCTCCACTAGTAATGTTCCATGTAGGAAGAGCCCTAGAGGATTAACTCCTAATCTAGTGGAATAGAGGGAGAATGAGTATAAAGATGACAAGGAAGAAATGGAGTTTGAGGATGAGAAGAAGGGGGAGGACATCACTATTCTACCTAGGAATCCCAAGAAGAGGAAGGCTGAGGAGGATATGCCTTTGGAAAGGAGAAGTGATGAGACACCTAAGATTCCTGGCCCCTCCCCTTCCCTCTCTTCACCTTGGAAGAAGAAAAAAGAGATCTTGGTGGAAGACAGTGGGGAGGAGGTAATGAAAGAAAGGAGGAGGGTGTGGAGAAACTTCAATACCAAAATGGAGAAGATGGGGATCATTAGAGAGACAATGAATCCTCAAGTTCTCAAAGACAAGGAGAGAAAACTTCATTTCAAGGAGCTCATAGACCTGACTTTGGTAGCAATTTTAGACAATGCAAGGGAGATAGGGCTAAATCTACTTAATAATGCCAAAAATAGTATGATAGACAACTTTCATTTAATTAAGTGTCTTTTCCATGAGATTGAAGAGCTTAAGCAAAAAAAGTGCCAAGAGGAAGGCCAAAGGAAGAGTAATGACTAGGGTTCTCTAGCTGACTAGGAGGATCATCTTTCTAAGGTTTATCAAAGGGTGCAAAGGATGGAGATATCAAACCAAAATCTTGCTAATCAAGTGATTGTCACTCTAAAAATTCTAAATGAGAACATCAACAACCTAGGCAAATAATTGAAAAATGAAAGTATTGGTGGGGAAAATGATGAAATGGTCAATGAGGATTCCAAGCAGTCTGAGGGGAAAATGAATGTGATCAAGGGCCTAGTGGAATTTTCTACTAATCTAAACTAGGAGTGTGTGACTATGGAGATCCAAAGAGCTAAAGAAGTAGCTGAAACCATGCAAGAACTTGATAGGAAGATTGAATAGTAAGGGTTTTATTTCATATCCTATCCTTTTGTCTGTTTTCTCTATTGGCTTTTCCTTTCTAGCTATCGGCCTATCTTTTGTTTTGGCTTTATGTAGGTTGAAGTATTGGGTTTGGACTTTATTTAAATCATGTTTCCAGCTTATTTGTAAAAACTTTTTGGTTTTAGAATCCTTGTAAAATCTATTTTTCTTAATAAAAAACAATAGGGAAGAAAGTGCCTTCACCTTTTCCCAAATATCCCTTTCCTCTATTGATCCAATCTACCATAGTAACTCTATAATTCCTATCTTCAAAGGCACATGAAAAGGTAATACATGAGGTTTTCCCAAAAAACCATAAGCTCTAATCATTGTGGAAACATTATATGGGATTATATCCCCCCAATTATGATTGACCAACAGCCCCTTAGCATGGTCCTTGGGTCTTATTAGTTCTAATAAATGTTGAGGAATTCTTGGACTATCCCCTTTCAAAAGAAATCTAAGCCTTGAAGCAAAGTATCTATCAAATCTAACATAGCTAGCATCTATGACTTCCCAAGTCATGTTAGTGCTCCATAACTGATCTGGGAGCTTCTCTCCATCTCTTTCTAGTTCTAACTTCATTTCCTTGGAGAAGAAGGTTACTCCCTTATATAGACATATGTACATCAAAAAATAATACCAGCAGAAAGGCCTACTTACCCTACCTTAAGCTATCCTAGTTGGGCCATTATGAATTTTCTCAACTAGATAGGTGGCAAAATTAAGAATTGTGCTCATTCCAAATTATAAGGTTTGAGCCATAATGAGAACAATGGAGCCTTGGATATAATCTTGCTCATCCATCCTAAATATTTTGTAGAGAGTAAAATATAGTGCATGTGCCCTAGGATTAAAATACTTCTTCATCAAAGGCTTTGCGGTGTTTGGTGTAACCAGAGGAAGTGACCATGTTGGTGTTTTTAAACTATTAAGTAACAAGATACTCAATATCAAGATAATGAAAGTACAAATAATCTAAGGATCAGCTACTTCATAAATAATTGAATGAGTTTTTTATCTAGACCCAACTACAACAAAATTTAGACAGATTTCCTACTCTTTAGGCTCTGCAGAACCAAGGTGGGTATACCTCAGGGATGGTTCAAATGAATGCTACTGAATGAGAATCTCTTAGTTTCATTTTGATTCTCATCTCCTATCTTTGACATATACATATTTTTTTTATTCCATGGAACCTTAAGATAATACACATCCCTTATGAAAAGATTTGGTCACAATTCTTCTCAGATTTGCAAATATTTCTAGCAATAGTAGCTAACTAAGGCTTAGAGATAAAATGCAAACAAGTGTTGACCAGCATTGAGATCTTTCAAACAGAGAAATAAAATTTGATCTTGAGTTTGAGTTTGATTTTGATGCTTGCCTATGATTTCTTCTCATACAGATTGGGATTAATAGATTAGTGCCTCACCCATTGGGATCCAGAATCCATTCAATTGCTAGATCTAATTAATTGTTTTACAATCAACATTATCAACAATTCTTACTAAAAATCATAATTGCAGACATCCTTCCTATTACCATGGAGACCCTATCAATACCACTAAAGCATTTATTTAATTCATTGAACTAATAGCAATTATGAATTGATATACAATTTTATTCAATTACATTCAATTCGACAGGCCTTGCTTATACAACTTCAAAATAACTAGGTAAAAGGAATGGAGACAAAATTCAACTAGAAAAGATGTGGTGACAATTCATCTTTGTATTAATTTCATTTTGAAAATAATTGTATACAATTGAACAAGACTTAGAATGACTCAAGACAAAACATCTAAATCCTATCAAATTAATGCATTCTCATAAACCTATAGAGAAAATACATCACAAAGTATTCACATCAAGACATTGGACCAAATAGACTTAAAAGGAAGACTTAACAAAAGCTAAAAGTGATATAACTATTTAGACCCTTTCTCTAGCCTTGTAATCTCACTTATATAGTGTGAGATGCAACAATCTTCAGGCATAGAGAACTATCAACTATCCTTTTGACAAAAGATATTTATATTTTGTAGCTATCAAAAAAAGACAAAATTGTGTGTAACATAAAAATTTTTATATCAAAATATTCTTTAAGTGGGCCACTTTTCTGTTACAATTCCAAAACTATAAATTCCATGATTTATTCTTTTGTTATTTTGATTCCTCGGAGTATGTCGCCATCAAGCTTGCTAATGATGTGTCTTGTTTTGGTACCTGCAACTTAACCTTAACTTGGGAGTTTTCACTATCTTCATCATGAACTGTTAAGGTAACAGTTACTTCTATGTCCTTATCTACCCCATCATCTCCTGCCACCTATTTCAAAGACATCAATTCTTCTTTCCACTTGTTACAAACAATTTCATTAGGCCAATCAAAATTTAGGATTTCCCACTGCACTTTTATTACAAAACTTCCAACTTTTTTCTATTTCAACAAGATCTTTTCTAATAACAGTATAAAATAGTTGCACTTTGACCAGCTCTTAATTGGTCATTGCCCATAATATATGCCCTTTTTTATTTATAACATTATTCATTTTATGACATATTATTTCATCTAATTCCTTTCACCTTTCTTCTTTTATTTTATTTTGTCAACCCTTTTAAGGGCACTAGGAAAAAGGTCAAACTTCTCTATTATGTACTTGAAAAAAAAATTGTTATTCTCTTCTGAATAGAAATCTATTTCTCATCAAAGTCCTTCAAATTACTAAGTATATCAAAAATCTTCTTTATTTGATGGCAAGTTAATTAGATGATAGAAATACACATAATAGTAATATCCTCATTCTTTCACTCCATTTCTACACAATGGGCTTCAAGTTGTCTTTATCCCTTTTTATTTCATCCCATATATCTTGGATTCTTGTCAACTGGTTATAAAATATTGGCCACTCAATTCTATCTACCAAGTAAAAAATTGATTGCCTAAGCTTCTCTTCATACTGATTATTCAATTCAATCTAAAATTCATATAACTTGATTTTTTCTTCTTCAAACACTTCAACAGTATAAAACTTAGGCCTTTGTGGGGTATCTGGTAACTCAATAATGGGGATAGATTTTAAATGGTTCAACTAGGGGGGCAAGGATATACAATTCTTGGTCTATTGGACTCCCTAACTTTCCTTTTTCCAATTTTTTTATCCATTTGGGAGACTTAGTTTTCAAGTATCTGTATTGTATTTCCTCTCTCCTCATATGCCTTGAGTATTTCTTTAAATTTAGAATTGAGTTCAAGGAATTTACCTTTCTCTTAGTCAGCTACTATACTCCCAAAGGATAACATCTCTTGAGCCATCTTGGTGACATTCCACTATGTACTTCATTAGCTCTATATACTATAAGAGTACTAGTATGTTTAACACTTGAAATTTCTTGCATCCTGGTCTTGTTTCTTTTTTTAATGGACCAAATGACCAGGGCTTGGTGATCATTAATAAATTTCACCCCTCTATGTGCTTGTAGAATTTCTTCTTTAGTCTTATATTGTACATATTTTTCTTTTCTAATAGAGTAAAAAATCATAGCATTAGCTATGTCCCACTCAGGAGAAACCAAGACTCCTAACTCTCCAACCAATTGTTTTTTAGCCTTAGGTGCTAACTAGGCAAAATCCTACAAAAATTTTGCCTTCACCTCTCCCTCAATGTCAAAGTCTAATTTATTTGGTTGTTGCAATGGTCCTTCTCTAAAATATACTCTCTACTTATCATACCTTGCTTGAAAATCATCCATATCAATAAGTTCATGAACTACATGGTTAGGGTTGAGCTTAAAAATCTCACTAATCAATTTAGAAGAAACCCCAAAAAGATTGTCTCCAACATAAATCTTTACAATTCTAGTGATATGGTCATATTTTTTGGCCATATTAGAAAATCGATCACTATCAAAGAAAACCCCAAGAACCACTAATTTATCAATATCAAATTCCCAAACAATACTTGGAGGGGTGTCTAGGTTGCATTCAACAAACCATTTTTTAAATAAGTCTAAGTCTCCTACAGAAACCTGTGCATCTCTTACCCAATTGGCTTTATCATAAAAACCCTCACCCACAACCAACCTAGGGCTTTTTGGGATAATCTCTCCTCCCTTTGTTATTTCATTCAATGACAAACGCAACTATTCTAAAAATTCATCATGAACAACCCTTTTGAGGTAGTCCTTATGGCTAGAAAATTCCTTTCAAGGAGGCATTTTAAAAATTTATTAGCACAATTGTAAATTTTCAACTTTCTAAGAGTTCTAAACCACTTACCTACTAATTTTTGCTTCCTTTTTCTCTGAGAATTTCTCTGTAAATTGTTGAAAAAATGGAAAAATCTCATGCCCTAGCTTCAAAAACCCTTACGCTCTTCAAAAATTTATAATTATGTGGTTCACTAATGGTGAATTTTGCAAATTATACTATAGTATTAATATCATAGGAAAGAGCTTTGAGCACATTTATGTTTGTTAGCTATTAATTTTCATATGTTCAGATTTGAATTTCACCTGTTAATCTCATAGCATCTGACAGTTTTATTTGAAAGAAGAAAAACCCTTTTAAAGTTTTAAAGTCTTGGCCATGTGTCAAATAGGCATTTCCTTGCTTTAGGTAACTTCCTTGCATCTCTTCATTGTGGTGAAGTGCTAGTCTTTGATCTTACCAAGATCAACAATCATAAAAAATGCAACACCTTATTAATAAACTTTATTTGAAAAGTGGGCCCATAGCATAATCATTTCTAACTTGACACATACATGTCATTCTTTGCAAATTACTATGCTCTGACTCATCGAATCCCTCCAACCTAGCATGACTCAGCAACTTCATTATAACTTGGTCCCATTATTCCACACTGTGCATAGGCACTTGCCTACAATGCTTAAAGTTTAGTCATTTTCTTAATGCGGACATGTGCTAACTGTTGATCAACAATGTAATAAAATCACATCCCGTTAGGATCCAGTCAGCAAGACCAACCAATGAAATATTTCCTTTATGTGCCACCATGTCTAACAACTACCATGGTAGAGACTTCATTATTGTATTTAAGAAAAGTGGGTCCATGATGTCACCATGTGCCACATGTCCTATTCATACTTCCTCACAATATTTAACTATCTTGCATTTTCTTATAATGGTAAAGTGTTATCCATTGATCTTATCAAGATCAATGGTGCCTCAAGATTGAACACAAAGGAATCCCATTAAATGAGCTAGCCAATAACATCATAGGAAATTAGAAAATGCATTGATAGGTACTGACAACTCTAAAAAAGGTTTGACAGAGTTTGATAAATTCTCATCTTTGCGGTGCATTAAGAATCCAATGTTAGCAAGGGCTATGTGGTGCAAAGGTGCTTTCCTGCATTGCTTGAAATCCATGCATTTATTTATTGTGGTGATGCGCTAACCATAGATCTTGCCAACATCAATGGTTAATCAAAACAAACTACTATAGTTATGATGTTTCATGAAACAACTAAGAAAGATAACCATGATTAAAGGAAAGTCTAGGAAATAAAGGTTCAACTCATGAAAAATAATAAAGTAATCCTTGCAAAAATAAGACTTAGGATAAGCTTGTCCTGCCTATTTTATTTGAAATAATATTTTCAAATTTTTTTCAAGGGTAAGGGCAAGACAAACAAGGGTTTTAGGATTTTCAATAAATTCATACCCAAGGTCTTGACCTAATTTCAAGATTTTTTAAACACAAATTTAGGGTTTCTCACTAATGGGTTCAACAAAATATAAATGGTGAAAAAAAAGGATAACAAACCCAATTTTAACAATATGTTGTTGTAGTGGCCCTACCCTTAAGTATAGCCTCTGTGTATCATATCTTGCTTGAAATTCATCCATATCAATCTTGTCATGGATTTCCTTATTGGGGTTGAGCTTAAATACTTCACTGATTAGGGCAGGTGAAATCCTATAGAGGTTGTCTCTTGCATGGGTTTTTACAATTCTACTAATGGGTTCATACTCTTTAGCCATGTCTACTAACCAATCACTATCAAAGAATACCCTAGGAACAACCAATTTGCCAATGTCAAATTCCCATACATTGGTCAATAGGGTGTCCAAATTACGTTCTACAAACCATTTTTTGAATAATTCCAAACCCCCAATGAAACTTGTGCATCTCTTACCCAATTAGCCCTATCATAAAAACCCTCACCTACAACCAACGTAGGGTTTTAGGGATGAGTTCTCTACCTTTTGTTAATTCATTCACAAATAGAGGTAATTGTTTTGAGGATATCATCATGAATGGATCTTTTAAGGTAATCCATAAAGCCAGAAAATTCTTTTTGAGGAAGCATTTTAATTTTCAACTCTGCATAACTAAAATTCATTGATTTTTAAAAGTCACAAACCACTTACCCACTGATTTATGCTTCTTTTTCATTGTGAATTTCTCTTTATATCACTAAAAACCTTGCAAAATTTAGTGCCCTAACTCTCGAAACCCTTGTCCTTTGAGAAATTTACAATTGTGTGGCTCAGTAATGGTGAATTTGCAAGTTATATCACAGCATTAAGGTTGCATGAAGTAACTCTAAACAACATTAATATCTCTAACCATTAATTTTCATATTGCACCTTAGATTTTAATTTCATCCATTGATCACATAGCATTAGATGGCCTTATTTAAAAATAACAAACTTGCTTTAAAGTTTTGAAGTCCTTGCCATGTGTCAAGTAGGTTCTTCCCTACTTTGCTTAAAATTTAGTCTAGTTGATAATGCAGGTTAGCATTGATCATCAATCTTTTGAAGATTGATGACCACAATTATTTGTAAATAAATCCCTTTAAAAAGTGGACCCACCGGCACACTCATCTCCAATCTAGAGAGAATTTGTTTATCTAGAGAATTACTTCACTCCATTTTATTACTTTTTCCACCCTGGCATGACTCAATGACTCTTCTTTGCAATAGGTCCCACCCTGCCATGCGGTGGAATGATGCTTCCCCACTTTACTTAAAGTTCATGCATATTCACATTGCAGTTAAGAATCATATGTTGATCCATCTAGGATCAATGGTGAGACAAGAAGTATTCCTTTTATGTTGAATCAGCCATATCAACCCATAAATTCATTACACTTGTGTCAATGTGTCTAACAACTTTGCCATCAGTACAAAGTGTGTTGTGTAATCTTTAATAGAAGTAGGCCTATGTCATCAGCACATGCCATATGTCTGATTGGTCCTACTTGCATTATTTAAACACCATTCACATTCATCTTGCAAGAAAGTGTCATCTGTTGATCTCATCAAGATCAATGGCATACAATCTACACTTTGTTGAACTATGTATAACGCCCTTCATGGCGTCATCCTAGACATGTGTCACCAAGGCACTTCCCCGGTTTGGTTAAAATCACTAGTTGCCTACTTCACTTAGAAACCATGCATCCTCATATTGTAGGCATGTGCTCACTGTAAATCTCGAAGAGATCAACAATCAATCAAAATAGACCACCAAAGTCAAGATACTTCATATGAAGATTTAAGAAAGATAGCTATAGTTAGGGCAAGCTTAAAAAGGTTTATTCCATAGAAAAATAAAATAAAGTAATCTTTGTGGAAACAAAACTTAGGGTAAGCGTGTCCCATGCAATTTGAATTTTGAAATTATATTTTAACCACTTTTTTGAAGGGTAGGGCATACACATGAGCGTTTATAAGACCTTTGCAAAATTTGAACTAGGGTTTCAATAGAGACTCACCAATTTTGGACTATAACCCTATGGTTTTTCAGTATGAAGAACAAAATATCATAAAGGGTGAAAAATTCGGCCAACAATACACATTCAAAGAGAGTAAGATTGAAAAATTGGATATGCTCATTTCAAGATGATAAAATGATGGAAGATGAATCTATAAGAAACTATATATGTAGAATATCGTAGATCGTTGCAAGAATCAAGTCACATGGTTTAACCAAGGAAGAAGATGAGGTTGTGTGGAAGATCTTGAAAATTTTGATACCACCATTCAAGCAAGTTGCTCAAATGATTTAGTTACTTATACCTTGCACTAAGGAGCTTACCAAGGAAATATTATTTGGAAGATTAGAAGTAGCAGAAGTAGATCTTAGGCAATCAATAGAACTAACAAGAGTTGAGATAACTTTTAGTTCCTTGAATGTTTGGCCAAGCTTGTCTAGAAGCATAAGAAATCATGGAGATTTTTCTAGTAGTAGAAGAACTAGATCTAATGAAGACAAGAAGATTGAGAAAAGTATCACACTTCTTGTGAGAAGAGAGAAAGATGCTAAGAATGTCTTTAAATGTTGGACATGTAATGAGTTTAGTCATTATACATCTAAATGTCCTAAAAGAGAGAAAAATTATTAGGGAAATTTTAAACCTAGAAGAGATAGAAATTGTTTATATGCTAATGAAGATGAGGAGTCTGATAAAAGAGCTCAAAGTGAAAGTGATGATGAGCTAGGATTTGTACCTATTAAAAGATGGTCTTGATAGTGAAATTAGAGATGAAAAGCCTCTAGTTTCCCAAGTTAAAAATAAATCTAATTGGATAATAGATAGTGATTGTTCACATCACATCACTGGTGATATGAATAAGACTTTTAAATTTAGGAACTACTATGGAGATATTTTTAGAGTTGGTAACAATGTAACCTATCATATTATAGGGATTAGATACATTACTTTAAATGGAAGAACTAACACTGATGATGTTTATTTTGTTGATGGATTGAAGCATATTTTTTTGGGTATTGGATAGTTGGTGGACAAAGGATATCAATTGTAATTCATAGAAAAGACTTGCACTATCAACTATAAGATAGTAAGATGATTGGAGTTGGAACTAGGTGTAGAGGTAATGTACTTCAATTGAATCCAACTAAAATTACTTATTTGGTTGCTAAAGTGGATAACACTTAGTTATGGAATAGGAGATTATACCATATAAACTTTGATAATATTGGAAAGGTTAGTAGCACATTTGTAGTTAGAGATATTCCTAAGATAATTAAGCCTACTAATGTGGTTTGTAAAGAATGTATTTTGGTTAAGAAGAAGAAGGTGTCTTTTCCCAACAAGAAGTTCACTACCATAGAGAAGCTAGAGATTGTTCACAAAGATCTAAGCGGTCCCTCTAGAACAAGAGGATTCTATGGTGAAAGGTATTTCATGATTTTTGTTGATGATTTCACTAGAATGATGTGGGTATAATTTCTTAAAGATAAGTTTAAAGCTTCTCAAAAGTTTAAGATATTTAAGAATAGAGTTGAGAATGAATCTAGTGTTAAGATAAAATATTTGAGATCTGATAGAGGATGAGAATACACCTCTATAGATTTTAACATATTTTATGAAGATAATGGAATCAAAAGGAAATTATCTTCACCTAGGGCACTTGAATAGAATGAGATTATAGAAAAGAAAAAATAGATTAGTAGCAGAGGCAACAAGAGAGATGTTGTTTGAGAATGATGTATCCAAGACATTTTGGAGACAAGAAGTCAATACAAAAATGTACACTTTGAGAAAAGTAAAAATTGTAAAAGGTATGAGTAGGACACCTTATGAAATATGGTTTTGTCATCCACCATTAGTTAAGTATTTCACAATATTTGGTAGTAAGTGTTATATTAAGAGAGATGATGATGTTGGCAATTTTGATCCAAGAAGTGATGAAGGTATGTTTCTTGGCTATTCATTGAAAACAAAGGAATACAAATTTTTCAATCATAGATCTAAGACAATAGTTGAGTGCACAAATGTTAATATTGATGAAAATTTTGGAGCTAAGGAAAATATGTTAGATTACAATTCAGATGAAGAAGAAAAAAATTATGGAATTGTTAGACAAAATCAAAAGTTTTCTTTGAGACTAATGATGATGTACAAAATGATGTGTTAATTACTAAGAAAAGAGGAGAGAAGAGATCTAAACCTAGAGATGAGATAAGAGTTGAGATGTCAAATCCTACCTATAATAAGAATCTAATAAGGAATTAGCCTCCAGAGTAGATAATTGGAAGCAAAGATAGATGTGTGATGATAAGAAATAGAGTTAATGAAGAGATATATTTGATTTCTCAAGTTGAACTTAAGAGTATAGATGAAGCATTTAAAGATGGTCATTGGATTTAAGTAAAGAAGGAAGAATTAGATCATATCGTGAAGAATGAAACATGGGAGTTAGTTCCTAGAATTAAAGATAAGAATGTGATAGGAACCAATTGGGTATTCAGAAAGAAGATGAATGAGAAAGGTGAAGTTGTGAGGAACAAGGCTAGACTTGTATGCAAAGGATATTATTAGCAAGAAGGCATAGACTATGAGGAGGCATATGCACCTGTAGCCAAAATGGAAGCAGTAAGAATGTTCCTTACTTATGCAAAAAATAAGAAGTTCAAGGTATATCAGATATATGTTAAATCAACCTTCCTAAATGAAGAGCTTAAAGAAGAGGTATATATTGAATAATTGAAGGTTTTGCTCTGACATAAGATAAAGACATGGTATGCAAACTAAAGAAATCTCTATATGGTATGAAGAAAGCACCTAGAACCTGGTATGCAAGGTTGGACAATTATTTTAAAAAGCTTGGATTTGTTGAAGGTGTGATAGATAGTAACTTATATTTGAAAGAAATTGAGAATGGTTTTTTGATAATAGTAATATTTATTGATTACATCATATTTGGAGGTAATGATGAATCAAGTGATAAATTTGCTAAGGAAATGAAGAATGAGTTTGAAATGAGCATGATATGATAAATGAAGCTTTTCCTAGGATTGCAGATTGCGCAGAAAAGTGATGGTATTTTCATTTCAAAAACTAAGTACTTGAAATACTTTTTAAAAATATTTGGATTGGAAAATTGTAAGATTTTTGGTACAACTATGATAATTGGTCACAAGTTATCTAGCAAAGATGAGACACCTATATTTGAGTAAAAGAAGTACATATCCATGATCAGAGTTTTGCAATATCTAACTCACACTAGACCAGGTATAGAAAATGGAGTTGGGATTGTAGGTAGATTTCAAGCTGATCCTAAGGAGTATAATTATGCTACAGTAAAGAGGATATTCAAATATTTGAAAGGAACATTTGACTATGGAATTTGGTATGATATATAAAATGATTTTACTCTGTGTATATACTAATGTAGATTAAAAGGTAATATGGATGATAGAAAGAGCACCAATGGTAGAGCATTTTTTCTTAGAGGAAGATTGGTTTCTTGGCTGAGTAAGAAACAAGATTGTATTTCTCAGAGTATAGTTGGGGTAGAGTATGTTTTAGCAGAAAATAATTCTAATCAAGTGATGTAGATGAAACATATGTTGAAGGATATCATAATTGAGTTTGAAACCTATTATCATTACTGTGATAACACAAGTATAGAGAGTATGTCTAAGAATCTTGTATTGCATTCTAGTACTATGGATATATCTATTAAGTATCATGTGTTGAGATAGAAGGTGATAGAAAAAGAGATCATATTATATTATATAAGTACTAAAGATCAAATTTTAGATATTTTTATGAAAACCTTACCTAAAAATATGTTTGAGTACTTGAGATGTATTCTTGGGGTTATGCCCCTACCCACTTCTAAGTAGATGATGCAGTAATTACATCAGTCCAATTATACAAAGCACTATTGTTAGACTAGATTGAATGTTATGCTTCTTGTATGGGGGATTATCTGTGATGAGTTGATTCATTAAGGATTCCTGGTATTTGGTCTTGAATAATTTCTTTTAACACTTTGTTGGTTTGGTTTTTCACATTTTAAAAATAAACTTTTGATATATCTCTACTAAAAATCCATTTCCCTTTCAAAATTAGGGTTTGGTATTTTTAAATCATTGTTGACCACACAAAATCCCTAATTTTATGTTGTTATTCCAATGTTAAGTCTTGTCCCAGAAAACCCTTGAGTCAAGTTTACATGGTATACTTTTTAGAGAAGTGCACAAGAACAATCATTTGAACACACCTTTTTATTTTCCCAAGTACCTTTCAAATTTGTTTGCATTACCTAACTTTACCCTATGTCTCCATAAAAAAATTAACCCAAGATTTTTCTTTTAATGTTATGTAGGTTATGTCTTATGTTTGAAAATTAGCTAAGTCAAAAAGACCCTTGATATTCATTAAGATCAAGGGTTGTCACTTTATCACCAATGGAAGTTGCAAGGTATTTATCCTTGGTGACATAGTGACAAGGTAACACCTGCCCACAGGACCCAGTAAGAAGCACAAGGTTTTAAAAGAAATTTCTACACTATAGATCAGATAGTAAACCAATGAGTCTCACTTTGTTACCAAATAAAGTTTCTTGTTCTTTATTCATAACGACATAGTGAGAACTCGACAAGTGGTCACATGGTGAGACCAACCCTTGCAAAAAGTATGGTAGTCTCAAGGTTATCAAAAGGTTTCTAGGTGTCAACTTTCCATTTTCCATGAGGGATATACTTGGCAAAGACAAGATGTTGGTCTACATCATTAGATCTTTTGAAGATTGATGATGGTTTCTTTGTCACAAATGAGACTTGCAAGGTTTTTATCCTTGGTGACATAGTGACATGAAGATGCACGTCTGATAGGAACATCTTAGTTATAATATGAATGTCATGTTTCCTATCGTCAGATGTAGGATTAATCAATGGTTGTCACTTTATCGCCAACAAGAGTTGCAAGGTCTTCACTCTTGGAGACATAGCAAGAGATTGACATGTAGTATGGTGTGCCATCTTCAAAGGAGTTCTAGTTTGTAAGACATCAAGGGCTATCATTATGTTACTAAGGGAAACTACTTGACCCTTATCCATGGTGACATAGCGAGAGCCCAACTCTTGTTCAGTTACATAAATGAATATTATGTGAGTTGCCAACAAGGAGAAAAAGGGTACACATGGTAAATTTCAATTCGATTGACCACCAACTACGAAGGTTGACACTGAGTTAGAGTGCATTTTATTTCTTAAACACTAGATTCCTGTAAATCAATGGCCCATTTTCAAACTCAAAGGGGAATGCCACTCTATTTTTCTTTGCAACACATTTATGGGAATTAAAATCTTCTTGTGCAAACTAAAACAAGTAATGCAGTGCAGACGGTCAAGAATTTCATCTTGCAAATATATTTTCTAAATTCTAGGAGCATAGACCTATTGAAGAACCTAGTATTTTTCCTGGTTTAGTCATAAAATTTTATGTATTTATGTCTCATTATAGAGTTTAGAGAAGAAGAAAAAATACCAAGTAAGTACCTCCATCTGCATATAATTAAAAGAACTCTAGTATTCTCCTCATTTTTGTTTCAGTGTGCCTCCAAAGAAGGGTTTTTCTAGGAAGATTGAATATGCTAGTAGAAATATTCATGATGATTTCTTAGAGTAATTAAGTGAATCTACTAATGATTCTACCCAAATAAAGAAATCATTTCCCATAAACCCTAGGCTTTGATTTGTAGAAGGTTTATTTGATAAGGGAAATTGGCTATGAGATTTTGTGACTTCTAAAACAGGGTTACAATTATTTAAAAACTAGTTTTTAGAGAGGAAATTATTTTCCCCCCATGAAAATATTTGGACTTTTGACCTAGCCAAGTTAGTAGTTCTGAGAATCTTCATGGATTTAGACCTCCTCACTGCTATAGCTTGAAACTATGATCCAGTAGCTAGGAAAGTGAAGAGAATAGATGGGGAATGGTTGGTGAAAATTACTATGGAAGAAATACAAGAAGTTTTTGGAATGGATCCTACCATAGATTATCATGAGGTAATTGACTTTCAAGGATTGGAGAAGGAATACTTGTCCCACAAAGATCAAATTAGGAAAGGAGCACTGAAAGGACATAGCCAAAATTGGAAATTTAACCTTTGTCATAGCATTAACTAAAGAGCCTTTCAAGAAATAGTTTTTCAATTCTAGAGCTATAGATATCTATATGACTTTGTGCAAGGTTTTGGGTGAAGATTAGAAAGAATTTTTGCCAATAAATTTTATGTATATGATAGTATAGATCTCTTCCTTTTGAGTGGATATTATTTTTGATTTTGCATCCTTTCTAACAAAATAAATTCATGTAGGTCGCATTGAAATTACAAACAAAAAATTTGAGAAAACCTTTGGCTTTTATTCTTTATTAATGCATATGGTTTTGTATAAGTGGGTTACATTCTTTGAAAAGGAAATGGTGTTAACAAGAGAATATGATGGAGAATCTTTTCTAGTCCAATTGTGGAGTGCATATATGACCTAGGATGCAAAGGAGGCTAGTTTTGTAAGGTTTGATAGATATTTTGCATCTAGATTGAGGAGCCCATTATTAAAAGATAATCCTAAGATACCTAAGGCATTGTTAGATTTCATCAAGCCTATGGATAACCTTAGAAATTTTAAAGTCTCCCATGATTTGGTAGACATTATACCATATCTAGTGTAGATAATTTTTAGAGTACATGGATTCCAAGGAACTCCACACGTGCTTCCATACCAAGTACCTCTTAAGTTAGAAATAGCTAAGATGTTATGGAAATTAGGTGGGTTGGAAGAAGCATAACTGACTCATAGGTCAAGAGTCTCTATTTTTCCATCTTGTACAATAGCTTATCAATTTATAATCACAAAGGGTGGTTGGTTATTTTTATATAAAATTTTAGACCCATACAAAATAGATGTCTCCCATGCTTGATTTAATGATAGTGAAAGATTTTTTTATATATGTAGACAGAGAGCTAGGGCTAATGCTCATAAGAATAAATTCTATTTCCATGAGGATGTAATAAGAAATGAATTTTCTCTCCAAGAAAAAGAGATCAAAAAAGAAAAGTGGAGAGTCTATTCTAGGGTCTTAGAATTCATTAAATGTTTTGAGAAAGATTATAGCCCTTTGAAAGATGTAATGACATTAGCAGACAGGTTGAACAAGTTAATGATCACCTTTTAAGAGATTATGGAGAAATGAATGAAAAGAAGACTCTTATCATCAATTCTTTTCTTGATAAGGAAAGGGAAGTAAGGAAAAATTTGTCTTTTACTCCTATAGTAGGATCAAGACAATTGGTCATTCAAAGAATGTTTGGCTATAATATAATCAGAAACAAAGAATATGCAGCTGACAAGGGAAAGAAAATAGTTGGATCAACTACTGCTACTTTAGAAGAAAGGCTTGAAGAACCAAGGACCAAGAAGAAAAAGATAGAAGAGAAGCAAATATCCCAATAGAAGACTACACACCTTATCAATCCCCCTTGCATATAGGAGATGAACAACTCACTAAGGAGAAAATTGAACAATTAGGATCCCAAGGGGGGGTGTTTATTACTATTGCAGAATTGGAGGAAGGAAATCCTCAAGAACCTCCCATGCCTAGCCTTGAATTAACTATTGGTGATTATAGAGGAAAGGAATTAGACCCTATGGTAGAACAAGCTAGTCATCAATTTCTTTCAGATGACGATTTTTTCAAATCAAGAGCTTTTTACCAATTTGCATGGAGAACTAATATTGAAAATTTTGAAGAAAGATGTAATACGAGAAAGGAAGAGCATCTAGAAATGAAGGAGGTGGCTATAAAAGATCAAATAAAGGATGAAATGATGCAAGATTTTAGAAGTTTGACTCTTGAAGAGGGAAGAAGAATGATAAGATCATCTAGAGTTTTGCTTTTACCCATTGGGATATTGCAGATGCCACGGCTTTTAATACTATCACCAAGAAGATAAGTGCTGATGAAAATGTGAGAAAAGGACTTAGAGGTGCTAATTTTAGTGAAGATCATGCTACTTTAGTAATTTGGTCTTTGAGAAGAGGATCAAGAACCATGTTTTCTCAACCTAATGATATTGGATTGATTAGAAACTTCATTGTTAAGTAAGTGGAAGATACCCCAAATGATGTGGCTGCAAATTTTAATGTTGAAATAGATAACCTCACATTAGCCACTACCAAGAAGGAGAAAAGGCAAAAATTGGAATTATAAGAAAAATATGAACAGGTTCTAGATGCTTACAATAAATAAGTATAGAAGAGGATTGAGCTTGAAAATAAGATGGTAGGGTATCAAGGACAATCTAGCAAATCCAAGATCACGTATCCTCATCCTCCAATTGAACCTTTCAAGTTAGCTCCCTTTTTAGAAATACCAAATAGCCCACAAAGACCCCAATTCTATATAGTCAAGGATTTTGAGGAAGAAAAGAACAAATTACAAGCACACTGTGTGGAATTAGATGTCCAGCATGAGGATAAAATAAGAAAAAAAGTTATGTATCTGGTAGACAAGATTGGTTGGCCTACATTTTATGAAAAATTGTTAAGGTTAATTAATATATGGAATGAGGCAAAAAATAATGAGTCTGCTTTGAATTCAATTGTGAACAAATTGAATAACAGGGACAAGGATGTCACTCTTTTATGTTTTTTAGTCATTAGTCTATCTTGTGAGCAAATAGAGAAAACCTTTGAAATTACTATTGACCTCTATGATTTTGATGAAAAAAGAATTACATTGAAAAAGAGAATCATAAACTATTTCTCTAAGTATCTTGATAAAAACTTTGAGCTTTTCCCTCATGCACTCAAGACTATAGATAAATTGAAAGACAAGGAAGAATGGGCCAAAGAAGAGGATGATTTGATATGCCCTAGATTCAATAAGGTCATAAATGAAAAGGGACATGCATGGTTGGCAAAAACAACTGAGGAAGTTGTTAAAGTTCAAATATTCTTTGATTCTTAAAAAAGGGAGTTTGTTGAAATAAATAAAATAGGAGAAGATGTCCTAAAGAAGTAATAGGAAATCTTGAATTTTAATTGTAGATGAGACAAATTTCAAAAGTGGATGATATATCTTATGCAATCCAATTAGTTGGTATCCATGTTGATCTTAGATTGGTTTTGACAATTGAGTGTCAACACACTTAACCAATTTCCAAGATGATGCCAAGTATAATATAGATGTTGAGCTACAGTGTGTGTCGAGCCAGAAATTCAATAGGTGCCAAGTGAACTTCAAGTGCTGAGCAAGTATCAAGTGTTGAGTGATAGGTGATGCTGAAGTACTATAGGTGTCGAGAAAATTATAGACGTCGAGTGAAATAGAATTACTATAGATGTTGAGTGAGATAGAATTTATATATGTGTTAAGCATCAGTAACTAGTAAGTGCCAAGTAACACAGAATGAACATATGAGTTTGTGCCTTCACAAACTCAAATGTAAACCATTTTTGAGCTGACTCAAGATGAGTCTTGAAGGATCTTGAAGATAAGATTGAATCTTTTGCATTCCCTATGTAATCAGCATGTAGCCAATAATAAAAATAGAGAAAGCATGCAACCAATAAGAAAAGTGAAAGAACTAAGTGAGAAAAGGACAATGAATATTGATCATAGATTCATACCTAACCCTATTTCTTTGAAGGCTTTAAAAGGAGGATGAAACCCCATTATTCGAGTGTCACTGAGAGTTATATGAAAGAATGCTAGAAAAATTCAAAGGGGTATAAGGACTTAGAAAAAGAAGAACAACATTACAAAATTTAGTTGATCAGAACAGAGCATCAAACTTTGAGGAGAGACATATCAGATCAAGGAAGGATCAGAATAGACAAGAGCAGACTAAGGATCTGGAAATAACAATTGAAGATTGCAATTCATTAGGTCAAGAATTTCTAATACTCTCTAGCCATTGTATTAGGAATAAAAATCCTATGATGATAATTTGGTCTAACAACCATGTTGTAAGCCTTTAAATAACGTACTAAATCCTTTAACAAGGTAACATTCCAAGTGAGTGTTTGTAAATCTTTTAATCAGGTCACTTTTAACAAAGCGTAAAGTCTTTAATGAGACATGCCTTTCATAGGGAAAACCATTGGAAGTGGTCAAACTTTGTAACCTTAAATATTTACATACTGCTGTAGTGATACTTTGTGGGTGTCATCTCCACCCCAGTTTTACCTTCTCATTTTGGAGGGTTTCTAGGTTACCAAAATCTTGTGTTATTTACTTTCATGCATGTAATTATTTTCATGTTGAATAGATATGTTAGATGCATGTGAATGATCTTAGCTAAAAGTTTTAGAAGGTTAAAGTTAGTTACTTCTAATTCACCCCCGACCACCCCCCCCCCCCCCCCCCCCCCCTGCCTCGCCCGACCCCCCTCAAAAGTAAACCTTCCCACCTGTAAATTCCAATAGTTGGTATCAAAGCCAAGTTCTCCCAAGGAGGAGCCTTATAGCTTGGAGAAAATATCTAGAAATAGAAGTCTACAAACTTGGGAAGATCATAGAGAATCAAGTGATTGATATACAACTTGCTTTATATGCTTTGGAAGAAGTAAGACAAGAACTAAGAAAATATTTAAAGTGAAGAAAAGAGATTGCAAAAGCTAAGAATGATACATAATACAAGGAGATTGACACCTCAAGATTTTTTGCAGATGGAGATTCCAAAGAGTTTGATGCAACAATAATAGACCTAATGGAGAAGAATAGAGTTCAAGCAAAAGAAATTAGAACTCTCAAGATTGAACAAGAATCACAAGCCATGATGCTTTGTGAGGTGACTGAATAGAAGAAAAGAGGTATTGAAGATAAGGCTATGCTAGAAGAAGACAAGAGAAATCTTGCAAAGATTAGAAGAAAAGTCAATTGAGCTTGCAAGAATTTCAAACATGCAACTAGACACTCTAACCCAAATGATGAATGCACATCATGAATTGAATGTTAAGGATATTAAGATCTCCACACTAAAGATGCAAAATGAGAAACTACAAAATGACCTGAAAAGAGAGAAGGAAATTGCAAAGAGCTTCAACAAATATAATGAGGCTATGAAGTACTTTGAATGGCTACTAAAATCACCAAGAGCCAACAATGATACTTCAGGACTAGGATATACCAGCACTGAACAAGGAGAGTCATCCAAGACTACAGAAGAAAGAAGTGACAAAGGTAAGAACACTAAACCTACTTGTCATTTTTTTGGTAAAAAAGGATAAACCTCTAATGTATGCAAGAGAAAGAATGTCCATCAGCATGACAAACCTAAGAATATGGGTCACTGTCACAAGTGCAACAAGCAAGGACATCAAGCACATGACTAGAGGACTAGGACTATCAAAACACCAAGGTTTGAAGGTAACTACTACAATTGCATGAAGTATGGACATATAGTTTTTGAGTACAGATCAAAGCCTATGTGGACACCTAATCATCTAGCAAGGGGAAATAATCATGGACATCACTACAATTGGGACTACAACACCAAGTATAGCTGCCATTACTATCAAGAATATGGACACATCCTTGAAAATTGAATAAGAACACATTTTAGTGGAAACTATAGCAAATTGTTAAGTCAAACCACATGTTTTAATTGTTTAAAGACTAGTCATATCAGCAAGAATTCCCCAACAAGGTCAAAGGCACCCAACTCAGAATTCAACAAAGGAAAAAAGAAGATAGATGTTGAACACATCAAAGGAGAAATGAATAAGACATGGAAGAAGAAAGATGGGAGCAACACATCAAATGAAGGGCTCACTTCACCTAAAAGGTCAAGTGGTTACACTTCAACCAACTAAGCAAAAGAAGGCATGAGGGATTGATATAAAATCTTTATCATACATTAGTTCCTAAGAAAGAAAAAGGAAAGATCGGCATGAATGGAGATGAAAAGGTAAAACTTCAAGTTTTCACCAATGTTGCCAAGTTAGAAAAAGTTTCCTTTAGATGCCGGGTAAAATCCCAATACATGTCAAGTTGATTACCAAAATTAGTAGAAGCTAAATAATTAGTTGCAACTGAGTTGGTAGTGAAAGTTGAGTGAAGAGAAAATTTAGTTAAAGCTAAATGAGTGATACTTCAGTGGATTTTGAGTGGTGGAAAGACAATGAAAGTCAAGTAATGCAAAAATGCTTAAGAAGCTGAGTGGATAGTTGTAAACACACTCAGCATTAAATGTTGTGAAAATAGGGTATATTATTACTTTTGAATCATTTTTATTTATCATGAACAAAGAGAAAAGATGAAGGAGAGTGTTGAACAATTTAAAAAAAAAGAATCCAACATCTGAGTAGATTTCAACAATGATTCATCACAATCCCATTGATTCAAGGTATTTACACTAGTGCCAAGCTACATAGTTTCACATTTTCTTTGTGTTTAAAACCCTAGATAGAAGAAAATGGCCTCTAGTTCTAAGAAACCCTAGGAGGAAGAGCCATTTGAGGTCCAACTTGTATCCAATGAAGTAAAACAACCTAATTTTTAGCCAATCCTTGAAGTGGCATACAAAAATGATTGAGCCAAAGCCCTATCTATTATACCTCCTGAGGTAGTTATGGTCCAAGATGTTAGAAGGTGTTAAAACTACAAAATTGGAGCCATAGGAGACATGCAGATGAGAGAAGCATATGAAATATTTTGTGAAAATGGAGTCTTGAAAGATGAATCTGAAATCATTGAGAGGAAGGGTTTGAATCATACCCTAGAATTCCCTGTAGTTTTCAAAACTGAATGGATTAGGATAGTGTTGAGTAGGATTCACAATGGAAGTTTGTGGCTAGAAGATGGCCCAATGAAAATAACAAAGAGGATTGTATATAGAGTAACAAGGTATCTAACCCTAGATTGACCAAAGACCCTTAGAAGTGATGCAAAGGATACAATTGAGAAGAACACAGGTGCCAAATGGAACAAGAGAGGAATGACAATAGATACCATCCAAGACCCTCTTGTTGACTTTGTTGTTAGGGTTATTTCACATAAATTTTATCAATCCAACAAACTTAATAGTGTACCTTGCATTGTAGTGGATGCTAGGTACAAACTAGTGAAAAGGGATCATACTTATGATCTTGCAAAATTGCAGTTGCAACAAATCAATGAGAACTTAGTAGCAATAAGGAGAACTAAGGGAGCATAGTGCAAATTTGGTGCAATTTTGATTTGCATATTTTTCTATGTATAGAATGAATGTCCATCCTTTGGTAAAGTAAGCTAGAAGACCAATAGGTCCATAGTAGATCAAGGTAATGAATATATAGAACAAATGGGAGCAAATTTTGAAACTCTTATAACAAGTTACTTTGAAGAATTCAAGAAGACCATGAAATAGATATTAAGGATACCAGTTTCATTGGTAGAAAAAGATGTAAATGATGTATTCTTTCTTGTAGATATTGATTATACTTACATACAAGTAGCCATAACAATAGTTAGATGGCTAAGACCTCTTGGATATGAGATAAATATAGATGAGGCATCTATAGCTATAATTGCATTGCTAGTAGAGGAAGTGAACAAGAGTGCACCACATTTTGGTACTTATAATATGGTAAGGTCAAAGGTAAACATGGAGTTAAAAGGTGCCTCCACATTGAAGAAAAAGGAAAAATTAGTGAAGAAGTTAAAGGCAAAATTTGGTGAGGGCATTGTTGAAGAAGAAGAAGTTGAAGAAGGTGAAGATGATGAAGAAGAACAAGGTCAATAACCATTAGCATTGACCCAAGGCATGGGTAAGGATGTAGAGGAAGAAGAAGGTGCCAAGAAGGAAGCACCCAAGGATGAAAAAAAGAAGAGAAAGGCATAGAAATAGCCTGCTACATAGCCCAAAGGGAAAAAGAAAGCAGCTAAGTTGAGCCCAGCCAAGCCAACTACAAGGGCAGACACTAGGGAAACAAAAAAGGTGGCTAAGGAATAAGAAAAGGAAAAATCCATAGAGCAAGAAGGGCCTATAGAAAAGAAAAGAAGAAAATATTTTGCACCCCTAGAGTCAAATGAAGAAAGGAAAAAATCTGACAGTAATTCAGAGTGGTAAGTCACACCACCAAATCTGATCTTGAAAATGTCTATGATAACATAAGGGATAATGAAAATTTAATTGGTTTAAAGATCATTGATTTTAATTAATTTTCAAGGGAAGAGAAAAACATAGTGCAAGAGTCTATCTACACTATGAAGGCCAAATTCAAGACTACTCCAGTTGAATTGGATAATTCAATGCCTAAGGAGCTAACCTCCATTTTTGAAAATAAATGGCATCATTGCCTAAATATGGAGAAGGAAATAAGGGAGTCAACATTGGCTCATGTAATGCTAGACCTTACAAAAGGTCAAATAAGTAAGGCTAGTAAGAAACATGGGAGAAAATTTGAACCCAAATACAGAGCCTTTAGCATTTGATAGAATAAAATTGAGGATGTTGTAAAGAAGTCTACATAAATGTGGAAATTGATTTATGGGTTGACTACTATAAAAGAAGGCCAAGAAGATCCCTTTAAGGGTAGAAATGATGAAGAGGAAGAGGAAAATGAAAAGGAAGAAGAAGAAAAAGAGAAAGAAGAGGTAACAGTGGAGAAAGAGACACATAAAGGTGATGAGGCAACAACTAAGGAGCAACAACAAGAACAGAGTGCCCAAGACACCCAATTGCCAACACCCAGTCCTCCACATACAACACCTACATCTATAAAAATTGTAATTGTAAAATATGTTCTTGACACCTCTGGTCAAAACATCAATCCATTAACTATAGAGGATCTCAAAAAGATCCTTCACCAAACAACATTGCAATCACAATTGTGCACAAATCCTATTTTGATGAGTGTAGAAGAGTTACAAAAGGTTATAGCTAAAATAACTAAGGAGAAGGTGAACACACAAGAACCACCTTCACAAGCTCCTACATCTATAGATGCTCAACCAAAAGAGCAAGCAACATAAGACACACCTACTAAGGTTGATCCTATAGTGATAGTAACAACAACTACCAAGGAGTCAGCAAAGGAGCAGATAGGAAAAAAGGATCCTACAGCACAAAACCAAGGTCCACCTCCTCAAATCATTGTAATTGATCAAGGTAGAAGAGAAGACGATAAGGAAGAGGAGAAAACCCCCAAAGAAAGAGAGCAAGAGGCAATAAATACATTGGTTAATTTTCCTACCTCACGGACTCCTACCAAGTAGCTGAACACTGATGTAGTACCCTTGCAAATTTTAGCACTAGGCTCAAGCTCCACCAAGGTAGCAAGGGTACTTCATTATGGAGACCTTGCACTTGATGAGTAAATAGTCATACCAAGTTATGAATATAAGACAATGAACCAAGCACAAATAAATGAAGTGCAAGAGGCACTAGAGAGAAAGAAGAAGTAGGAGATACTTAGAAATGAATATAGACAAAAGAAAGCACTAATAGAAATCAAAGACATATTCCTTGATGCATTCAACTTGCCAGTACCTAATGAAACAAAGCCCATCATGGAGAAACTGTCCAACATAGTGGATCAGGTACAAAATGAAGACCTTGATACTAATGTCAAATTATTAGAATGGTCCGAAAAGAAGTTTCAAATGAAGGTTAATGAGAAGATATCTTGTGAGATAGCACTATCACAAGTAGAACTAGCTAAGAAGATAGAAAAGGTGAAAACAATACTTGAGAACATATTCTCATTGTACTCTAAACTATGTGACTCTTCATATTTCACACAAGAGACTAGCCAAAGAATATTGATCTTGGAGAGGAACGTTAAGATATCTAGCACTCAGCTACCTAAGGATCTAGCTCAAAGTGAGAACCATTTTCCATAACACTTCACACTTAGAAGGAGTTAGCTATATTAATAGTAGAAGAGGCTAATGTTAAGGCTAAACTAATGCAAATTCAATCTAAAATAACCCCACATATGGAAGTATTACATAAAGAAGTGGCCTATGTAGAAAATGTTTTAAAAAAAAATCCTAATCTTTCTAGTTTAGAAGGCATTGTACATCTTACAATAGAGAAAGCCATTAGGCTCAAAGCACTAGAAATAACATTGGATAACTAGGATGCTTCTCTGAAAATGATAATGGAGGTAAATAAAACATTTTTGGCTAAATATTCCATTCATTCTTAGGAAGGGGGAGATAATAAGAATGGATGTGTAGATAAAGGGAGATAATACAGGGAGATGACAATGCATTTTTTATAGAGAAATAATACCCAAAGGGGGAGATATTCAAATTTTAAATTTTTTGTACATATGCCAAACATGATACATATTATACTCATAGAGATCAGTTTCATAATGCTCAGTTAAGTGTATTTTTCACTCATGTTAAAGGAGGAGATTGTTGATCTTAGATTGGTTTTGACAATTGAGTGTCAACACACTTAACCAATTTTGAAGATGATGCCAAGTATAATATAGATTTTACACTATAGTGTGTGTTGAGCCAAAAATTCAATAGTTGCTCAGTGAACTTCAGGTGTCGAGCAAGTTTCAAGTGCTAAGTGATAAGTGATGCTGAGTCACTATAGGTGTCGAGAAAAGTATAGATGCCAAGCAAAATAGAATTACTATAGATGCCAAGTGAGACAAAATTTCTATATGTGCCGAGCATCAGCAACTATCAAGTGCCAAGTAACACAGAATTGACATATGAGTTTGTGCCTTCAAAAACTTATATGTAAACCATTTTTGAGTCAACTCGAGATGAATCTTTAAGGATCTTGAAGATAAGATCAAATATTTTGCATTCCCTATGTAATCAGGATGCATCCAATAAGAAAAATAGAGAAAGCATGCAACCAATAAGAAAAGTGAAAGAATTGAGTCGAAAAAGGAAAATAAATATTGATCATAGATTCATACCTAACCATAAGTCTTCGAAGCCTTTAAAAGGAGGATGAAACCCCATTATTCAAGTTTGAGTGAGAGTTATATGGAAGAATGCTAGTGAAATTCAGAGGTGTATAAGGACTTAGAAAAAGTAGAACAACATTGCAAAATTTAGTTGTTCAGAACATAGCATCAAAAATTTAAGGAGAGACATATCAGATTAGGGAAAGATCAAAACAAACAAGAACATAACAAGGATCTAGAATCAGCAATTGAAGATTGTAAGTCATCAGGTCAAGACTTTCTAATACTCTCTAGCCATTGTATTATGAATAAAAATCCTATGATGATAGGTTGGTCTAATAGTCGTATTGTAAGCCCTTAAATAAGGTACTAAATCCTTTAACAGGTTAATAAATCCTTTAACATGTTAACATTCTAAGTGAGTGTTTGTAAATCCTTTAATTAGGTCACTTTTAATAAAGCGTAAAGTCTTTAACAGGACATGCCTTTCATAGGGTAGACCATTGGAAGTGGTCAAACTTTTTAACCTTAAACAATTACATATCGCTACAGTGATACTTTGTGGGTGTCATCCCCACCCTAGTTTTACCTTCTCATTTTGGAGGGTTTTTGGGTTACCAAAATATTGTGTTATCTATTTTTGTGGATGTCAATATTTTCATGTTGAATAGACATGTTAGATGCATGTGAATGATCTCAGCTAAAAGTTGTAAAAGGTTAAAGTTAGTTACTTCTAATTCACACCCCACCCCCACTTATAAATTCCAACAATCCAAAGAAATAGGTGAAGATGATGTGGACCAAGTTGAACTACAAATAATTGATGCATCAATTAAAGCAAAAGAAGAAAAAGATAAACAATCAACTACAGTAAGAAGTATAAAAGTTCAAACTAATAACTTGGCAGCAAAAGAATCAAGTGTAACTATTGGTTTGTTAGTACATGATGCCCTAGATGGAGAACCACAAGTTAGAATCAACTTTCAAATATCAAAACCTATTCCATCAAAAGTAAATCCAATGATCACATAGTTTGAGGAATGATAGTAGCATCAAAGCTAATCATCAAATTAAGCTCCTCAATAATAAGAACCAGCAACATAAGTGGTCCCACAAAAGGAAAATCCATTATGAAGACATTCTATTGCACAATTTTTTGTCTTTTATGATAGTAACCTTTTTGTAATATCATTTTGTCTTAAGGATAACTAGAATTCTTCTCTAAGCTCGAAGCTTGTTACATCTAAAGCTATAGAAATGAGATCCCAAGGCTAGAGAAAGGGTCTGAACTCTTATGTAACTTTTCATTTTTGCTAGGCTTACATTAGGTCCATTATTCTTGATGTTAATTTTGTGATGTATTTTTCTCTGAAAATCTAATAATACATTAACATTTTAGGATCACGTTGTCTTGTCCTGAGTTGTTCTAAGTTTTACATCAGTGTTATGTGATTTTCAAAGAAAATTAATAAAAAGTAGAGTTACCAACATATCTATTTTCTATAAATCTTATATCCATTTCTATTAACTAGTTATCTCGAGGTTGTGTGAGCAAAGCTTATTCAATTTAATGCAACTAGGATAGGTTGTATATCATTTTGTTATTGCTTTTAATTCAATAAATTAAGTAAATGTTTTAGTAAGGTGATATGATTTCTAGTCAATAAGAAGGATATGCATAATAATGAGTTTTAGTGTAAATTACTAATAATATTGATTTTAATGCAATTGATTAGATCAAAAATTAATGGGTAGACTCTAATTCCCAATGGATGAGACACTGATCATTTTGGTTAATTTGCATGAGAATGGATCATAGAATTACATGAAGCATAAATTCAAAATTCAAATCAAATTTACTTTTCATGTATGAAGAATATAATAGTTGGTCAGTACTTGGTTGCATTTAATTTTTGTGTTCAGGTTAGCTATTGTTACTCAAAATTATCTATAAATCTGAGAAGAATTGTGACCAAATATCTACTATAGGGGATATGTCTTGTAAAAGAATATCGACTTAAAGGAATGAAATATGAAGATAATATCCAGTATTGAACCTTTTTATATCTCAAGTGCACCCACCTTGGTTTTGCAAAACCTAAATAGTATAAAATCCATGTGGTTTTGTTGAAGTTGGGTCAAGATCTGAGGACTTTGTAGTTGGACATATGAAATAGCTAACCCTTAGACTAAGTTGTTCTTTAACATCTTGGTATCAAGGTTTTATTTTCTCGATAGTTTTGAAACACCAACACACTTGATATGGTTTATGGCTTGGAGCAATAAATGTTAGAAATAGGGATTACTAAGAGGGGGGGATGAATTAGTAATCTACAAGCTTTAGTCACCAACTAGATATTATTACTTACTTTAAACCATGCATAACAAAGCAATAAAGTAATGTTTGACAGTGATAGTAACAATACACAAAGATAACTCATAACACCATATTTTGTTAACTAGGGAAACCTTGGCCAAGGGAAAACCCTAGTGGGGATGATACCCACTAGATAACATACTGATATATAAGCTCCCTATTAGAGGATGCACCCTATTAGGAGTCAATGAGAAAATTTAGTATAAGCAGTCCCTATTAGGAGACTTTTAACCCTTTTTAGGAGATTCCAACCCTTTTAGGAGTTGTAGTATAATTTATGCAAGAAGAGCCCACTATCCAAACATGCAATTTTAATTATGAGAGGAGCTCACTACTCAAACAAGTAATTTACTATTATTTTCCTTCCTTCTCTGATCTCTAATCTTCAACTCAATCTCAGATCACCAAATAACTCATATAAAACTTTGCATATACCACTTTCATAAAAGTTCTCTCGTCATAATTCATAATTCATAATCTCACAATCATGCAAGATAGCACTTCAAAAGTTCACAATCACATACAAGCACACTACTTATCACAAGAAGTCCTTTGCATAAATACCATTCCTTTACATAAATTACTATTGGGTCAGCTAAGACCATAATTCAATTTTTCAAATTAGAGTAGACATATAGGATGTCAGCCCTGATTGGACAAGTAATTGTTTTGTAAACAAAAACATTATTTCCTTCAAATCCACTATCCTGCTTCATCAAAACACAATAATCTCTATTTTGTATAGTATGTACAAACTTTTGAGTTTATAGACATCATCACCAACATGTATACTATCTCCATGTAATTTCTCTTGTCATAATATGATGTCTGCAACATGTTACAATCAAAACAATATATTATTGTAAACCAAATTCTATACTTAGACAATTTTCTGATTACCAAACAGTAAGTATTTTTATTTTTGAGGTTTCCTATCAGCAAGTATATCATGTTTTTCTATAAATGACAATAATTATATATCACTATTGTTGGTCTCAGAATGGTTTTGACATTTGAGTGTCAACACACTTAACCACTTTCTACATAGGAGCCCAGTACACTATACATGTCGAGTCATAGTATGTGCCAATCCAAAATTCTAACAGGTGTCAAGCATTATACATGTGTCAAGTGATATATAGTTGCTGAGTTAGAGTTGATGCTGAGAAAGTCAAAATGCTTCATGTGTTGAGTGAGCCAAAACTATGCATATGCCAAGCAAGACAGAATGTAATAGGTGTCGAGAAAACTAGGATCAAACAAGTGCCAAGCACCAGTAATCTAGTATGTGCTGAGTAACATAGAATCAACATATGAGTTTGTGGCTTCAAAAACTTAGAAATAGAAGGATTTCAAAGGATAATAAGGATAAGAATGAATCTTTTATATTTCCTATGCAATCAACATGCAACCAATAAGAAAAATGGAGAAAGCATGCAACCAATGAGAAAAGTGCAAGAAATGAGCTGGAATCCTAGATTCGATATGGATCATAGATCCATACCTAATGCTAAGTCTACAAATTCTTTATATGAAGGCTTAGACCCCACAATTTCATGTTGTTGAATAGGAGTTAAGGAAGTTTCTAGGCAGATAGCAAAAATTAAAAAATAGGGCAAATAGTAGGGGCATCAAAGACTTAGTGAATTGAGCAACAATTACTTATCTAGTTGATTAGAACAAAACAAGGGCTATGAACAGATATTAGTTCAAGTAAGGATAACATCAAAATGAGCAAATCAAGTTCCTAAAATCAGCAATTAAAGATTGTAAGCAATCAGGTAAAAGATTTTTAATACTCTCTAGCAATTGTATTAGATTGTGAAAATCCTATGATGATAGGTTAGCTTAACAACTATTTTGTAGATCCTTTGAAGAGGTGACTAAATCCTTTAACAGGGTGACACTTCATGTAAGGTTTTTTAAATCCCTTAACTAGGTCACTATTGACATAGTGTAAAGCCTTTAATAGGGCAGGTCTTTCATAGGACAGACCATCAGAAGTGGTCAAACAATTATTACTGCAGTGATTTTGCAGGTATCATCCCCACCCCAGTTTTACCTTCTTATTCCTAGAGGGTTTCTAGGTTACCAAATTTTGGTGTCATGTGTTTACTTCCATGTGTTTACTTCATGTTTATTTGATATGTTTACATGCATGCAGTTTACTTTCAATTAAAATTTTTAATGGATAAAATGCATTACTTCTGATTCACCCCCCCCAGAAGTACTCTTCCCATTTGAATATTCCAACAACTATTAGTCAATTGTCAACAATCTCCCCCTTTGCCATTAATGGCAACAAAATAGGGAAAATTGGCTCAGTGACAAAAACAAAAGAAAATAACACCTTACATCTATTAGTTAAGTTTTTACATATGCTCCCCCTTACAATATACTTTACACCTTTTACAATTTCCACATGTATCTCCCCATTGTATCTCTCCCAACAATCTCATGTATACAATTTTCACATGAATATCTCACCCTTTGACATCAATAACAAAGGTCAAAATATCAAGATTCTGTCAAAAAACTATCCAAAAATTGTTGTCCTTCCTTATGCTAAAATAATCTTCATACAATAATAAAAAATAGTCTTTAGACTATCCAAACCTTTTGTTCATGTCTCTTTGGTAGACTTAGCTAATGTGAGAATTGCACATAATGCATATGATGCAAGCTCAACTGCATTGATATCTGAATACAAAAAGTTTATATATGTGTCCTTGGCTTTGACACATTCCTGTAGCTACTTCTCAAAAAAAGATAACTTTAGAGCAATGGATTCTCTGAAATTAGATGATGTCTTCAAGATCTTCTCTTTCTAAAGTTATAGTTTCTTAATATTGTTGAGAACACTAGCAACTTGACACTCAAAATCATCAACTTTGCTAGATGGATGTAGGATCTAGTTGGATAAAGTCTCTAGTTCATTCATATTTTTCTCTATCTAATTATCAATGTCTTTAGTTAGTTTGTATAATAAGGTGCACTTAAAATACTAAGCTTTCCCTACCTACTAGCATTTTTGCAGTTCTTTTATGCATGTATCAAGATTGACTAAGTCATTCTTGATATTCTAGGAGATGGTGCTCAACAAGTTAGCATCATGGGAAATTTGAGCCTTCACCTCTACAACATTCAAAAAATTTGTAAACTCTTCATCAAAAGACTTTAGCACTACTTGTGCTCTCTATTTGGGATTTGACTAAGTGTGTTGTACTGTCAAAGTATTGTGCAATCTATCAGTCACTTGCATTAATGATCTCTATAAAGTCTTCACCATTTTATTCTTCTTTATAAGTTTAGATAAGGATGAAATCATACTAGTTTGATCATCATCATCGATAGCTAAACTAGCAAGAGAGGGAAAAATAGATGTACTAGATGGTTTAGTCTCATCCTCCCTTTTTTTCTTTGTTGCTTCTTTAGTTCTTCTTTCTTCTTCTTCTTTCTTTTTCTTTTCCTCTCTTTCTCTCTTCTCTTCCAATATTTTCTTATCTTCTTCCTCAGTTATCCTTTTCCTTTCTTCTTTTGTAATTCTTCTTTTTTCTTCATCTTTCTTTCTTTTCTTGTCTTCTACTTGGCTTCATTTATCTTCTTCTTTTCAACATCCAATAGCCTCTTTTCTTCCTCAAATTTTTTCAACTTATCCTCAATATCTTCAATATCTGGTACATTTGGTTTAGAACCACCAAATGGGTTGGTATCATCAATGTTAAGAGTAACATTGGTTTGATCAATCTTTATGGTGTCATCACTTACTAATATTTCTGAGGTTCTAGGAGTTGGAGGAGATTTTGTTTCTCACATCATTTGACTGATTGTTATTGTAGTCTCACTTCTTAACTTATCCTTCTCACCAATCATAAATAAGAATTGCCTCAATTTGTTCCTCAAATATGGTTCAAGATTATTCAACAATCCTTTAATTTCATCTTCATCATCAATCTTGCAAATGGTCGTTAGCAGAATTCCAAAGTTCAAGGTCTTCTTCACTTGTAGGAGCCTTTTTCTCAATTTGTCTCTCATAGAAATTTTGGTTTATAATGCTATTAAGGTATTTCAATTTCAAATTATTTGATACAATATATCTAGTAGTAGATATATCTATCAAATCCTTTTCAAAATTGTTGTATAGATCATAAAACTTGTCCATCTAAACAAAGTTACCTTTAATTGCAATCATTGTGTTTATCTTCTCAATCTTCGACTTTCAAGGTTGTCGAGCTTTTCCTACTACTTTCTTAGTTGGAGTCACCTTTCTTTCTTGCTTGGTTTCCTATTCTTCAACCTCTTCATCACTTGACTGAATTGTCAAAAAAATTTTCTATCTCTTACTAGGTCATGTCACCAACTATTTGAATCTCTTTGTCTTTGTAGACACTACTTCAACTAATCTCTCAGACTTTCTCTTTTGTTCACTAGGATGAACATCAAACACTACTGCATATGGAATGCTCTATCTCAAAGATGTCTTAGCAATAGCTACTGACAAGGGTTGCATGTTTAGTACACCTTGTTTCATTGTCTTTCTCATGACCTCAGATTCACTCTCTATCATTTCAGCCTCTAATAGTGCCTTCTTCATGATTAACTCAACCTTCTTGTGAGATGCCTTCTCTAGGGTTGCTTGATAAGCATGCTAAATGATCTCATCAAATGTGCCAAATCTATATTCGACTTTTTCTCTTTTTGAATTTAAAAATAAATCAATTTAACCAACTACAACATCATCATTTAATTCATAGCTCAAAGAATCTATAAATGTCTCCTGAGGTTCCATTGCTTGAATGTATGTATGATCTATATCAACTAGAATACAAATGTCTTCCTTGAATCTATCCATAATTGCAAGTGCAATTCTAAATCTTTGTTTCATCTCATTCTAAAATGTCCTCATTATCAAGTTTCCATTGTCCAATATCTTGTCTTTAGGGCGCCTTGTGCATACCACTGAAATCTTCTCCATAGTGCATCTATCACTACTCATTATGTCTATGGCTAATAAGTAAGGGAATCTCTTAATTAGTACATCAAAGAATATCTGATTTATCAATGATTGGAATCTAAACACACCATTCTTTGTTCTCTTAATATTTTCAAGGTTTCCCAAGAGTTGCATTCTCAATATTTCACTCTAATTTACTTGTTCCTTCTCTACACATATCTTGTATGCTACATATATAAATCTTGCTGAGAGTTCATCTATTTTAGAACTTGCACAAACTGAATAAGCAATAATTCTACTAAGAAATGTCACATCATCTTGCTTGATGGAGCTGATTACCATAGCCTTTCCATTGTATACTCCTTTTAGTGTAACTTTCCACTTTCTTCTTAACCATCTTCTCACCTATGGGTACACTATCTTGTTTGCTAAGACTAGTTACCTCATGAATATGGTCTATAGAGATGTCTACTACATTATTGTGCATCCATAATTTTTCATCATGTATCCTACTCAATATGATTTGAGTCCATTCATCTGTGTCTAACTCATGATAGAAATGATACTTAAACAAGTCTAATTCCTTTATATGTTCAAACCTAGGCTTCATAGTCATGTTGTGGTTAAAGACTAATTCCATATCCTTTTTTATATATTCATTACCAATTGAATCAAACTTGTAATTCAAATAACTTTCTATGTCTTTAAGGTAAACTATGTTGTTTGGAGTGATAGACAACATAGAGTTAGGGTTCCCTTCATTAGGTTTTATGGAAACAATCTTAAACTAAGGTTTATCCTCATTTTCAACACTATGTACTAGTGACATATCCATAATTCTTATCAAAAAATTTGTGGAATAATGATAATATACCTCTTGAAAAGTCACTTCTGAATGCTCTTCACTTCAAATGTGTTTGCAATGAAGTAAAATTCAATTATGTACTCCATTTGTCCATCAACTTGAACTTGCATTAATTGTGTACTTCACAAATATGAAATAGTTGTCAATTACATTCTATGATCAAATAACTACTCAAGATCATCTATCTAATCTTCAAATGTCACTCAAGGTTACTATAGCCTCTTTCCATCATGAAAAGCATCCTCAAGACTTTGCATCATGAAATTCTCTAAAGAAACATACTTTTCATCTTCTATTGTAGAATTACCCTTTACTATAATACCAGTATCTCTAAATTCCTTCATAACTTGTTTAGATGAGATCCAAATTATAGGCTAGCTTAGGTACCATCTAAACATAACTAGATACACCTTTTCCCAACTTCTCTACCTCTAATTTCTTCTCTAAATCAAGTTCTCAAATTCTGATGTTGTGAACAAGATTAATTCAACTTAATTGAATCAAACTCAACAACTGACTTCGATCTTTTTGTCTCATCATCATTTAACTTTTCTTTTAAGATATTTTTTCCTTTCACAAATGTTTCATTAAGTTCTTCACAAAGTTCACTCACAATGTTTCTTTTTTCTTCAGTATTTTTGCTAGTTCTAGAGTTCCTTTCCTGTTTCTTTCTATCATTCCTTCTATTCCAAAGTTTCTTCCATTGTTCCTTCTATCTCCAAATTTTCTATCCATTCTTTAGTACTTCATTATGTGTCCAAATTTATTGCATAACTGATATTACAAGTGCTCTACTTCTAGGATTCTATTGATCATCAGGTACATGAAAATTCTGAGCAATGTGTCCTAAGTTGTTACACTTATAACACATGATCTATCCTCTATCTTCATAAGATCTTCTTTCTCTTGATGTGCTTTCATTATATCTTCTTCCATTTGTAGGGTTAGTATTTTTGGACATTCTACTATTTCTTCTATCATTATCATACTTAGGTTTCCTACAATCAATTGCATTATGACCCATACCATGACAATTGTGACAATAAAATTCATTAATAGGATTAAATGACTTATTAGTACAATCACTTTTCATATGACCTATTTCATTACATAAAAGGAACTTGCCTCTAAATTCGTACTTGGTTGCCTAGTAGGAGTTTCCACTTGTTTTGGTTCATCCAAGATTTCAACTTCCTTGTTTTTTTCAACTTCTTTAAGTTTCTCAAAATATTGATTCAATTCAATCTTATCATGAGATTTGTCATTTTCTTATGGATCTGATCTAATCTTAGGCTTCTTTGCAGACATGTTGATTAGATAATCAAGACTAGTCTTATCACAAGTAGGTCTCTGTAAAGACATTGAATCATCAAGCTTTTCTCTACTAGAATAAAACTTCTAAAGCTATTGTTTGCACTGTGTTAATTCTCCTTTCACAATATTATTGTACTTATGGAGTTCTTCATAATCTTCTTTCAATGTTTCAAACTCAATTTTTTTCTTTGCCAGACTTACTCTCGGATCTACATTTTTAGTCTTCAAGTCAAATTCAACTTTTCTAGGATCATTTATCAAAGTCAAATTTAGATTTTTAATCTTCAACTCATGCCTCAAGATGTTGTACTCTGTCTTCAACTTTGAATAGTCATCATCACTAGTTCCAAATTTAGTAGATTCAGGCTTGGATTTTAGATGATCAATATTTTCCTTCAACTGACCAATGTATACTTTGGAGTCATCATATTTTTCCTTCAACTTATCTCTTTCTTCAATATGGAGATCAATTTTTTCAAGAGCTTCTTCAAGGTTCTTCATCAACTTGTCCATATCCATAGGGATCTTACTTAATCTGGTAAGCCTCTTCAAAGTAACTTTGCTTTGATACAAATTGTTAGAAATAGGGATTACTAAGAGGGGGGGTGAATCACTAATCTACAAACTTTACTCACCAATAGGATATTATTCTTACTTTAAACCATGCATAACAAAGCAATAAAGTAATCTTGAAGAATAATAGTAACAACACCCAAAGATAACTCATAACACCATATTTTGTTAACTAGGGAAACCCTAGCCAAGGGAAAACCCTGGTGGAGATGGTACCCACTAGATAATATAGTAATATATAAGTTCCTTGTTAGAGGATGGACCATGTTAGGAGTCAATGAGAAAATTTAGTATAAGTAGTCCTTGTTAGGAGATTTCAACCCTGTTGGGAGTTGTAGTATAATGTATCAAGAAGAGCCCACTATCCAAACATGCCATTTCAATTACAAGAGGAGCTCACAACTCAAATGAGTAATTTACTAGTATTTTTCTTCCTTGTCTGATCTCTAATCTTTAGCTCGATCTTGGATAACTAGATAGCTCATATAAAATTTCACATATACTGCTTTCATAAAAGTTCACTCATCACAATTCCCAATTCATAATCTCGTAATCTTGCAAGATAGCACTTCACAGCTACACAATCACATAAAATAACACTACTTATTGCAAGAATTCCTTTGCATAAATACCATGCCTTTTAATAAATTAATAATTGGGTTGGCTAAGACCACAATCCACTCTTCTAGGTTAGAGTAAACATCTAGGATGTTGAACCTAATTGGACAAGTAATTGTTTTGTAAGTAAATCAATTATTTCCTTCAATTCTACTATCCTACTACATCAAAACATGATTATCACTATTTTTTATAGTTTTTACAAATTTATAAGGTTATACATATCATCATCAACATACATACTATCTCCATGTAACTTTTCTTGTCATAATATGATGTCTGTAATATGTTATAATCAAAACAATACACCATTGTAAACCAAATTCTATACTTAGACAATTTCTAAGGTTTCTTGTCAACAAGTACATCATGTGTTGCCATAAATGACAATAATTACATATCACTATTAGCCAGTTGTTAATAGTAAATTGACATAATGAGGACATTGTCATTGATGTCAATGGGGGAGAATATGCATGAAAACCATCTCCTAAGTATGTATGGGAGAGAGTGCATAAAAATCTCTACCTTATTAGGGAGATTTAAAAAGATTCATGTAAAGAAGAAGAAGGAATGTCTCTATGGGGGAGATATGTATTGCAAATTTTTTATTGTGAATAACTATTACTAATCCTAAAGAAGAAGAAGAAGAAGAGTAGTGCAATGTTATCGAGGATTTGAGAAGATGAGAACAACAAGAGAAGTGATAGAGTATTGTTTTGGTATTCTTAGAGTTTAGATGTTTTTCAAATATATTGCCATCAATGCCAAAGGGGGATATTGTTAGCATGAATGCTAATGATAATCCTTTGGGGGAGTATCCTAAGAATTGGAAAATATTGACATGTTGCATTCATGACTTTGATTGTCATTGGTGTCAACATAGTAGTAAGTATGTAATGACTGGTAGAGTAACAAAGAGAGATTATAGTTTTATGGACAAGATCTTTCTTGTTTGGTTATATGTGGTGTAGTGCCTCTCCCATTTGACTTTTGTAAGTCATCCTGATGGATGCAACCTTGATGATCTTTTGTTGTGATGGATCATGATTGTGACCCTGAGTGGTCTACACCGTTGAGGTGTTTGGATTTATGTTTCTTTATCAGTTGCGTTGATTATGCTTTTGACTAATCATTGAGATTATGATGTGATTTTTGGTTCACTGAGGTTTGTGCCAGTGGTTACCAAGATCGATGTGGTATCATGAGGTTGTTCTGTGATTACCCTGAGATGTGTGCAAAGATTGCACTGTGTACTATTACCATGCTACATTGGACTAGGTTCCTGTAGCAGTGGTTAGTCATGTTTATGACTATGTTTGTTTATGTGTTTTAAGTGCCTTATTAAATGCTTAAGTAATTAGAATGGATTGTTCTTGCTAGATTATTTGGTTATGTGCTGCAGACATTTACCTTGTTTTGTTTTGATCTGAGAGATAACCGTTCTTATGTGATGTTTTACATTTGAGATGACTTGAGGGTCAAATGTTACTCTTTGATTTCAGTATCATAGATATTAGACTACTATGTTGTTTAGTTAATCATATTGCATGATGATTCCATTTTGAGATGACAGTGTGTTTTATGATGATATCTGGTTATCTGGTATTTGGACATACCTCTGATTTTGTTATGTGATGGATTTAATGCTATGGTTATTTACTTCATTCCTGCATTGTTATGCTTTATGTGAACGTGGGTGATGTAAATAGATTACTTTAATATAATTAAATAAATGGTTAAATTAGGTGATTTAATGCATTTATTGCTTCGGCTATGTTATTATATGCAATTGCACTTGATCGTGTTGTTTACTGTGCAGGATTTATATCCCTGGCATTGGCACATGGAGTTAGTGATTCAGCCTTTCATATTTTTACCAATGTCATCTTTGTATGGTCGACGTATCCTTAATTAAATATTTAATTTAAACCTTTCGGTGATTATTAAATCCGAACTCATTTGCATTATGTGATTAGACCAGTAAGCGTGTTTGTGCATTTAGAGGTTCGCATTGTCACAAAAGTTGTTTAGGTGATTTCTATTTTTCTGAGTTTTCGGGCTTTTAAATTGATTTATTTTAATTTCTGGCAGCTTTTCCATAGATGAATTCCTATTTATAGGAATAGCCTGTTTTCATTTGGGTCGATTCAGGGTTTAACTAGATTGGCTGGTTAAATGCCCTAATTGATTATTCACCCGAAAAGTGAATAAGTATCCAAAAAGGAATTTAATTCCTCACTTCTCACTTTCAAATTGGAAAGTTGGAGAGTAAAAACCCAAAATCCTCTTCATGAGGATTTACTGTTTTCTTCGTTGTGGGAGCTACGGGTGTGGGATCGTCGCGAGGTTGGGCTCGCTGGATCCAGCTCGAGGAAACCTTGGATTGCCCCAATTTTTAGCTACTTCTGCAGGATATTTATTTTCTGGTTCAAATTTCCGTTTTGCCCTTTTGGCTGTGAGGTAGGGCTTTCCTGTTTTATTGTTTCTGCTCCATTTTTGCTTCTATTTTTGGTAGCCATTTGTTTGGAGGCAGAGAACTAGTGTTCCCCTCCGTTTCTGTATGTTAGTTCTACCCGGTTGGGTGGGTATGAACATTTCCCTATTTTTTTGGGATGAGGGTTTGGAGTTTTGCACCATTATGCTGGTCATTTTTGCATACGGTGTCCGATTTCATTTATTTTTGGATTTTTGGGGTTTTTGAACCCAAAGGCCAAATGGGTTTTAATTTTGAAGTTTTCCAATTTTGGGGGTTTTTACCTCATTTTGCATGCTGCCCTATTTTCTCGAGTTTTCTTGGCACATTGTGGTTCGTGGACCTTGATGATCCATTTGGATATCAATCAGACCACTTTTGCACTTTTATGTTGCTTTGGGATGTGTGTTGCATCCGTACTCCTGACGTTGTGTTCGGTTGAGTGATTTTATACCTGTTATGGTTTCTTTTGGACCTTTGCTTTTGTTTCGTGAACGCTAGGATTCATGTAGAATCCATACTCCCAGATTGAGGCCGGTTGAGTGAGTTCATGATGTTTGGTCTTGTTACATCATTGGGATTCATATAGAATCCATACTCTCGGATTGAGGCCGGTGGAGTGATTTCATGATGTATGATTTTATTGGCTTGGGATTCGTGTAGAATCCATCCTTCTCGTGTTGCTTTCAGTTGGGTGTTTTCTTTGCATTGTGTTCTCATTCCTATCCTTGTGTTATGATCTTCGTGATGGTGGTGCACCACACACGAGTATGTCTGCCTACATTTGTCGAGTGACTTGCGAGGCTCGATCTTTCGTGGTACTTCCAGAAGTTATGATCATTGGGGTTGGGATGGGAGTATGCATGCCCACGGGCACTTGTCGTAGGATGAGCATGGGTAGGGTAGGGTAGCATATGGAGGGGGCTTCTATCTTGCAGCCTGGTGACCTTAGTCCCATAGGGTTGGTAGAGGAAGTTTTAAATAAGTGATAATTAAAGAAAATGTGTGATTGATAATAAAACTTAAGATAATAAAATGTGTTTGTGGGGCCCTCTGTTGAGGAGTTGAAATGCACGATCTGAGCTTGGGCTTGTCAATGCCAAGCGAATCTCTATGATGTCAGCCCCTACTTAGTAGCCTTTTGAGTGTCTGACCAGGACTTGTACTCCTTGCATTGTCTTAGGTTCTTGGTTGCAGCCATCATACTGTCTAGCGTGAGTGTTAGCCATGGATGTTCTTTTGTGTGTTTTTTGGTTGGATCATTATCTCCATCAGCACGGTGGGTGTGGACCTATGGGTGCCATGTGGTTGGGAGGCATAGCTACCTTCACCACTGCTAGGGATTGGTGTACAGAGACGATCTTTTGTCCTAGTGCGACCATTGCTAGATGTCTTCACTTGGTACTTCGAGTTCCGAAGTATGCTTTCTTATGATTTATGCTTTCATTGGGATGCTTTTATATCATGTTTAGATGATGTCATTTTATTTGGCGCATTCCCTTATTATGATGTTTAGCATATGATTAGATGATGTGATTTTCTTTAGTAGTATATCTGTTGCTTACTACTGTTTAGCATGTGATAGGTGATGTTATCTACTGTAGGATTATCTTATTCTTTACTACTAGCATGTTAGATTTCCTTGTGCTTATATTGTTGCATGTTTTTAGTAGTGACGTCCCTATTACGATAGTACCGACGATTTGGTCAGTGGCTTGGGATGTTACGCGTGAGGGATGGCTAGGATCCATGATGGTCTTATGATGCTATTGACGGTTGGGAGGAACCACGTACTTAGTTTGGTTGTTTTGATTCCTGAGATGTATTTATGTACATTGCGATGTTTATATTCAGTGTGTTCTTTGCTGCTATAGTTTAGATGGTTTGATGTTCTTCATTCTGGGTTGTTCTTGCACTCAAGTGTTCATTCCTTGATTCACGTGGATCCGGTACTCCTCGGTGTGGAGGTTCTTTTGTTGGTTTTTCCCCATTTTTGAGTTCTAGAAGTGTTTTTACTTTCTATGGGTGACATTTGTTCAACATTGTGCGACACTGATAAAGTATTAGACGCCCATAGAAAGAATGTCATACGATACTATAAAGTGTCGCATGCATTACTGGAGAAGTGTCGTACGACACTGGAAGAGTGTCACATAGCTTTATGAGAAATGATGCATGATACTTTTCCAGTATCGCACGTCTTCTTGAGAAGTGTCACACTTAGTAAGGGAGAAGTGTTGCCCTCCCTTAGTAAAAAGTGTCGCATAATTTTTGTGAGAAACCTACGCGTTCCATCAGCGAGTACTTTTCTTCGTGATTCAATCTTTTTGAGAGTGGTTTTGGATACCCTTTTGGGCATTCTTCGAGCCTATGTTGTTGCATTTTGAATTCAGGAGGTTTCTTTTGAAATTCAGTTTTTGGGTTTCTGTTGTAGTCCTTCAGTGTTTAAAATATATCATTTAAGTATAAGTTGACATAAGTATATTTAATTCCTTATACTTAAGATATATTTTAATATATGCGACAAATCGTTTGAGATAGGTTTCAGACCTCTCAGAGATAAGTTATGGATTTTAGGAAATTTTAGGGCTTCAGAAATCTAGACTTAGCCAATTTTTAGGGCTTCAGGATTTCAGGCTTAGCCAAATTTTGGGTTTCTGCTTTTTACCCCAGCTTGGTGTTTTGTTGATGAGTGGTTGTTTCTTGTGCCCTCATCTTGGTTGTGGTGGTTGTTGGTTTTGTTTGGGTGTGTCAGTTTGGTAGTGGCGTTCGAAGATTCATTGGTTGTCGGGATTGTGTTGAAGTCTTCCGTTGCGATCGTTGTGATCCCTGTATGATGTTGTCATGTGCATTCATACTTGTAAAAATAAAAAATCTTGGCTTGATTTGAATCCTTGTTTCCAAGGATCTCCGGGCGGGGCATTACATGTGGTCATGGATATGTTTAGTATAGTTTCCTAATGATGTGGTTCAATGCGCAACACATAAGTTGGATATGTATAGGAGTTGTACTTAATTTACAAAGAGATGTTAAGAGATAGAGTGCTTGGAAAGGAGTTTCTGGTATTTGTATTATATCTTTCACTTGAGGTGTAATCATAAAATGCACAATCATAAAATGCACAATCATAAAATGATAGAGGATAATTAGATGCACAAGCCCTAATATCATAGGTGTGAAGTTTTGTATATAGACTATGAGTTGATAGTGGTATTTTAATTGTAATTAATTAATTATCTTATTATAATTAATTTGAAAAGCCTCAAGGCTGACCTAAGGAATTATTTTGAAGATATGGTATAAAGGAATGATGTTTTCCTTATGTGTACTGAGTATAAAGTATTGTATGATGTGTGAAGTGTGAATAGGAGCAGAGTGTTTACTGAATATGAGTAAGCAATCCAAGGGATTATTCGATGTGAGTTTTCTAGTCTGGTTGCAATATTAGAAGGAGAAGAGGTTTGGTTGACAAGAAAAAGGAAGGAAGTACTATTCAAATCTATTATTATGCAAGGAATAATATAGAGATCATTTGGACAATAGGTTCATTGGTCATTCCCTTGAAGTTGTTTAGGCAATGGGTTCAACTATCTTCCACAACTACTAACAGGGTTGTTACAACTCTTAACAGGGTTTGAATCTCCTAACAAGTATTTAAAGTCTCCTAACAAGGACTGATATGCACTAAATGTTGTTATAGACTCCTAACAAGGTCTATCCTCTAACAAGGAATATTTGTATTATTACATCATCTTGTAGGTACCATCTGGGCCATCCAAGTTTTCCCTTTGATAAGGGATTTCCTTAGATAACATATTTGGTGTTATTATGTATGACTATCTTTTTGTGGTTACTGATTGTATTATTCATATGGTAAAGTTTTTTTTAAGTTGATATTTGTAATATTAATTGGGTAACCAATTGACCTCCTCCCCCTCAATTATATTGGTGCACTTTATATATTCTAACATATATCTACCTGTATTTAATGTACAATCTTGTGCATATTTCTATAGCATCTTGACATAGTATAATTACTATACCTAAGAGTACAGGTGCCAAAAGATCCTCTATGAAGTGTGCCAATAAAAATAGTGCCTATATTGATAGATAAACTCTATGATTATTTGACAATTTTCTAAGTTTTCTAAAAAATATTATACCATTAAGATCTTCTCACTCAAACCTAATAATATTTTACCATAAATGAAAACCTTCTTATCATGAATTTTGATTCTTCCTTTATTGAGAAGTATCCAAGATGAGCAAAGTCATCAAGGACTCCCGGTAGCTAGTCTAGAACTATTTCTTTGGACCCTTGAGCTTATTGAAGACTTGGAGAAGATGATTGACAAAATGAAGCCTTTTTCATTCATGTCAATGGGGGAGAGACTAATTAAAAAAAATCTCCTATGACTAGAGAAAGATGTACCATGAATAGGGGAGAAGTATGCATGAAAGTCATCTCCTATGTTATGAAGGAGAGATTGCATAGAAGGGTGAGATTTGTTCCTAAGAATTAGAGTGTGAATAAATGATACCAATCCTAAAGGAAGAGATACATATAGAGAATTATTCATGTGAGTTTCAGATTTGATTGATGAAGATGATTTGAAAAGATGAGAACAACAATATGAACAACATAATATGATTTGACATTCTTGGAACTTGGATATTTTTTATCTATGTTGTCATCAATGCCAAAGGGAGAGATTATTAGCATGACTGCTAATAGTATTCCTTTTGGGGAGTATCCTAAGTATTGGAGAGATTTTTTATTATTGAAATGTTTCATTCATGAGTGTGTTTTTCATTGATTTCAATAGAGTATGATTTCTATGAAGACTAGCAGAATAGTATATAGAGAATGAATTCATATGGATAGAGCATTGAAGATCATGTGAAGCATAGTTAAGGATATGTTATACACTACATCCTAATGTAGTGGTTAAGTACACATATAGAGAGTAAAATACATGTAGAAGATATGTTAGATCTATAGAGGACATTACACAAACAAAGTTCCTAAGAAGTAGTTTCTAAAGTTTGGAATGTATCTTGTAACAGAAATAGAATTGTGATATGCAAGTTTAGACAGTGACAATAGATGGTTTCATGATGAATTCAATGAGTGTAGAAGGTCTTGGTTTTCCTTTGGGGGAGTATCCTAGGAATCAAAGAGTTTATTTATGATTGACATGTTGCATTCATGATTTTGTTTGTCACTGATGTCAACATAGTATGATTTCTATGAAGACCAACAAAGTAGGAGACATAGGAAGAGTTCATATAGATGGGGCATTGTAGATCATGTGAAGCATGGTTAAGCATGTGTTTTAAATTGTTTCCTAATAAATTGGTTAAGTCTACATACAAAGATTCAAAGACATGCAGAAGATATGTTAGATTTATAGAGGATAATACATAGACAACATTTGTGAGAACTGGTTGCTAATGTTTGGATCGTATCTCCTAAAAGAAATAAAATCATGATATTCAAGGTTAGATGGTGATAATAGACAACCCAATGATGATGTTAGCAAGTTCACAAGGCTTAAAATCACACATGTGAGAAGTTGTGAAGAATGTGAGCTGATACTGTTGAGTAATTGTAAACTAATTAACTATCTTAATACAATTCTATTATAAGTAATTGGGAAAGCCTCAAGGCCAACTCAAGGAATTATTTTGAGGATATGGTATAAATTAAGGTTATTTTCCTTTTGATGAAGTGTGAATTTGTGAAGTGATATGTGAAGTATTTGGTAACTATGAGTAAGCAATCTAAGGGATTATTGGATGTGAAGTTGGTGATCTAGAGTGGAGATCAAAAGGAGAGAAGTCTAGTTATTAGGACAAAGGAAAGGGAAGCACAAGTATAATTAATTTTTATTATTCTATAAGGAATAATATAGAGATCAGTTGGATAGTGATTTCAATGGCCTTTCCACTGAAGCTATTTGGACAATGGGTCCATTTTCCTTCTACAACTCCTAATAGGGTTGGAATCTCCTAACATGAATTCAAGGTCTCCTAACAGGGATTGCTATGTACTTAATCTATTTCATTAGCTCCTAATAGAGTCCATATTCTCATAAGGAACATTTATATTAGTACATCATTTTTTGGGTACCATCCCCACTAGGGTTTTCCCTCTAATCAAGGGTTTCCCTAATTAACATATGTGGTGTTATTGTGTATGAGTATCTTCTTATGATAGCTGATTATATTTCTCACATGGTTAAGGATTAATAAGGTTGATAATTTATATAATAGTTTTATAATAGATGAACACCCCCTCCCCCCCTCTCAATTATATTGGTGGACTTTAATTTATAATAATTGGTATCATGGATTCAAGTCCTTGAAGAGAAAGCTTAAAATCTTTGGGAGATCGATGGTAGGTCACTTCAGAAAAGAAAGTCCTAAATTTTATGGATTTAATTATGATAGTTGAACAGAGAATATGAAGAGTCATTTTTTATGTATGGGTCCAAGATATTGGATTTTTATAGAGAATGTGAAAATGGTTGTGGAAGAGAGAAAGCTTGAGGAATGTAGTGAAGCTGAAAGAGATCTATTTATGTGTAATATGTGATCTAGAGAAGCACTTCTATCAACTCTTCTTGAAAATGAATGAAAATAGGAAAGATCTTTGTAAATCTCTAGAAACTACTTTTGAGGGAGATAAGAATGCTAAAAAACCTACATACTATGTAACCATCCAAGGGAAATTGGAGTGTCAGGAATCATGAAAAGAGGAATCTAGATTCTAAGGAATCAGATAGAAAAAAGAGGAGAAGAAGGTTAGAGGAAGCCCAAGAACAAGGAGAATCTAATACATTTGAAGATTAAGGAGCACTATATGACTCTGATGTAGCCAATCTAGAAAAAATATTAGAACTTGGAGAATGATTAAATGATATTAGAAAGAGAACCAATGATATGAGATCAAAGGAGTTGGTAAAATATACCAAGCTTTATCTCACTAAGAGATTAAATAAAATGAAGCAAATTTGAAAAAGATAAAAATGAGCAACTACAATAGTTGATGCTCATGACAGTCTAAAAGGACTTTTAGTTGAAGAAACCTATAATAAAGATGATAATCTGATTACTAAAATACGAGATGTTGTTGGACAACTTCATGACAAGGAAAGTCATCAAGTCCAAGGATAGTGGAACAATAGGTTCCAGTGAAACCACTTGATGTGGAGAAGACACTTGTTGAAGAAAAGAAAGAAGAACTTACAAAACTTGGGAATAAGATGTCAATTTTTTTTAGAGAGATTACCTAGTTAACTCAAAAAATAATAATATCACACATTATAACAAGTGATCTTGAGAACTCAAAGGAAAAGGCTCAATGAGAACTTGACACTAAACACAAGCATTTGATCCACTAGCTAGATCAACAACTAAATACATAACCAAGATACAAGATAGAATGTACCTATAACACCAAATGAAAGCTAAAGAAGAGAAGAGAACTATTAAACTAATAGAGATTTAGTGCTTCTTGAATCCAACCATTGGGTTCATTAGTGTCACACTCAAAGGAGTAGATGAGTTACTTAACTTTTCACTAGAAGTGAATGGTGGAGCAATAAATAGGTAGCTTCAAGAACTACAAAGTGAAATTTTGACACTCAAATATTTAAAGGAGACATGTGAGACCCTTCTTAGCTCAATTTAAGAAAAGTAAAAAGCCATATTGAAAATATGTGATGAGTATGGCACAGAGGGATTGTCATAATAAGGGGGGAAATAAATAGAGATCATACTTCCATCCTATTTCTAGTCTATTCTTTGTCATTGATGCCAAAAAAGGAAGAGAATAAATAACTTACAAAGGGGGAGATGAATAAAAAAGATGGAGATGATTAAATAAGGGTAGTCAAGAAAAAGGAGAGAAGAAGAAGAAATCAATATGATAAGGGGCATAGACAAAATTCTAAGACAATAGATAGGAAACATTAACTAATCACATATCATTCTATAAGTTTTGTTAACTTGCAAAAGATAAAATGTTTTTCCATCAATGCCAAAGTGGGAGAATTCTTCACTAAGTTACATCAACAAGGTAGATGATGAGTGATGAACTCAAGAAATAAGTTAGAAGGATGTTTTGTCATTGATTGGCAACTAGTTAACAAGAAATTACAAAATGTCAAGTGTAACTATTGGTACACTAGCTTACCAGTGAAGATAGTAGAAACATGAAAAGTATAAAATAAGGAATGGATGTAGTCTAGTCGCCATTAATACAAAAATATAATGGAAGGTATAGATATGACAAGATAGGTATTAGAGTTTTTTGATAGAACATGGCTAAAGCTTACTCAGTCACAAATATAGATGTAGGTGTGATGATGATCAAGATGTTATATAAACATAGGCATCTATGGATAGTTAGTCACAAGTTTCTTGAAATTATACCCATTGTGCATTTCAAATTTCAAACTAGAATTTTAGTAGGATAACTTTTTCAGAAAAATTATAATAACTAAAGGAACATGAGGGTGGGGTAAATCAGTTATCCTCAAGTCTAGATGTAACAATACTACTTTTAACAACTTAATCAAACTCATAAATCCACTCAATCTTTATAGTTAATCATCAGTAATCCAACTTATTTATATCAAAACATAGATCTCTATTCTAGTGTATGCCAAATTATAGAAACATATAATAGTGTATACTATGAAACATAAAAATGACATTAACATAAGTATGACACCAGGATCTAATGTGAAAGCTGAATTTAGAAAAAACCACCAATTAACATGCTACTATTTTTTTCACTCTTCTGAAGTGAGTTAGTTTAAGAGAAAACCCTGTTAAAGGTTAAAAAATGAATGGTTAGGTGTAACCCTCTTAAAGGATTTACTCACCCTATTAGGAGTGTCTTTTTTAGAGGTCTTCAAAATATCCCATAAGAATGTCACCTTGATTAAAAGATTTACAATATGACTATTAGATTAACCTTGATTAAAGGATTTCACTCCCACAATGGTTAGAAAGTAATAGATAGGTTGATATGATAAAATACAACCCACTTTGTATGTTCAAATATCCATTTAGCTCATTCATGTTCATTGACTAGTCTTCATCATGTTCTATGTCTCTGATCTACTTGGAAGAATTTCAAGCAATCTCACTTTCACCAACTTCTAACTTTTCCTTTGTAACTATTATTCTTCCACTTTCTTCACAAATTCTCCAACCAACAACCATAGTAAAACATATCATATGCCTCCTTAAATATATAGGTTTAATTTTTTGTTTCTTAAACATAACCTTAGATCTTAGGGTTTTATTAGATTCATTAATTTTTTTCATGTTTTATCTTTCATTTACTTTCCTTGAAACATCTGGAAACTTCTCATTGAATGTTTTCCTTAGATCTCTCATCCATCTTAATCTATGCATTAAACATACCAACTCATTAATCCTCATATTTTATACATTTTGACTATTCATTAATTTCAACTATGCTAGCCTCAAATCTTTAATATTTCTCAAACTACGCTTCAGCTCAGTCATCACTAGGTAGCTTGGTCACAACTTTAGTTTTCCTTCATCTTGCTTGGTCATTACAGTCAATCAACTAATACTTAAGTTCCTTAATATTCTTCTCAGTAGTGCTTAACTTCTTCAATGACCTAGTAAACTATTACTTGATAAAGCTAGTATTTTACTCAACATCTTAACTTTCATCAATCATCTCTTCTACACTTCAATTCAAATTTCTTCTAAACTTAGTGCTATGATAAAAAAACATAGTATCTTTTCAAATACTAACTAATCAAGTTCCCTTTTTAGTACCATCATACTTACTCTTCTTTACTCAATCACTTTACTTGCTGACCTTATTATCTCTCTTTTCAAATCATCTTCATTAATCCAAAGATATAGAGCTCAACATTATTAGAAAATGTCTTACAAATAAGGTTTTACATCAATGACAACATAAAAATTATTTCAATTGTAGTTCCAACAATTTCCAACTTTCGTATTGATGGAAACACCTTTAGTTATCATGCAATGGAAAAAGTATTCTTTAGATTTTCACTACCAGCTCCATCTGTTCACTATTATTAGATCATCATTAATATCCTTAGTTTCATTCTGATTCTCATCCATGCAATCTTCTGATATGATTCCTTTTTCATTTTTTATACTTCTCCCTCTATGATACCAATTGAGATTCTTCAATCAGACACTAATTGTATTGGCTCCCTATTTGACTAATATCCTTAGCTTCTTTAGATAATGAATGGTAACTAGACACACATGTCTACCTCTTTGACAAAAATTCCAAAGAGCTCATGTACCCATCTCACTATTTATCTTATGTACGAATTTATCTTTGAATTATATTTTTCCTTGACAATATTACCATGTGGCTACTTGCAACTTTAACAACTCATTTTATCGTCCCTCTTTTCAAAAATTTAGACAACTCCTAAAGTGTAATCTCATGCATCAATTAGTAAGATATTCCTATCATAACAATTGATGCAATAGTATATCCCTTCTCATTTTTCTTTATATAGAGGAATGAATCATAACTTACATCCTAAATACATAAATAAATCCTCTGATAGTGCCTTAGTGAATATATTAGCTATTTGTTCCTATGTGTTTGCATATTCTAGTCTTACCTCTTTATCTTGCACTAGTTCACTTAGGTAATGATACTTAATTACAATGTTACTAGTCTTTGTGTGCATCATGGGATTCCTTTATATGTTTATAGAATTTGTGTTATCACAATATATCATGATAGTTTTAGTAATCTCCTCCTTCATACCTTTCAACAATTTCTTCATCCACACTTCATTTAAGAAATTAACAATTGTTGCAACATATTCATCTTTTATTGTAGATTGTGAAATACAATTTGTCTCCTTACTTGTCCATGAAACTATTCTCTTTCCTTGAAACAAATCTCTTCGACTTGTACTCTTTCTATCATCAATATTTCCATTCCAATTAACATATGTGTAAATTTTCAGATCAAACTTGTCATTCTTCTTATACCATAAACCATAGTCTTGTGTTCCTTTCAGATATCTTAGTATCATTTTCATATCCATCAAGTCATTCTCCTTAGGATTATCATAAAATATAATTTACTTCAATAGAATCATCATTTTTTGAAATTTTATGTCTAGTAGCCATAGGTATTTCCACTAGTCTTTAATCTTCCATTCAAAAGGTCTTTACTACCTCCTTGATATACTGTGATTGTGTAATGTATATACCTCCTTTCATTTGATAAACTTGTTAACCAACAAAAAATTCTATCTCTCCAAACATTGACATCTCAAATTATTTCTTCATCTCATTAGCAAATGATTTTTAGTATAAATCATATCCCCCAAATATGATATCATCAACAAATATTTCAGCTAACAATATCATATCCTCATATTCACTTTTCAAGTATAGATTGTTTTTATCATTAGTTCTTGAAAAATCAATTCTCAACAAATATGTATGTAATATTTCATACCATGCCCTAAGAGCTTGTTTCAAACCATACAATTCTTTGAGCAACTTACATACCATTTCTTCTTTCCTAGTTCAACAAATCCTTCAAGTTGTTCAATGGAGACTTCTTCAAGTCCATGATTCCATTCAAAAATGAAAATTTTACATCCATTTGATATATTTTGAATCCCTTTTGGGTATCATATGCAAGTAATGTTCTTACTCCTTCCAACCTTACAACTAGGGAAAATGTATGTCTATAGTCAATTCCTTCCTCTTGTGTATATCCCTTGAAAACATATCTTATTTTTTTTATTGCGACTTCACCTTTCTCATTCAACATGTTTCTAAATACCCACTTGGTTCCAATCACATTCTTTTCCTTTGTCCTTGGTACCAATATCCATTTTTTATTCTTCCCCATTTTATCAATCTCCTCATTGCTTTATCTAATCTGATCTTAATTCTCCAAAGCATCTTTAACTATTCTTGGCTCAAACTCACATAGTAAATATGTATCATTCTTCAACTTATTTTTTTGTCATAACTCCTAAATAATTATCTCCATTTATTTTATCTAGTGTGTGGTGTCTGATGGTGCCCAAATTGATGGACTAGGTATCCTATGGAATGACGATCCAATTCTAGGAATTCCTAGTAGCAATTTTCCAACTGATGAGTCTAACCCAAATAGGATGTGAATCTTTGCCATTCCATCTCTACAAGACTGAGGTAGGTAGGCCTATGCCTCACACCTTTGAGGATTTGAGAAAATAACATGTGGGATCATGGGTGTTGATAAAAGATAAATGAAGGGTAAAAGTAAATAAAAGTTTTGTAAGTGTATATAAATGTATGTATATGATTTTTCTATCTTTTTTAGTTAAATGTATGTCCTTTATAAAATCAACATGAAGACTCAAATAAACACATCAGACTACTGCCTTAACCGATGGATTCTTTATCAAATTTCTATCAATCATTCATAATTCTTATGTAATCCTTAGAGGCAAAGCAATAAATCAATTTAAGATAAATTAGTTTCACTTTAATGAAGTATGAATTGCTTGAAATGCCCAAGAAAACTTCAATATCAGATCTTATTGATTTTAACTCTCCTTAAGAGGCCAACAAGAGAACAATATAGATTAGTCAGTTAACACAACACCATTGTTCTTCAAATATTAAAATTCCCCGATTCATTCAATTGGACTATCAATTAAAGAAAACTTTGAATATTTGATCAGAGGAAATAAAATGAAACAGACATAATTGATATCACCAAAAGATCAATTGAGCATATAAGCCTTTGTATTAAATTTGAAATACTTCACCACAGTTTTACATGTATTTCTAGTGCATACAGTTGAGAAAATCTAGAGAGAGAAAAATGAATAAACTCCTATATATTATGTATGATATTTTATGATATGATAGCCTATTGTCAATCTGGCCCTTATAATTATAGGCATTAGATTGGTTACATAGTGAAAGGGCATGTCCCTTTGTTTACAAATTTATAACTAATTATCTCATTAACAATAAACTAAATGCACAATAAACTTGATTATATAAAAAAAGGCTTATGCTGCCAATTCTAATGATGACTATTCAATAAAATCATTGCACTAATTGATGTAGTCCACATATTTTTCATCTTCTATTGGATCTAAATCACTAATTACTTCCCTAGCCTTGACCTTAATCTCAAACATGTGTCCAATCTGCATGATGGCCTTTGTCATCTCCAAGCCATCATTTCGTGATGCTTCTAAGGATTCTCTCTACATCACATTACACATATCCATTCATCTCTCTTGGTTTATGATATCATATTCTTCATGCTAGGATGTAACTTTTTGTTCTATTACCAATTCTTCCATCAATCCAAATGAAACCTTAAACTCTAATGAATGCACAACATAATCATTGATTAGCTTTTATGCCTCCTTTATATCTTCATCCTCCTTGAGGGAATCCTTTTCTTTAATCAATTTCTTATACACTTCATTATGTCTTAGGGCTAAAGGCTTATAGAAATTGTAAATATCTCATACTTGACCTAATTTGACAAGAAATTTCTTGAAATGATCTATGATCAAAGTGCTAGAAACATCTCTTCTGATTATTGAAACATCTTTAGTTTGGCATTTTCTTCTTTAAATATCTTCAATTCAACCTTTAGGTCATAATAAAATGATTGTATCATTGGTTTAATTTGAGGCTGACCTATCTTCAACATGTTCTCATATAAATATTTCTAGTTATCCCTTTCAAAAGTCACTTATTTCACACTTACCTAATTGAACAATGTAAGATCCACTTGCATAAGTACAAGCTTGTGGGGGTTTGTCACTTCTACCTTGAACATCATCAAAGGAACAAAAGATTGATCAACATCAATGATTTTTGGCCTTTTATGTGGGGGATATAAAGCCCATAACAACATTGAATTCTCATCTTTTACAATCTTGAACCAATGATAACATCCTTGACACCCTGGACATCCAATTTCATGTCTTTCTTACCAAATTTCATCAAAGTGTCAAAGATATATGATGCACTTAAATCCCAACAAGGTAGAACCATCACTCTTGCTTCATTTGGTAGTTTTCTTCCTCTTGCCAAAGTCATATATTCAACTTCCCTCTTGATATCCTCCTTTAGATTTGACATCAATTCTTGTTCATTCTTAGGAGAGATATTCTAGATACTCTATCTCAACATCTTGCCTCTATTCTTATACAAGACATCCATGAAATCCTTTGTTTTGATAAAAGTATTATCATTTTAAATTTTTCTTCATTCTAGAAGTCTTTCATCCTTCTCAACATTTAGCCTCTCAAGAATTTACACATCATGCTCCAAGGAATGAAGTATTAGCCTTTATTCCTCCCTTTCCCTCTCTTGTTCCTCAATCTTCTTTGGCACTTCTACCCATTCCAAGTTCTTTAAACTTTCCTCATATTCATTTTCCATGGTGAATATAATCACCCAATCTTTGTGACTTCCTGCAAGCATGAATATATCCTTTTGGATCATATTAACTCCAGTAATTCATGGTATACATGTGGTATTCATTCTCCAATTTATATCCAATCTTTTCATGTGACTTAATTTTAAAAAGAGTAAAATATCCAAAAGGTAAAGTTGTAGGAAGGAAATATTTCTTTCTTTATTTTCCTCCAAAATGTTGTTTGCTAGATGTGGACATCTTCCTAACAATTTCTAGATAAGAAATCCTATTGGGCACCAATGTTGGTAACCTATATGGCCTTCATTAAAAATTAAATACTCTAATAAAATCAAAATAATCATACACATACCAATCTCCCCAATTATGCTCTATCTTCTCTCTCATCCCATTTCCTTTAGGTCTCAAAAAGCTTTTAATATTAGGGCTAATTGAAGGAAAAGATTGGTGTCCAAACAAAGTGTACAAAGGTGGAACAAAGTGATCTTCAAATGTAAGGTAACATGAAGTATTGAACCTATGATCTCATATGGATGTACACATTTGAATTGGCTTCATTTCCTCATTTGAATCTCTCAAATTTAATTTCAAACCCTCACCTCACAGTCCTCTCATTTGTCCAAAATATAAAACCATATGTATAAGCAATGAATAATGCTTGAAAGTAGAGTATCCAACTATTGGAATACTTTTAAAATAACTAAGAGGGGGGGGGGGGTGAATTAGTTATTCAAGGTCTAGATGTACAAAATAAAACTTTTCACAATTTAGGGAACCCATATAACATTCTTAACCATGCATGCATTCATTGCATATTAACCAAAACTGATATGTTACTATAAAACTAACATGTAGAAATGTGAAGCATAAGACACAACATATCCATCAGTACACTTGACACAATGATTTAACATGGAAACCCAATTTGGGAAAAACCACCAGTAACCTACTACTCCTTTTTCACTCTTTTGAAGTGATGCCCTTTTAAAGGCCACCCCTATTAAAGGTTATGACACACACTATTAAATGTGACCCTATTAAGGAATTTCAATCACCCTGTTAAAAGTGAGCCTTTTTAGAGGACTTTAGGCCATTCACTTGGAATGCCACCCTATTAAAGGATTTTTTAATGACTATTAAGTCAACCTTTCTCCAAAGGATTTACCCTAATTTGATACAATTTTTAGAAAGTAACAATAGAGTTTTGATCTAATACAACTTAAAATGTTACTTGCATATTACAGATCACTATTTAGTCCTCATCTCTACTTGGCTTCCGATCTTTGTAGTTCTGACTGCTTGTTCACCCTTCAAGAATTCATCCTCATTAAGCCTTCTTGCTTAATTCGTCATTGCAAACTTCTCCTCTTGAGTCACTTGATGAAGAAAATCCCCTTCCTTCTCCTTGTCGTATTTTTTTCATCCAAAACTCTCTAATCTATAACCAAAATTGCTTCATGACTAGACATCCCTACATATAGGGAATTAGAACTCTTTTACCCACTCATTAGCCATCTCAAAAATTAGGGTTTTCAATGGATTAGGTAGGACATAATGTATCTACCCCATATCTTGTCTTCTCTAGAAACTTCTCCTAAATTCCATTTGAATTTACCTTCCAAATGGTTTACATAAGATTTTGTGCCTCCAACTCATCAATCTTATCTTCCTCCTAATTTACAAGTTCTAAGAAAACAAACTTGTCTGCATTTATTTGGAAAATCTTCGATCTTTTTCATAATGCAGCAGCTCAACATTATCAATTTACTGATACTTGGCACATACTATGTTACTTGGCATCAACTATATTTTATTGGTGCTCAGAACATACTAAAAATCACTCAACATCTACTACCTTTCTTGACACCTACTAACTTGCTCAACCTCCACTAGTATACTCGGCATCTGCTAGAAATTTCTTTCACTTGGCTCCAACTGACTTTTTTCTTGGCTTGCACTAACTTTTCTCAGCACCTTTTATCAACTTTATCAAGCTTAAAAAATGAACTTTGTCCAACCTTTTTCTTCTAAACTTTCTAACTGTAGCCAATCATTTTGTAACCTTAAGTAGATCATCAATACATTATGTTATCATTGTCTTAATTGATTCTTATACTTCAATACATAATCATAACTCAACCTTTCTTCTAGGTACTTTTGTTACATCTTGTTCATCAAATCCTCTTCATCAATCAACTAAGTGATAGTGCTTGAAACATATAAGCAATTTTCTTAACAACATATATCAGGTTTGACATCAGTGACAAAACAATGATTGAAAACACACAATCTTCTTTCAAAATTTTCTTACTAAGGTGATCTTTTCAATCATATATCAACATGAACTTTATCAAAATTAATAGAAATAGTGTAAATATTGTCAACAACATACTCTACATAATCATAGGGCCTAGGCTCCATTATTTGAACATCTGATGCTAACACCATTGGACCAATCTCCATCAAATCAATTGCTTCCATCCCTCCTACTTGTCCACATGATTGGTATGTCATGTCTAAGTATGTCTTAAAAATTTGAGACTATATGTAGGTCCATTTAGTGGTGTTAGGGGCTTCTTTTCAAATATTTTCTAACATCAGTTTCCATTTCATATATAAAATATTTGATCTTTCATATTCATTCTTCAATTCTACTAAATACAACTTTTTAGTTAGACCGTTAGTGATTCTAAAAGCTTCATTTAGAGATTCAATTGATATCTCCATGAAATTTTCTCCATCCTTGTCATAATACATTGGTCTTTAGTATTATATTTTTTCATAATGACTTTGAGTAGCTCTACATTCAAAAATACATTTTCTACTATTAATTTTCCCAAATTGATCCCCCAAGAATGACATGTAGGTGCCTTATGGTTTCTTCTCACATGATGATACAAGAAAAGCTCACAGCCTCTAGTCCTAGTCCATACATCTCCAACCTCACTATTTTTATCTTCCATGTTATCTACAGATGAAAATTTTCTTCTTCTTGACTTATGACTTGCAAACTCCATCTGCTCAATGAGATCTTCATTAAATTTCTATGGTGGTACTTCATCATTTTCTTTCTACTTTTTATCATATTTACCCTTCTTGACCACCTCTACTTTTCTCTTTTTTGTAGAACCAGAGCTCTCCATGACACCTCTTGAAACTTTCTCCAGGTACAAATCTCTACAAAAACTAAATACAAACAACAATTTCACAATATTTCTCCTTAGCATTCATGAACATAAACCTATTTTGATTTTCTTTTTATTACTAAATAGGTTGCATTTGTGCATTTACTATTCGCATGAATCAAAACATAAAGCCCTTTTTTTATCATTTTAGCAAATGAACTAGTTGTAAAAATTCATTTCATGCACTCATTTTTGTGCTTGATAAAACATATTCAAACATTTGATTGCTATACTCTTTAGTGATATGGATATATGGGTTTTTTATCACTATAACCAAATCTCTCAAACAACAAATTTCTTCTCACTTTGTTCCTATCACTATAGCAATGGTGATATTACCATCCTCATCGACATGCTATAAACCCTTCAACTGCAATCTTTGATACTCTTTCTCACTATTAGCTATGGTGATATTAAAACTAAGTTCTTAATTTTGTCGTGAAATCTCACTATAACATATAGTGATATCCTACAACTCATCATTGATCGCTATATCTCCAATGCATAAAATGCGATCAATGGTCAGTTTAAAATTTTCCATCATAGTTTACAATGATTATCATTCAATGTTATAAACATTCATTATTGTATCCTATAGTGATTTTCCATGCTTAATCGCTCATCACCAAAGCCATTTTATAATACTTTGATTAGTGATGATAGTGATAATACATAGTGACGACCTCCTTTATCACTAATTGGTATATCTAAATCCTTACTTCTTTAATTAGAAATAAATGCTATATATCATAGCGATAATTTATTTCTCATTATTGATTTCCAAGACTAACCTCTTTCTTCCTTGATTAGCAATAATGGCCACAAGCTCCAACAATCTCCAAGTTTCATCGCTAATTGCTATCTCAATTTTCTGCTCTCACCACTCAGTAGTTGACTATGATTGCTGTAACATACAATGATATATAAAGACTTATTTCTCATTGGCATACAAAAATTGTATCTCCTCCACTCATTGATGAGGTGCATTAGTATAGAGTATAACAATAATTGATTTCTAGCACTTATCGCTATGTCAACAATGAACCTTCCCTACACTATGATTAACCCAATTGCTATATTGTTGTAGGAGTATCCTAGGTGTAAGAGCAATCTTGCATCACCCAAAAATATTTTCATTTTAAGATTTTTCTATTTTAATAAAGACTAGTAGATAGGGGAATTACTATTTCTAGGAACTTGCTATTTTTAGTAAGTTTGTCATACAAGCATAGAATGTTTTGATTTTTCACATTAAGGTTCATTTTGGAATTATAAGCCTACCAAAAAAATCGCATTGGTCTAGCTTAAGTATTAGAGAAGTTATTGCATATTTTAAGTGGAAAATTTTGGAGAAAAACATTTAAACTCAGTTTTGAAGGCCTTAGAGGCCTCAGATAAGGTCTGAAAACTCAACAACCCTTTGAGCCTATATATCAGGAGGTGGTATTTCCAAAAAGTGGTAATAATATCCAATCTAAGAAATAGTTCAAGATTTATGCCCTTCCAAAGTTGGGCTACCCAAAATTTCAAAAATAAATGTCAAAGATGTATTTGGCTGACTCAATATGTATTGTTAGGGTCTTTTAGACCTAGGTATTAAGTTTAAATATCTAGAACCTTCTCAAGTGGCATAAGATTACCAATTTAATAAAGGCCTAAACATTATCTAGAACAACTCTTGGTAGTTGTTAGCATCATAGTCTTGTAGATTAATGTAATGAAGGCACCCATGTGGGTTAGCATATTATACTTGTGAATTTTGTAATTTCGCATTTTTGGAAATAATAAGAATTCTATATTTTGTTCTCACATTTATTATTGTTTCTTTGTTTTTGTATGTGTTTATGGTATGAAGGGGAGAGCACCCTTCATCAAGTGGTATCAAAACTAGAGTTCATGAGTGTTTGGATAGATATTTGACTATGAGGTAGTTCATACTAGGACCATGGTTTGGGCTAAGTGTGTAGACAAATCACTAATTGTGAGGTAGTTTGCACTAGGGTTTCAACGAAAGCATGAAAAAATGTCTCTATGAAGAGAGCTTGGAAATACATTTGTAGGTGTTACATTTGAGGGTTTTAAAGCCCTCCAAAGACAAATGTGTAGAGGAATAAATCTTTGTAGAATAGATAAAAGAGAGGATGAGGACAAAGAAGAGGAAAATGTTGAAGTAGAGGCAATTCTAAACCTAGAGGAAGAGAGGTTTTTTAAGGTCATCTCCAATATTTGAAAAAGATGTAAGTTTGAGGTCCCCACATTTTTGGGAAATATTAACCCAAAGGAGCTAATATATTGGGTCAATGAATTGGAGGAGTAATTTAATTATAAATATATTGAGGATCATGATAGGGTTAAGCTTGTGAAGGTGAAACTCAAGGGACATGCAAAGATCTAGTGGCAAGAGGTTTAGCTAGAGTGAAATAGAAAGGGAAAGGAAAAAATTACTAGATGGTACTAGATGATGGCTAAACTAAAGTGAAAATTCATTCCCATGGGTTATGATCTTGATCTATTGAAGAAAATGCAAGGGTTGAAGTAATCGGGAAAATCTATTCAAGAGTATACCAAAGAGTTCTATAGATTTTTCATCAGAACTGGCCATGCAGAAGTTGATAAGGAGAAAGTGGCCCATTATCTTAATGAGTCGGTGTATTATTTAGGAAAAGCTCAATCTAGTTTAAATGAATAGTATTGATGAGGCATACCATTTTTCCTAATATTTGAGGAGAAACTAAGCAATAAAATTGATAACAAGAATAGTGTAAGAGGTCACAGTGGAAGATCTGGTAGACAATCTTATCGAGGCTGTAATGATGATCATAATTAAAAGGATCAAGTTTGAAGTAGTAGTCAGAACTCCAGGGGAAATAATTCCAACCATTTCCATGATCAAAACAATAGAGATTAGAGAGGAAGAGGTAGAGGACAATGATCTGGAAGATGAGGCTTTTGTGGGAAATGTTTTCACTATGGAAAAGAAGGGCATACAGAAGTTCAATTTTCCCAACAATAAGGAAGGATAGATCAAAGAACTAAGGGCTAGGTGAGAGATTTACATGTTGATGAAGATACCAAATCATCACATTTTGAAGATGTTGAAAGAGGAGAAGCCCTAGTTAATAGAAGAGTCCTGCTAAGTGGTGAGAATGAACGTGATCAAAGGAGCTTATTTCACTCAAGGTGTAGATGTGATGATAAGTGTTGTGATGTGATCATTGATGGTGGAAGTACTAGAAATCTAGTGTTAGGAATGATGGTCACAAAGTTTAAGCTTAAGGGGTAGAAACACCCATATCCATACCATATTTATTGGGTGCAAGATGACCACAAGGTCATGGTCAAATGAGCAATGCTTAGTGAAGTTCAAGATTGGAAGCTACTAGAATTAGGTACTTTATTATGTCATACCTATGGACATATGTCATATGTTGCTGGGTAGACCATGGCAGTTTCACAGACATGTTGTACATGATGGGCGAGAAAATACCTACACTTTGACTAAGGATGGAATGAAGCATAAGTTGAAATCATTAAAGGAGAAAGAAGAAATGGTATCTAGTACTGAGAGAATATATTTTGTTGATGGAAAATAGTTTCTGAAAGGTATGAAGTGTGAGCATATATTCTTTTCTATAATTCCAAAAGATAGTAAGGAAGAAGTAGAGGAGACCCCTGAAAAATTTGTAAGTATGTTGGGACAATTTTTTGATATTGTGTGAGATAATATACATGATGGATTTCCCCTAATTAGGAAGATCAGTCAAGAAATGAGTTTGATTCCAAGAGCTAGTTTTCCAAATAAGGCAATGCATAGAATGATACTAGGATAAAGTGAATAATCAAACAAAAAAGTTCATTGAGTTTTTGTAAAAGAGGTTGATTGGAGAGAGTCTGATTCCAAGTGTTGTACCGGTCATATTAGCACTAAAGAAGAATAGAGAATGGAAGATGTGCATAGATTATCATGTTATCAACAAGATCACAATTGGGTATAAATTTTTATTACCATGGATGGATTATATTATGGACTTTTTGAGTGGGGCTGAGTATTTCAAAAAGATATATGTGAAGAGTGGGTACCATTAGATTTGTATGAGAGAAGGTGATGAGTGGAAGACTACTTTGAAGACCAAGGAAGGACTGTATGAGTGGTTAGTCATGCCTTTTGGGATAACCAATGCACCAAGAACTTTCATAAGGGTCATGAATAAGGTATTGAAAGAGTTTCAGGGTAAGTTTTTCATTATTCATCGAGATGATATTTTGATCTTTAATAAGACATTAGAGGAGCATTTGATCTATATTCACAAGGTTTTTGATAAGTTGAGGGAAGAAATGCTGCTGATAAACCCAAAGAAGTGCAATTTTGTAAAGAAGGAGTTGGTCTACTTAGGATTTCTAGTCTCAATAGAAGGTCTAAAAATGGACCTAGAGAAAATGAAGGCTATCCTTGAATGGCCTACTCCAAGAAGTGTGAAAAAGGTAAGATCTTTTCATGGATTGGCTAGTTTTTACAAAAAGTTCATGAGAGGTTTTAATAGTATTTGTACACCCTTGGCTAAAACTATGAGAGGAGATAGGAAAGAATTTAAGTGGACTATAGGAGTAGACAAGAGTTTTAATCTGTTGAGATAGAAAGTTACTAAGCAACCTATTTTGGCAATTCTAGATTTTTGAAAGGTGTTTCAAGTAGAATGTGATGCTAGTGGTACTCTAATAGGAGCTATTTTGAGCAAAGAAGGTAGACCTATTTCTTATTTCAGTGAGAAATTGAATGATGCAAAAAGAAAATATTTAATTTATGATTCAAAATTTTATGCTACAGTTTAAGCATTGAAGAAGTGGAGAAATTATCTTGTTCCTAAGGAGTTTGTTTTGCATACTGATCATCAAACTTTGTAATATTTGAATAGTCAAGGAAAATTGAACCAAATGCATTTGAAGTGGGTTGAGTTTTTGCAGAGCTATACATTATTTTTGAAACATGGGAGTGGGAAGTAAAATAGAGTTGTAGATGCTCTTAATAGAAGATAATTTTTTCTGATAGAAATGTAGTTAAAGATGGTTGGGTTCAAGGAACTTTGTACTTTTTATCTAGATGATCTTGATTTTGGTGAAGCATGGAAAGCTTATACAGAACCGTTTACACTTGACAAGACAAAGTGGTTGGATTTCATGATCTAGGATAGTATGTTGTTCAAAGGAATCCATTTGTGCATTCTTAGATGTTCAATGAGAGAATCTCATCAAGGAGAAGTATAGTGGAAGATTGGCTAGACATTTCACCTAAGATAAAACCATAGCTTTGGTTGATAAGAATTATTATTGGCCACAATTAAAACAAGATGTAAAGAAGTTTGTATAGATTTATAGAGTATGTTAGATAGTGAAAGGAGTGAAGTAGAATACAAGGTTGTATCAGCCATTTCCTGTACCATAGAAGTTGTTAGAAGATGTAAGCATGGATTTTATTCTTGGATTATCAAGGACATAATGTGGGCATGATTCTATTTTTGTGGTGTATGACAAGTTTTCAAAGATGAAACGTTTTATTCCTTACAAAAGGACTAGTGATGTTGTTCAAGTGGAAAAGTTATTTTTTAGAGGATTGGTGAGACTACATGGTCTTCCAAAGAGTATAACTTCATATCAAGATACCAAATTTTTTGGGTATTTTTGGCATACATTATGGAAGAAGATGAAGATAGAGTTGAAGTTCAATTCATCACATCATCCATAGACTGATGGACAAACAAAAGTGGTGAATAGGATTTTGTGAAATTTACTAATTTTTTTGGTTGGAGACAAGCCAAAAGGATGGAATCTAATTTTACTATAGGAAAAATTTGCATATAATAATTTTGTCAACCTAAGTACTGGTAAATCACCATTCTAGACTATATATGGGAGTAGTCCCATAAATTTGTCCCAATTGAGGTAGTTGGATAAAGGAGACATAAGTAGTGTTGAAGCAGAAGAATTTGATGAACATTTGAAGAACATCCATGGGGAGGTAAGGAATCACATCATAAAAATGAATACACAATACAAGGCTAAGGTAGGTGTGAAAAGGAGGTATAAGAAATTTTAGATTAGAGATGAAGTCATGGTTCATTTGAGAAAGGAGCTTATTCCAATGGGTACATATAATAAGATGAAGATGAAGAAGTTTGGACCATGAAAGATAGTGAAAAGGCATGATTTTGGAAATTCTTATGAAGTGGAGTTTCCTATTGAATTGAATATTTCACTAGTATTTAATATTTCTAATTTGATAGAATATTATGAATGAGGTGATGGAGATGAAGTTGCAGAAGTGTAGTGGACTATTCTAGCAACTAGTACAACTACATAGGAGATTGAGGAGATACTGGACAGTCATGTTGGAAAAAGTACGTGAAACATAAATTACGAGGAATACCTAGTCAAATGGAAAGGGAGGCCAGTAGAGGATTCAACATGGCTAGCAAGGGAGGAGGTTAACTGTCTTCATCCTCCTCTAAACACCTGAGATAGGACAAAGTCACTTCTCAAATTACCTCAAGTGTCTGATGTAGGAGCATCTTGGGTTTAAGAGAAATCTTGCATCACCCAAAAAGAATTTATTTTTCAGCCTTCTCTATTTTAAAAAGGACTAGTAGATATAGAGGGTTACTATTTCTAGAAAAATTCTATTTTTAGTAAGTCTTTCATACGAGCTTGGAATGCTATGATTTTCTACATGAAGGTTCATTTTATAATTATAAGCCTACAATAAAAATAACATTGCTCCAACTTAAGTATCAGAGAAGTTATTGTGGATTTTTAGTAGAAATTTGTGGAGAAAAATCTTTGAGCTTAGTTTTGAAGGCCTTAGAGGGCTCAAATGAGGTCTGAAAACTCAATGAAAGGGCATGTATGCCATTTTGAGCATGTAGATCAGGAGCTAGAATTTTTTAAAAGTGGCTATACTAGCCAATTAGAGAAATGGATTGAGGGTTATGGCCTTCCAAAGTTGGGCAGCATGAAATTTCCAAAATAAGAAGTCCATATTTTGTGGTGATAATAAGAAGTCCATATTTTGTTCTCACATTTCTTTTTCTTTGTTTCTATATGTATTTATGGTATTAAGGGGAGCAACCTTCATCATATATTCTATAGAGACATCACACTTGACTTCAAGCTGCTCAAACTATAATCACTGTAAGCTACCCCAATATCTAATTCATCATCACTATAGCTATAGGGATAATATTAAAAATGGTAATATCTCCATTAATTCAAATAAAACCACAACCTTGATTGATCAACAGATAGTGTCACAAGATGAGTAGTCCCTAGAAGTGAAATACTGCAATAGATTCCTTTGGTTTGAGTAATAAATAATCTTTTTTTGTCAAAACATAAAGAGATGCAGTAAGTGATTCCTTATTTGATTACAAAACCATCTAGAACATGCAAAAGGTTAGTAGTGATAGCAAGAAAAAAGGTGAACAAATATTTGCTAAATAATGAGCTCCACCAGTGTCTTCTCACATAGTTTGCTAAGATAGGTTTAGATCTTCTTTATCCTTATCATATTTCACTTGGTCTAGCTTGCTCATCTTCTCCATGTGTTTCCATCTATAACTTGATTTGCTCTATCTAGCCTTCAGTTTTTATAGTTTGATGTTTGGCAACTTGTTGATTCTCAACAAAGCTTCCCTATTGTAATACATTAGTGTGTGTTTGGTAATGTTAAACAATCTCTTTTTTTTGTTTAGGTAAAGTACTTGGTTCTCCTTCATATATGAAAACATAGATCTATAAACTTTTGTTTCCTTCTTTCATTATTCTTCATTTTTTTATGCAAATTCATCAACTCTAACATTTGTAGTTTCCACAATTTTGTTAGTGTTAGTATTCAAACACTTGTATGCCTTGATTTTAGTGGAATGTCCTAAGAATATACCTTCATCACTCATTGCATCAACTTTTTCATTCCTTGCATCTTTCAATACATAGCATTTTCTTCTTAATACTTTGAAATATTTAACATTAGGTGCATAGCCATACCATAGTTCAAAAGGTGTTGTTTTTGTAGCATTCTTGACTTGAATTTGGTTAAGTGTATAAAAAGTAGTATTTATAGCTTATCTCCAATACTTTTTTGAAACATTATTTTCTATCATTAATATTTTTGTAGATTCCATGATTGATCTATTTCTTCTTTCAATTATCCCATTTTGAGGTGAGTCCTTGGTGCAGACATTTATCTTTTCATTCCTTTGTCATTGTAGAATGTATTGAACTCCTCTTATGTGAATTCACCAACTCTATCTGATTTCAAGCATTTGAAAATTTTACTTGTTTCTTTTTCAACTCTATCCAATACTGTTACCCATTTTTTCCTCCTGCCAAAACTTGAATTTAAACTCAACCCATCCAACAGTCACTTCCATGTTTAATATTATTTTAGTGCCTCAAAAATATCAAAAAAATAAATGATAAAACCTTATGTTATGTTCTGTCCGCCTACAACTTTCTATGCCATTAGATTTGGTTCAGATCTACGTTGGGGGCTTTCCTGCATTCTCCAAATGCACAATCTTTAAATATTGTGGGAAAGCCCCTTTGCGACACGTGGTTCAGTGGGTCCTTATTTTTTAGGTGGGTCCATTTTTTCTGAACCATCGTAGACAGGGTAGGTAGGGTGGCAGGTTGAGCTAGCAATTTGATTGGTGCCCACTTCCTCACATTTTATTTTCTAATAGACTTTCGAAGCATGCAGGCAAGTGCCCTAGCAACACGTCTGGATGATGTCATAGTTGATCTTGCAAAGTTTTAGAAGACATAGATTTTGAACACTATAGATACAAATCAGATCAACGGCTAGCACATCCTCACAATATGAAGTTGCAAGGTTTTTTAAAAATGCGGACATTCTCACCATCCGATGCGAACAGATCTATGGCTGAGGCTTCCCTGCATTATCAAGATGCAAAGATTTTAAATATTGCGAGGAAGCACTTTGATGCTGCATGTCCCTATGAGGCCTATCTCTTCATGAGTCATCAAGTAATGCCAAGTGGTTTTGCATCACGCTGAGTTTTTGTACAGGTTACCAAAGTGGTGCAAAGTGTCATGGGCCCAGATTATGTGAGCAAGCATAGAATACAGAAGATTTTCTTGATCGTTGATCTCATGGAGATCAATAACCAAGGCTTTCTTGCTTTACCAAGATGTGAGGAGAATAAAAATTATGGGGCAATACCTAAAGGGCATGTGTCCTGGTGACCTGGCTAGGGTATCAACGGTGCTAACAGTTAGTGTAGCCACAATGATCAAGGTTTTGGGATGGCGCAATTAGTTTAAAAAAAGCATGGTCAACTTGGGAAGACCTGTGAGAGGTGGCAAAAAATAAAATATCATTGGTCCATGTGGCCCATTCTCATCCCAGTGTCTAGTTGACCTACTGACCCTACTGATTCATGAGTTAGAAATGAAGGAAAACTATGATTTTTGCATGAATTTGACCCTCATGGTCGATTCCAACTAACATCGAGTGAATGAAAAACAAAGAGAAAGACTCTACCACCCCTAATCCCATCTATCTACCTGGTTAGAACTATTTAATGGCATCATTTCTATCTTCTCAGGGCCTTGTTTCCACAGAGATTAGATATCATTACATTTAGATCTATGCTCGTATTAGATTTGCATCTGGATCTCCATGATTATTCTTTGTAGGGATTAATGGTAGTAGTTGTAATGCCAGTTGGAAAAAATCTCAGTCATGCTTGAACTATAAAGACAATTTTTGTAAATTTTGCAAAGGTCAAACCTTCTCTAATTTCTCTAATATTGCTTTGCAAATCTTCAGTGTAAAATTCCCTTTGCCTCTAAATTGAATGACATCATGCTTATCTCCTTCAACCATTGGTGTGAAAGTACAAGAATCCTCTGCCTCTCATTGATGTTTTGAAGAAATCTATGATATGCATGACTGTATCTCTTTAACCTATGAATGATATATAAGGAAATCTCACTTTCCTTGTGTCATTCATTCTAGTGTTTTGATCTGCATGTGCTTGTTGGATTAAAACAAGTCTGAATGTGTATATCTTTTGGTGTCATAATGCTTCAATAGTGCATGTATGGGCACAAATTGGTTTGAACACTCTATTTTGGTGCATCACCTCTTTAGATTAGAATAGGTAGATTTTCTTCCATGCTCTCCTTCTCCCTTTTTCTCTCTAAGAATAGTTAGGTGCACCTTGATAGTAAGAGGAAGTTGGCCTTCTTCGGAGATTCAACCGCACAGTTCAAGTCCCATAGCTTGGAGGTTGTTTCCATGTTTCACAAGGTTGTCCTTAGGTAAGACTTTGGACAAGGGTGCAAACCTCTATGACAATAGTTTTTGGCACACCCACTGGGACTTATATCATAAGATTTCAAATCTTCTTGTGTCAAAAAGGAAGATTTCAAGATTAATACCGAGGAGATAGTACTGGCTTCAGTGTTCAAGCCTTCAAGAGGCTCATGCTTCAAGTACTTGGTGACTTTGAGCTTCAAATACATCTAGTTCTAGACCAAAGTTGCAGTAATTCATGCCCAAAGTTGAAACAAGGGCTTCTTCTAGAGGTAAATTTGAGTACCAAGAGCTTTCATTTTCAAATCCCAAAAGAAGGAGGACTAGAGTATCTTTATCACCAGTTAGGAATGCAATAGTAACAAATACACCTACAAGATCTATTTCAACCCCTCCTACTATTAGATCTCAGCCTAGGTTACCATCAACATAGGTCAATAGATCACTTGTCTATATGGCACAACCCAGAGCTCATGCTTTTGCCACCTTTAATGGTGGTAGTCCTCTTTTACTGGCCCAAAGACATGACATACCAATAGCTGCACTTAAAAGTATACCAGAGTTTACTAGTGAAACTTCTATCTCTCCCTTAGAACACATTCAAGAGGTTGCAAATGTTTGTAATATCCATGGTATTACAAAAGATGATGTTGCAGTTAGGCTTCTAGCCTCATCCCTGAAAGGAAAAGCACTAAAGTGGTATAGAGGGTTGGCTCATGGTTCTATAATAGATTGGGATGGATTAAGAGTAGGACTATGTAAACACTTTGAGGGAAAAAGTGACCATTTGTCACTTTTAAAATAGTTGACTACTATAAAAAGAGCCCCCCATGAATTTATGACTGATTTCAACTATAGATTTCAAAAGACATGGGATAGAATACCTGCTTCAATAAAACCTACCCCTGGTAATGCCTTCTTGCATTACCTCAGAGCTTTTAATAGTGACATTGCCACTACAATCCAAACTATGGGAGGAGATACCTTTCCTAATGCTTATGACATAGCAATAAATTTAGAAAACATACTAATACAAGGAGGTAAGCTAGCTCCAAGGCCTCCCATGCCTTTCTTTCCTGATGTTCCAAATCACCAACCAAAAATGGCTCCTCTTCCTACAACTCCCACATCACAATCCCTTGCTCTAGTCCCTCAAGCTTCTACATCTTCAAATGGAATAGATGAGATCAAGGAAATGATGCAATCTATGATGTTGAACATAGATAAGAGATTGCACGGCCAGGAAAAGAAATTGGAGGATAGTTTCTCTGTGATGAAGAAAATGAGCAATAAGGTGGTGACTTTAGAGAGATAGCAAGCTCAAGGTATCAAGGCTCCTCAATTGCAACATCAAACTCTAAATAGTGGTAGGCCTACAAATCAGAATTATGGGAACAATTCTTTTGATCAGAGTAGGTAGAGTAGTCACACTTCAACCTCAAATGTGAACCAAAGTAGGGCCATAGTCCCTCAAAACAACATGGCCCAAGATCAAGATTTTTGTCCCTCCTATAACTACTCCTATGCTCGTTGCATGTGTCAGAAGGCTAAATATTATTTGGCTTTGACCATCCAAGAGCCTACAGTAGGATAATCATAAAAGGAGGACCAAGTTAAGGAGGCCTCATATATTTAGGGACAAGGTGATTGCTCCTTTATGAATCATCAGGTGGAGGAACATTGTAATGTAAACCAGGATTCCATTGCTCACAATACTAGGAGAAAAAGAAGAGCTATTGAAGATGTTGCCCCTCCTCCTAATCAGGCCTCAACTTCAAATGTGATGCCTCATGAGTAATCAGAAGTTGATGATCAATCAAATGTTTTTCAGCAGCAAAGGCAAAGTAATGTTAGAAAGGATGTGAGTGATCCTCCAATTGTTCCATCTCAACCTCCTGCAAGGACAGCTCCCAAGGTTTCTACCAAAGTACCTACTACACCATTCAGTGTGGTAGAAAAAATAAAGAAGACAAATGTGAATATTTCCATGTGGGATTCCATTGCTACTATACCCATGCAAAAGAGGTTGTTGCAGCAAGAGTTGGAGAGTATTGAATCAAATCATTAGCCACCCAGCATGGAAAGTGCCACAAGCCTAGTATAACCATTGATGGAGGAAGAAGCAAGTAAAAAGGTTAGACCCCCTCCATTTTATGTCTCTCTAATTATAGGGAATAAACTAGTCCATAATTACATGATTGATTCAGGGGCTAGTAGTTCAGTGATGCCTAGGTGTGTTGCCCACGCTTTAGGAATGAAATATGAACCCATTATTAGGGATGTGTTATAGTTGGATGGTAGTACTATCAAGACTATAGGGATCCTTAGAAATGTGGAAATGGCCCTACATGCATGCCCTAGTTGTACTATAACTCAAGATATATCCGTTGCTGAAGTCAAGCCACATTTTGCCATCTGTCTATCAAGAGACTTCACTGCCTAAATAGGTGGTTACATATCCTCTGATTGGTCATATATGGTTTTTAGAATAGGATATGGGGCCAAATCTTCAATTAGAGTAGAGCTTCTAGCCATCCATCATACTGAACCCTACATCCCTAATCTCATCAACATGAATTGCACTATCCTAGAAGTGGATAAGAATGACATAGTGATTGAGCCTACTAGTTCCCTAGCAGAGATACCTAATTTTCTCTTGGATGAATGGGCTAATGCATATCAATTTGATCCTATGTCAGAGACCCTTGAGACAGGCCTCAGTACATATTGTATATTAGAGAAAAATTCTCTAGTCCCAAATCTTGTGGAGAATAAAGAAGATATGAGTGGGATATGGAGTATGTACTTTGATGGCTCAAGAAATAAGAATAGATTAAGGGCTAGCATGATGTTGGTTTCTCTTGCACAAGTAAGGTACTACTCTTTCAGGCTCCAGTTTAGTTGCACTAACAATGTGGCTGATTATTAATCTTTGATTCAAGGTCTCCTACTTGCTCAGAAAAGAGGGATCCAAGCCTTAAGGGTATATGGAGATATTGAGTTGGTGGTTAATCAAGTGAGAAATCAAAATGTCACCAAGAATGGTTTGCTCAAGTCTTAAAAACATAGGGTATGGGATTTTCTTGAAGGTTTCAATGCATTTAATATTCAAAGCATCCCAAGAAGAGAAAATAGACATGCTGATAGACTTGCCACAATTGGTGCATCTCATGATGTGCCAAGGAATCTTGAAGAGGAGAAGAAGAAAAAAATTAGGGTGGTAGTAAGGCCTGCCATCCCTGAGAATAGTATCCATTCATAAGTGTTTCAATCTAATGAAAAAATTGTAAGCTTCTTGCAGAATGAAGTAGAATTTTCAAATAGAAACCAGTCAAGACTACAGGATCAGTATGGTGATCAAATCATTAACCTAAGTTCCAAAAATTTTCCTAAGTGTCTCATTACTTTAGAGGTTTTAATCCTGATGATCAAGCAAGAGATAGAATCATGAACTTAGCTACTGACAAGGATGATCACACCCCAGTCATGGTTGCTGATGGAAAATCCTTAAACATGGGGAAGGTATGTTCTGAGATTGAGCAAGAAAGATTTATTCATATATGTCAAGGATTCAATGATATATTTTCTTGAACATATGATGATTTAAATGGTTTTGACCCAAGGTTGTTTTAGCATACCATAGATTTAATTGATAATGTCAAACCAGTGAGACAAAAATAGAGGCTAGTGAATGCCAAGATTGAGCCCTTAATGATAAAAGAGCTATCCAAATTGATTGAGGCCAATATAATTTTCCCCATCAAGAACTCATCATGGGTAGCAAACCTTGTCCTTGTTAGGAAGAAGAATGGAGAAATTAGATTGTGTGTGGAATTTAGGGACCTTGACCAAGCTTCCCTTAAAGATCACCATCCTCTCCCTTCCATGGAGCAGATTTTGTCCAAGGTCAATGGTTCAAGGAGGTTTTCATTTCTTGATGGATTTTTTGGCTACAATCAAGTACCGGTCAAAGAGTTTGATAGATACAAGACTTTATTTACCACTAAATGGGGTACCTATGCTTATTGTAAGATGCCATTTGGGTTAACCAATGCAAGTGCTACATTTTAGAAGGCAATGGAGATGGCCTTTAAAAGAATGATTGAAAAGTTTGTATTAGTTTACCTTGATGATATCACAGTTTATTCAAAGAACATGGAGGATCATTTTGATCATCTTAGATAGGTATTCTTAAGGTGTAGAGAGTTTGGGGTATCCCTTAAGCCAAGAAAGTGTGTCTTTGCCACCAATCAAGGAAAATTATTAGGATACATTGTCTCTGAGGATGTTGTAACCATTGATCCAAAAAGAAAAAAAGCAATACTTTCTCTCGCTCTTCCTAAACATAAGAAAGGGTTACAAAGTTTCCTTGGTAGGATAAATTCTGTGAGAAGATTTATCCCTAATCTTGCTACCATGGTAAAAACCCCTTAAAGCTATGCTCAAGAAAAGTATGGTCTTTGCATGGACCAAGGAAGGGAGAGAAAGTTTTGAAGAGATCAAGGTAGCCATAGCCTTAGCCCCTACTCTTATTAATCCAAACTTTGAAAAGGATTTCATCCTTTATAACCTAGGTAGTGAGTCAAGAAATTATGTTGTCTTGACCCAAACAAATGATAAAGATGAAGAGCAACCCATAGCCTTCTTTAGTGAAGGGCTTAAAGAGTATGAAGACAAATACAACTATGTAGAGAAGTAAACCCTTGTAGTCATCAGAGCTTTAAAGAAATTTAGAAACCTCTTGTCTCATAATAAAGTTCATTTGTTAGTACCCCATGCCAGCATGAAGGATTTCCTTTTGAGCAAAGATATTAGTGAGAAAAGAACTGGCTGGATTACTAAAGTAATGGAATATGATGTTGATATCTAGATCACCAAGCTAGTAAGAGGGAAAGGGTTGTGTAAACAGATGATATCATCTCAAGAACTAGACGAGGAAGTAGTTATGATCCTAATAGAACAATAGGAGGCAAGAAATGATGATCCAAGGAATTGGATGGATGATATGAGGAATTTCTTGTTAGGCAATGGATATCCTCAAGGGTTAGATAGAACTAAAAGGAGACAGTATAGATTATAGTCAATTCCTTATGTTGTAGTTGATGGTATCATTTTTAGGAAATATTATAATGGAGCCCTATTAAGATGCATTGACATAGACCAAGCTGAAAGAATGATTAGAGAGCTTCATGATGGTCCTGATGGTGGTCACTTCTCAGCAAGAACAACTGCAATGAAGGTCATGAGGGCTAGTTACTACTAGCCATCCCTATTCCATGATTGTCATGGGTATGCGAGGAAATGTGGGAAATGTTCTTTCTTTTTTGGTAAGCAAAAGCTTGTAGCTCTTCCTCTTCATCCCATTCAGGTGGACTAGCCTTTTGCTAAATGGGGATTGGATTTCATAGGCCCTATTAATCCTCCTTCTAGTTCTGGTCATAAATAGATTTTAGCTACTACAAACTACTTCACTAGATGGACAGAGCCAGTTGCATTAAAAGATGCCACAAAATCTTTAGTTGTTGAGTTCCTTGATGGAATTGTGACTAGGTTTGGTGCCCCTTCAACCATTATTTTAGATAATGAAAAATCTTTTATGGGAGCTCAGATTTGTGCATGGGCAGTTGATCATAATATCTACTTAAGCACATACTCAAACTACTATCCTCAGGGTAATGGTTTGGCTAAGTCCTCCAACAAAAACCTAATTAGGACTATGAAAAGAACTATAAAGGATAACCAGAGGTGTTGGCATCAAAATTTGAGGACTACATTGTGGGCTGATAGGATAACACCTAAGAGGTCATTAGGGAATTCACCATTCATGTTAGTATATGGTAGAGAATCTAGGCTTTCAATTTCATTAGAATTCTCATCCCTAGAACTAGCTCATCAACTAGAGCTAATTGAAAATAATGCCATGATAGTGAGAATGGAAAAGTTGATGGAGTTGGAAGAAAGAAGAAATTAGGCTGTGCAGACCCTAGACACACATCAACAGTAGGTGAAAAAGAGCTTTGACAAGAAAGCTAGGGTCAAAACCTTCAGGGAGGGTGAATTGATCTGGAAATGGGATATATACAAGGAAAAACTAGGGAGGCACTCAAAATTTGATACACTATGGAGTGGTCCCTATGTGATTGTAAGTTGCAAGCAGGCCAATGCTTTTCAATTGAGCAAGACTGGTGGTAAAATTTTGCCCATCCCAGTCAATGGGATCTATCTCAAACTATGTTTCTGAATGAGGAAGGTCTCATGTATATATTAGTGTAGCTCTATTTATGTAGTTTTTTGCTTTCCAAGAAGTGCACAAGCACATGTTTCTCTCTGTGAGATAGCTAGTTTCCAAGTTTTGAAGGCTACAGAAAGTTTTTCTTTGGGTTCCAGTTGCAGAGACAAGGTTTTCAGTGTTTTACTACCACGAAGGTAGGGTTAAGGTTTCATAGTGCACTAATCTACAATTTTTATGACCCTGTAGCCCAATGGATGCACAAGGTCACTAGTTATATGCATAGCTAGCTTGCGTCCCCTCTGAGTTGCTAGAGATGTTACCCATTTTTGCCTCCTGCCAAAATTTGAATTTAAACCTAGCCCATCCAATGATCACTTCCATGTTTAATATTATTTTAGTGCTCAAAAAATATTTTTAAAAAAATGATAAAACCTTATGTTTTTTTCCATTGGCCTTTAACTTTCTGAATCGTTAGATCTGGTTCAAATCTATGATGGGCACTTTCCTGCATTCTTTAAATGCACAATCTTTAAATATTGCGGGAAAGCCCCTTAGCAACATGTAGTTCGGTGGGTCCTTGTTGTTCAAGTGGGTCCATTTTCTCTGAGCCATCACAAGCAGGGTAGGTAGGGTGGCAAGTTGAGCTAGCAGTTTGATTGGCACTTGCTTCCCAATATTTTATTTTTTGAAAGACTTTTTGACAATGCGGGCAAGCACCCTAGCAACATGTGTTTAGATGATGTCACAGCTGATCTCGTAGAGGTTTAGAAGACACATATTCTAAGCACCATAGATACAAATCAGATCAACGACTCATGCATCCCCACAATATGAAGTTGCGAGGGTTTTAAAAAATGCAGGCATGCTTCCTTGTGACATGTGGAAGGAATGATGTCATGGGCCAGCCCTTCTCACAAGGTGATGCATGAAGAATTCTCACCATCTGATGTGAATAGATCCATAGCTGAGGCTTCCCCACATTATGGGGAAGCACTTTGCTGCCATATGTCCTTGTGGGGCCTATCTCTTTATGAGTCATCAGGTGATGCCAGGTGGTGCCGCATCATGCTGAGTTGTTGTACAAGTTACCGAGGTGGTGCCAAGTGGCATGGGCCTAAATTATGTGACCAAGTGAAAAAGATAGAAGATTTTCTTGATCGTTGATCTCATGGAGATCAATGACTAGGGCTTTCCCACTTTATCAAGATGTGAGGAGAATAAAAATTGTGGGGAAGTGCCTAAAGGGAACATGTCCCAGTGACCCAGCTAGGGTATCAACGGTGCTAACAGTTAGTGTAGCCACCACGGTCAAGGTTTTGGGATGGCACAGTTAGGTTAAAAAAAGGATGGTCAACTTGGGAAGACCCCTGCGAGGTGGAGAAAAAATAAAAGATCGTTGGTCCTCGTGGCCCATTCTTGTCACAGTGTCTAGTTGACCTATTGAACTTGCTGATTCATGAGTTAGAAATGAAGGAAAACCAAGATTTTTGCACCAATCTGACCCTCATGATCAATTCCAACCACCTTCAAGTGAATACAAAACAAAGAGGAACACTCTACCACCCCTGATCCAATCTATCTACCTGGTCAAAACTATTTAATGGTGTCATTTCTATCTTCTCAAGGCCCTGTTTCCATAGAGATTAGATATCATTACATCTAGATTTGTGCTCAGATTAGGTTTGCATCTGGATCTCCATGATTATTCTTTGTAGAGCTTAATGGCAGTAGTTGTAGAGTAATGTCAGTTGGAAAAAATCTCAGTCATGCCTAAACTATAAAGACAATTTTTGTAAATTTTGCAAAGGTCGAACCTTCTCTGATTTCTCTTATATTTCTCTGTGAATCTTCAGTGTAAAATTTCATTTGCCTCTAAACTGAATGACATCCTGCTTATCTCCTTCAGCCATTGGTGTGAAAGTGCAAGAATCCTTTGCCTCTCTTTGATTTTTTGTAGAAATCTATGATCTGCATGACTGTATCCCTTTGATCTATGAATGATATATAAGAAAATCTCTCTTTCCTTGCGTCATTCATTCTAGTTTTCTAATCTACATGTGGTTGTTAGATTAAAACAAGTCTAAATGTGCATATGTTTTGGTGTCATAATACCTCAATAGTGCATGTATGGGCATAGATTGGTTTTAACACTCTATTTTGGTGCATCACCTCTTTAGATTAGAATAGGTAGATTTGCTTCCAAGCTTTGCTTCTCCCTTTTCCTCTCCAAGAATAGTTAGGTGCTCCCTGATAGTAAGAGGAAGTTGGCCTTCTCTGGAGATTCAACCTCCAAGTTCAAGTCCCATAGTTTGGAGGTTGTTTCCATGTTTGACAAGGTTGTCCTTAGGTAAGACAAGGGTGCAAAGCTCTATGACAACAAATACCACTTAAATTTTTTTAAAGTATCAAAATTTTCCTAGAGAAACACCACAATCATCATTCTAGAGAAATCATCAACACATTCGATAAAGTACTTGTCACCATAATAAATTTTCTCTCCAATAGGACCACATAAATCAATATGAACCAACTCTAAAATATCATCAGAAGAATGAGTCTTTCTCTAGTGAAACTAGACTTTGTCATTTTTCCCAATTGACATTGTTTTCACACCAATTTATCAAGTTTTATTAATCTTGGTAATCCTCTTACTCTTTCCACTTTCCTAATGCTAACCAAATTATCAAAGTTGACATGACATAACCTCTTATTCCATAAGCAAACATCTTCAAATTGTACAAATAAACATGTATTTTTAGATTGGTCTAGATAGAACAAGTTATCTCTTGTTTGATCTCCACTTCCAATCAGCTCACTAGTAGCATCCTAGATTTTTTTCCTTCTTGTTTTTAAACTCAACTTAGTAGCCTTAATTATTCAGTTTTGAAACACTCAATAGACTATATTTCAGTCTATCAACCCAATATACATTATTACATCTAATATTTTCATATAAATGGTGCATCATTTCCAAACTTAACTCAACTTCCATTATAGTGTTCTACCTTTTCAAACTTACTTGTATCACCAATCATATGATGTGAGAAACCACTATCAATTATCCATTTATTACTTTTACTAACATGTGAAATAAGAGTAGTTTTCTCAAACATTTCATCTTCATCAAATTTATCTTTTCTTGTAACATAAAAAAATTCTTCATCATGTTCATCAAAATCACTTTTAGGAGCATCTTCTTCAACAATGTAACAAGATTTCTTACATTTTACCTTATATTCTTTATTACCTCAATTTTCTCTATTATCTCTCCTTCCTTGGTATTTGTTGTCTTTCCTTTCCTCCTTTTCAATGTTGTTAAGATACATTGCATAAATATGATCAACTTTATTACATGTAAAACATATTATAGGAAGTTCACCTTTGTATATTCCTTTTCCTCTTGGTATCCTTCTTACCAATAATGCTTCTAAATCTTCAAAGTCATAATCTTATTCACTATCACTATCTATAGGATTACTTTTTTATTTTTTTCTTTGTTTAGATCCATCAAGGGTTAGATGAGACTTGAAAGCACATTCAAAACTAGAAGGTGTATAATTATCAAAATTTGACAATTCAAATGCAACGAGTCTCCCAATTAGACTATCCAAGGTCAGATCATTACCAAGTGTACATTTTAGTTCTTATATTGTAGACACTCTAATGGATAAATAGGAATTAGAGTTCTTAATACCGTTGTAATCATAGTCTCTTTAGATATGTCTACTCTAACTCCTCTAATGGCATTCACCACTTCTTTGATTCAACCACAATAATATGTATTAGTTTCTCCTTCTTGCATTCTCATGTCATCAAACTTGCCTCTCAAACTTTCAGCTTTAGCCCTTGAAAAATATTTTTCTCTCCACCATGAACACATTTTCTATGTAGTAGTGCAATCCTTTACATCGTAAAACACATCATAACTTAGGGAATATGCCAAATCTATCATCATTTGATTGTGCTCCTTCTTCTCTTTTATTTTCTTAATTGTCATGGTTCTAGGTGCTTCTATGTATTTGTTATGCAAGTAGTATAGTGTAGAATCTCCATCTCTAGATAGATGCAATCTCATTAGTCATTGTCATATTGGGAAGTTCACTTTGTTCATCTTGGGTATCTCTCTTGTACATCTTTATCTTTAGCTTAAGATCCTTAAAATTTCCTTGCAAGCACTAAATCTCTTATACCAATTGTTATAATGATAAGTGTACAAAGGGTGGGGGGGTGAATCTATTATCCTCAGGTCTAGATGTACCAATACTACTTTTCATAACTTCAAACTACTTAATCAAACTCATATATCCACTTGATCCATATAAATTATCATCATTAATCTAACTTATTCATATCAACATGTAGCTCTCTATTTTAGTGTATGCCAAATTCCAGAGACATATAATAGTAAATAGCATGAAACATAAAAACAACATTCACACAAATATGACACTAGGATTTAACATGGAAACCCAATTTGGGAAAAGCCACAAAGTAACATGCTACAACTTTTTTTACTTTTCTAAAGTGAGCTTGATTAAGATCCAACCCTATTAAAGATTTTAAAACACACTATTAAGCTTAACCCTATTAAAGGATTTAATCACCTTGTTAGAGGTCTTCAAAACATTCCATAAGAATGTCTCCTTTATTAAAGGATTTACAATATGATTGTTCTCTCAACCTTGATTAAGGAAAATTTTACTACCACAATGGTTAGAAAGTAGCAACTAGGGTGATCTGATAAAATAAAACTCACTTTGCATGTTTGAATCTCTATTTGGCCCATTCTTGGTTCATTGACTAGTCTTCATCATGCTCTCCATCTCTCATATGCTTGGAAACTCTTCAAGCAATCTCACTTTCACCAAATTATCACTTTTCCTCTACAACTCTTGTTCGTCCACTAACTTCACAATTTTTCTAGACAACAACCATTGTAAAACATCTCATATGTCTCCTTAAATAGGAACTTTAATATTTTGTCACTTTAACATTACTATAGATCTTAGGGTTTGATTAGATTCATTGAATCTATTTATCATTTATCTTTCTTCTACTTTTCTTGAAACTTTCATAAACTTCTCATTGAATAGATTTTCCTTAGATCCCTCATCAATATTAATTCATGCTTTAAATATACCAACTCAATAATGCTCATATTTTACATATTTTGACTATTTCTTAAATTAAACAATGTCAACCTCAAATCCTCATGATTCTTTATCAAAGTATTAATTTGATGAAACTTGGTCATCACTAGGCAGTTCAATCACTACTGATTTTTCTTTCTTAGCTTACACTAGCTTCCTCATCCATCTTTGTGCTTGGTCACTACTTTTGATTTCCTCCATCCTGCTCAGTCATTATCATCACTTGACTAATACTTAAGTTTCTTAATCTTCTACTAGGTACTACTTAAATTATTCATTGACCTAGTAACCTTTTACTCTATAATGCTAGTTTTTTACTCAACTTCTTGATTTTCATCAATCATCTCTTCTAAACTTCAACTAAAATTTATTCTAAACTTAATTCAATGATCAAGCAACATAGCATCTTGGAAAATACTAACCAATAAAGTTACCCTTGTATTTCCATCATGCTTACTCTCCTTTACTTAACTTATTTACTAGTTCACCTTGTTATCTCTCTTTTCAAATCCTCTTCATCATTCAATAAATATGACACTCTATACTATTAGAAAATATCTTACCGATAAGGTTTGAGATCAATGATCTAACATAAAAATAATTCCAATTTTATATCAAACAAACTTTTAGGGTTTTCATTTGTAATCAAATATCACAATTTTTAAGAAAATACTTAACACAAAAACGTGTGAGTGAGAAAGATTTGGGATGATAGACATAAGGATAATACTATGTGAAAGAGCCAAGGAGATTACTATTTTTGCAGCTACATGAACAAGATAATCCAATAGAGGTAGTCATTGTGAAAAAGGGAAACAACCAAGTGAGTGCATAGTGCATGACACGAATAGAGATAGAGTGTAGGGGAAGCGATACTCAACCTAGAATAGCAATGGAAGATCAAAGAATCTTCAAGGAGCCAAAGAAAAGGTTCTATTATCCAAGGTGTGCTAGATACTCAGATCTATTACTCTAGTTTTCTTTCTAATAATTGCATCTATTGTAAGCCTTTAGCAAGGAAGACTTCTAATAAGTTGTATAAATCCTCTAACATGGTATCTATCAAAAAGGGATCTAAATCCTCTAGAGAGGTAGTCTTATTAGACTAATTATAATTCTAATAGGTTACCAATATTTGTAATAGGATAAATTCTCTAAAGGAACAAATGTAAGCTCTTAACTAAGCACTCTTTTAATTTCAAGGAAAGGCTAGTGTGAGTTTATTCCCATTATCTTTTTCATCCTCTCATCAATGGTTTCCATGTATGAATATCTATGTCATTGATGTATGTTACTGCATGGAATTTTTTATGGTTTGACTTCTCATCTTTCAACATTTTTTTAATTATTAAAGAGGCAGTAACTAAGTATGTTAAAATGATCATTAGACTAACTCATAGAATTTTGAGTAAAGGTACACATTCAGCCCCTATTAGTTCATGTTGGGACCAAATAGAATTTACTTTCTCACAACTTGTATCAGAGAAGTAGGTCCTTAAAAAGAAATATTAACATCTTGAGGAGATCTAGATATCTTTTTATTTTAGAAAAGAAAGTCTAAAGTATGATTGAATCAATTATGACAATGGGAAGGAAAAGATGAAGACTCATCTTCTATGTATTTTATGTAATATTGACTATGACATTGAATAAGAAGGAGGTAATAAAAGAACACAAGCTTGACACCTGTAAAGAAAGTGACAAAGAACTATTGATGCAAAAGATTATTTCTAGAAAATGACTATTGTCATATCTACCTGAAATAGAATATGGAGAGGTAAGATCTTTAAGATTTGCATATAAAATTTAGATTGCTTTATAGAATATATTTAAAGGTGATATATGTTTAAGACATGCTAAGACTACTAGATTGCAAAGTTGGATATGCATGTTTAAGGATGCTAAAATTAATGAATATGAAAATTTGAGAGGCTATTTTGCTAGAATATCAAAAAAATTTGTTGCAATAAAAAGTTGTGGAGGATCTAAGATAAAAGATGAAATTATGTAGAAAATTTTGTAGACTTTGACACCTGCTTAACTTTAAAGGGCACAAATGACTAAATAAACTATTCCCTACACACCAAAATTTATAAAGTAGACTCTTCTTGTAAGATTGTAGCCATTTGAATTATGGATGAAATAGAATCAAGAATTTCCTAGAGTAGAAATAGTTTTTAGTGTATAGAAGGACAAATCTATGTTTATTAGCCCCAATTGATGTTGTAATTGATAGTGGGATATTTTTAGGTGATGATGCTATGAATGTATCTAAAATATTCATATTAGTTTTTATATTATCATTGATGTCAAAGTCTTAGTTGGCTAAACATTATGATAACTCAAAAAAGAACCATATCATTAGATTGATGAAGAGGATTTGAAGAAAATATGATGAAGTCATAGTTGATATGTAAGGTATTCAATGGGTACATGAATTGAGTGGGACAATTATTATGTAATATTGGTTTGATTATTTTATAATCACGTATTTTTAAGAAGTATTAAAGATTAGATGCTTAATTGAGTCACAGGGTTAATGAAGAGAGATTCTACTCACTAAGTGACTACAATATATCCCAACTGATTTTAAAGAAGGAAGAAGAACATAATAGTTCTTAAGAAAGTCGGTATTAACCAATTTATATATTGCTCAAGTAAATGTAATGTTTACTGAGTGACAAATAGATGAACAAGTTTGATAAATTGGAATCTAAGGCCAACTTTTAGTAAAAATTTGAAAGTTTGAGAAGGTCTAAAGAGAGAGTCAAAGTTTGTTACAAGGTCAACGATAGAGAAAATTCAAGAAGGATTTGATGAATGAAATTGAAGAAGGATAAGGATGGACACAAAGTCCTATGTAAAGTTATATTTTATATGTAACTATTGAGCTAAAATTTACATGATGCTTAATCATAGGAATCCTTTTGAACTCCTCTCTTGAAAAGCTAATCTACAATCAACTCCAAGGTTCCATGCAATCTTGTGACCTACTAGAATCCGCTCAGTTGAAGATAAATATATTTGTTCATAGTGAGGCCTTTGCTAGTTCTAACCAATTTAGATATGATTTTGAATTTTCTTTCTATCTCAAAAGAATAACCACACAAAAAAAGAAATATATTTTTTGTATTTTCTATTTTTTTAATAAATGCAATCTAACAATAAAAGTATATAAATTTCTAATTTAGCTAAGGGTTAGTAAAGTAAATAATGAAGATAGATTTATAAGAAGTTTAAGCAAATAACATAAAAATTAAATGGACATAAGCTATAGAAACAACACATCTATGAGTTGAGTCTTTGAAAATATCGATAGGTAACCAATGAAAAATAGGAGCAACACTTCCTTAATTCCATTGATGCAATCATTGATGGGAATTTAGTAACCATAAGATGTTTCACTTTTCATCAAATCAAAAGGCCACATAAAGTGCACTCATGTGAGACAAAAAGCTATGTAGGAACAATATGGATGATCTCTTCTCAAACTAAGTACGTTAGTAGAATTTGTAGAATCATAGCAAACACCAAAATTAAAAGATCACACAATTCAAATAACATAATAAAACTACTAGCTCAATTACATTCCATGAACATACATTCACAAAATATAACACACTTAGGCAAGAATCACTACAGTTCAAATGCGAGCACCAATAGCATATATTATTGCATCAAAATAATAGCGACCTAGAATACATATTTAATTCCTCAATTTATAGGAAATCATCTCCTCAATTTGTGTTGAGATTGAGAGATTCCTTCATGCAAATATATTCTTCTAAACTAATAAAAAATATCTATTTATGTACAAACTGACTCTCTAACTAGTGCTAAGTAGGACTCCATCCTTATTTATATCATTTAATGGATGCATGAGTCTTTACATGTCTAAAAACAAAGAAATCATGAGAAAATAAGAAGAAGAAAGCCCTTAGATGATGTAGGAGTGTTTGGAAGTGCCAAAAATAGAAACTCCATCTTTATTAGGTGTTTGTAGGAGTTAAATTGTCATCAGAATGCATTTTCGGTGCATGGAAAGCTCTAAATTTGGAACTGGCAATTAACTAATGGTGCACCTCTAAAGAAGTACACCTAGGGAAAAGCACATTTGTGCACCTTGCACACCTGTGCACTTGTGCACCTTGGAAGAAATTTGTGCAAGGTGCTTAATTCACCAAAAAATCAAAGTTCTTAGTTTTGAAAATTATTTTTGGGTTTTACTCTAATCGGGTTTTAGATCACTTTTTTGTACTTACTTTGATTCTTTTGATGATTTACACCCTCTTTATAGGAAAAAACTTTCATGGACTTGAACTCCTGCTTCTAAAATCCAAGGTACCTGTATTGAATCTTGTCATTAATAGTTGCATAAGATGAGGAAACTATTCTAGTTCATGTATCCAACCTCTGTATCTTTGATCTTCAGTGTAAATTTCTTGTTTCTTTCTTCTCTCTAACTACCTGATCCCTCTCGATTAGAGACCACGTGATCCATCTTATCCAAAACAATCAAATGTTTGAAACATTTTCATACTTTTTTACAAGTTTTTCTAGGTCTTTTTAACTAGCCTTTTCGGAGGTCTTCTACTCAAAATTTCAAGTTGAAACTTTCATCAATCCCTAAACTTGGGTAGCTAGAGGCTCACTATTTTAGATACTGAAATTAGATTTTTAGTTCTTATTTCCAATGGTGTAAATAGTTTTTAATTTCAAGGTCTAGGTCAAATGTTATGACCTTGACAAGTTAAGGATGCCTTTTCATCTACACAAAGAAGCAAACATTAATCTGAAGAGTTGAAAATCAAACCTTAAAAAAACCCTATTTATGACAAAAAAGACTAAGAGTGCAAAAACATCACAAAACATGCAAAAACCTCATTCAAACCCTGAAAAGAAAAAAATGAGTACATTTGGTGCACCTCAGAGGTGCACTAGGTGCACATTTTCCCTCGTACAAACTTTCAAAAATGAAAGTGAAACTTGGTGCACCTCATAGGGTGCACTAAGTACACACCTTTTTACTATAGTAATGTGTCATTAGTGAAGGTGCACAACTATGCACCCTAGATAGGTGCATAGCTACACACCTTTAACTAGGTCTAGTTTTTTAAGTTTTTTAGATTTTTCAAGATTTGATGCAAAAGAAAGGTGCACACCTACGCACCTTGGATAGGTGTGCAACTGTGCACCTTTCACTTAGTTTTTGTTTAATAGTTTGTGTATAGGTGGAGTAGAGTAGTGCACCTTAGGAGGTGAGGTGATGCAGGAGACTAGAATGAGAGGAGAAAAGTGATGAGGGAAGAAGCAGGGGTTCAGGACTTAGCACACGTCTTGGAGGTGCATAGTTGCATAGCTACACACTTCCAAGAGGTGTGCTAGTGTGCATCTTTATTTGCAAAAAGAATGACTTTTCTCCTTCCAAGCATGGTTTTTGGGAATTTGGGTTTTTGGGTAGAGACCTTGACTTAGGTAAAAACACTATGCAAAACCCTAAAAAGACTCAGACCCTGCACTAGGGATCTAGAAATAAAAAAAATAAAGTAGGGGGTCTCCATTTCTAAGAAAAATGGGGTGTGTATTATGAAACCACAATAGTAACTTTGTTCACTATCAAAAGGAATTCTATTATAAACCTAAGTTTGGTGATTTTGATTAAGTAGAAAAAGATGGAAGAATTTGGAAGCATTGAAAAAACTATTTAAGGAGGAGAATGAGACAATTTTAGGGTGCTATTCAAGAAAAGATGATCTAATAATGTTGATTTCATTGTGTTTCTAGTTAAAGGGCAATTATGCTAGAGTGTTAAAGTTGTAGTGAGTGTGAACTATTGAAGAAGGAGAAAGAGGTAAGTGTTGAACCAAGTGAACCAAGTAGAGAAGATAAAAGAGAAAGAAGAAGAGTTTCTGAAAGGTAGAATTAACCAAGTGAGTAAAAGACAAAGGAAGAGTAAGAATAGTGATCTGAATAAGAAAAGGTAGTTTCTATTCTTAATAGATCACTTTACACTTTTACTATTTAACAATTGTAGTAGAAAATCTCAGATGTGCCAAGTGAACCAAATAAGTTTGTGGAAATTGCATACTCTCCAATCTAGCCAAGAAGAAATAGAAAGTGGGTAAAGGAAATCTTACAGGTGGTCAGAGCTTGGACTCCCCACTAAATTTTATCAAGGATCATTATGGGGATACCTCCTCTCCAAAGGAATCAAACATTGATTTTGTTCCTACCTAGACTACCTAGGATAAGGTATCTACCAAAGTCCCTACACCTTTGAAACATAGGAAAATGGTGTGGAGAAAGATAAGCATGGATACATTGAGGTGGGGATTGTGAGGGAGAAGAATAATCTCAAGGTTGGTGAGGTGGAACTAGGAAAAGTGGACCTCTAAGAGCTCATTGATCCCTCTATGATCATTCTTAGTGACAATAGCAAAGAGGAGAACATGGACTTACTGAACAATGCTACAGATAGCCTTTTAGATAATTTTAGGTCCATTAAGTTGTCATTTCATTAGCTCATGGATTAAAAAGATGGGATAAGGTATATGGAATGGAGACGTGATGGAGATAAATTCCAGGATGCTAGTGGGCATGAGAAGCCTCCTATGGGTTCTTTGATTGACATGGCAACTTTCTATAGGTTGGAGATCTAGGTGTTAGAGTTGAATAATAAAGTCAATAGCATTGAGAGAACCTTAAGGAGTATAGTAGTTCAAATCTATCATAATTCCTTAATTCATCCAATGAGAATGTTAAAATTATCATCATTAAATTGGAAGGTAGCCTAGTGGAGAATTCAATTGTCACTATTGTTGAATATCAAGGTGTTGTAGGGGAAAAGCACAAAGTTGTGTCACTTTTAAGGTTGACATATTAGAGTGACTGAATTTGAGTATTTCTATGTAAAACTCAATTTTTCTCAAACATATGATCTAGATAAATTCATTCTAGCTAAGTTATATATGGTCTTACACTTCTATAATTGGAAATGTCTATTAAATACATGTTTTATACTAGTTTATATCCAATTACTGAAAAAATAAAATTATTTCAAAAAAGTGACATTTCAATAACTCTTACTATCTTTTAAGATAGTTTTTTAATAACCCATAAACTCCATTTTATAGAGCTTGGAGTCAGGAATATTCTATGTAGAGGTTATAGTGTTTTAATTAGATATAATATATTGTAATTAAAAAAATCTACAAGCATGTATTTTAACACTCAAAAAAATGTTGAGTTTGAGAAAGGAAAATATTAAATCATATAAAAAAATAATATAAATTATATGAAATTCTAGAGGAGAGAGTCTTCTTCTAGAATGTATAATTTTTCTTCAGGTTAGAATATATTTCTTTTGAAAAATGTGGTGGGAGATGAAAACTATCGATTTTGGGTGAGTTGAAATTTGAATCATTATAAAAGAGAAAATATAGGTCTAAAGCTGATTTTTATTTTTGATTGTTTTACCTATATATGTTATCTATGACATAGACTAAGATCAAAGGGAAATGAGTTTATTTCCATATAGTTTTGTGGTGGGAAATATACCCCTAATTTTCAATTTTTTTTAGCAGCTAAAAAATTATCTATAAAAATTAGGAACATATATCGATTCTTATTCCAAATAATTATTAAAAATTATAATTCTAAACTTCATCAAATTATACACATTTTATTAGTTTACTTGATTTTCAAATCCAAAATAATAATACTAATTTTATGTCATTGAAGGTGAACAATTATACTTTTAACATTATCAAATTTCCACAATCCATTTGTAAATAATTTGTCTTCTAGATTTGATTGTGTGCGCTTTGTAATTATACTTTTGTTAGCTTTTTCCATTATAGAAGTGTGACACAGGTTTGTGCTTTTACCCTACAATTGATAACAAGGATGGGATCAAGGCCAACACTAGGGGCCTCTTTGAACATTATCCAAATCAAAGAAGCTACTAATAAGATGCATCATCCAGAGGAGCAAGTCACTAAGATGATAAAGAAAATGGGTTAAGTCCCATATGGTGTTCTTCTTCTTTTTCTTTTAGTATTTCATCTATTTTTGTATTTTTATCATTTAGCTATCCTTCTATAGCTAGATATGGTTAATTTCTAGTTCTAACCTTTTTTGGCTTTATTTTATCTATAGACTTAATACTTAACCTTTAATATCTTTATGTACATAGTTTGAGGGCCCCTTTATAACTTATTTTCTTAATCAAAGACATTGTTTAGGTGTGTTTGTGAGTCCTTTAAATCAGGCCACTCTTTTTAGTCAAAGACATAGAGTGATAAGGTTTAGATGATCTTTTGGGTATGTGCAGGATCATGGTGTGCCAAAATGTGGTGAGCCAAAAAATATGTAGTTTTAAAATGCCTCAAAGCATTTCAAAATCTATTCTGACTTTCTTCCCACCCATCTTGATTATTGGAAATATAAGAGGAGTAACTGAGAGGGCAGGTTTTGAATCAATTACCACTAAAATAAATCCCAAATCCCTTAGATGTTAGTACAAAATAAACTCTGTTGATACTCAACAAACACACAAAAAAGTGTTGTAACTTGGTAAACACTAAAGATGCTCAAAAAATACTTAACATGAAAATCTTAAGATGTTATCTAAGATTTACTATTAATTTAAGTTAGGTGTAAACACATAAGGGAAATAGCATGAACACATTTGACACCAAGATTTAACATGGAAACCCAATTTGGGAAAAAACCACCAATTGCAACTAGTTACTGATTTTCACTCTTCTAAAGTGAGCCCTATTAGGAACCAACCCTATTAAAGGTTAAAAAACACACTATTAGGTGTGACCTTGTTAGAGGATTTAATCACCTTGTTAGGAGTGGACTTATTAGAGGTCTTTGGACAATTCAATAGAAATGCCACCTTTCTTGCAGGATTTACAAATAGCTATTAAGACAACTCTATTAAGATATTTAAATCACTACTATAATGGTTAGAGGGTAACAATGAGATGACCTAATTTTGGATGCAACTAAATTGCTGATTATAGATCTCAATTCTAGCTTGTATACTTGATCCTTCTTGATTGAATGTATCTTTTCAGCTCCACAAGGATATTATGCTTATCCTTTTGATTTGCTTCCTCTTAGAATCATCAAATCTTCAATTATCTTCTATGCATTTATTCATTTTAATTCTCAAATTAACCTTATATTTATATCTTTCATATTTTGAAGTTGGCTAGAATATAACATAGAATAATTAATATTCATCCCCTTAGTCGACTAGAACCAATAAACAATTCAATTGATTTTAATATGCCAAAATAAGAAAATTCTTCATTATTCGACCCTGCTCGATAGTCACTAACTCATAAATGATTTTCCTATGTTAACCGAGTGAACTTGATCAACACTACATATCTGTAAATTTCCTTTGGTAACTAACGGAGTCGAATAACACTAGTTCTATCCAATATTTCCTTCATTAACTAAGTGAGCTTGGTTAACACTCAACTTTCACAAAATTTCCTTTGACACCTACGTGAACTTGGTTGATACTATCTTCTAAACTAGGAAAAATCTAGAATTCTTGGTAGACATAGAAAACTATCTTCAATGCCCAAGTGAGCTCGACATACACTAACTATAAATGGTATGGAATTTGTGTAACATCAATGACAAAACACAATTAATCACTTATTCTAAAAATCTCCCTCTTTGGCATTGATGGCAACATAACATGTCATAATGAAATGAATTTTTTAGAGCAAGAATATTCTTAGTTTCATTCTGATTCTCATCCATGAGAACTCCCTCTATCTATGTGAACTCTTCCTACCTTAAGTTTCTCCTTCTGTCAAATTTTTTTTTTCTGCTACAACTTCTTTTGATCGAAAACTCTACCTTTGATATCAAACCAAGTTCATTCTCTCTCTTTTTACATCTCTTCCTCTTTTTATTTCCAAAATTTCTATGAGATATGAAAAAAAAACTTCTCCCTCTTTGACATCGCATGCCAAAGACAATATTTAGTGAATATCAATGTACCTCAAGTACTGATTCATTTGCAATATGCCCTTGCCAATACTACACCAACTGATTGATCTTCAACATGATCTAGTTGATGCATCGCCAAACTTTATTTAGTGATCTTTAGATAGGAGAATGATCCCTAGCTTACCTCTTAGATATAGAAATGCATCCTTAGGTAATGGATTGGTGAATATGTCTGCAATTTGTTCTTTGTATTCACATATTCTAATCTTACTTCTTTATCTTGTACCAATTCTCTCAAGAAATGATATTTTATAGTAATGTATTTTGTTTTGGTATGCAACATTGGATTCTTTGATATACTTTTATAACAATAGTAGAACAATTGACTGTTGCTGCTGCATATTCTGCCTCTACTATGGACTGAGAGATACAATTTTAAATACCCACTTTTTTCTGATTACATTTTAATCCTTTGTCTATAAACAATAGTTCAAGTTTTATTCTTCTCTATATGTTCTATTTCCTCATTCATTACTGCAATCCAACTTCCATTATCCAAAGCATCTTAAATATTTATAGGTTCAACTTTATCAAGTTAACATGTAGCTTTCAATTTGCTTCTTGTCATTATATAATCTGATTTGTCTCCAATTATCTGGTCATGTGCATGATGCCTTCTGACATATCTTGCTAGCATAGGTTCTTTGGATCTAGAGATTTTTTATTGATTTCTTCATGAACTTTAGTATTAAGCTTGGGTTCTATTGTCTATGACTTGAGTCCATCATACTTAATTTTCTCTAGTAATAGCTCGCTAGCCTCTGACTATGACTTGGGTCTTGATAGCTATTGGAGAATTTGAGGACTCAAGAGGTAAAGCCGCCTATCTATCAAATAGATTTTGCAGGGCATTAGGTTCATAGTAAACAAATTTTTTGTAATCCTTAGGCTCTTTGTTTCTTTCTTCTTCACTCTTTTCTACAAACTCATCAATTCTCACATGTGCACTTTCTATGATTTTATGAGTAGACAAATTCAAATATTTGTATGCTTTACTTCTACAAGAGTATCCTATGAATATGCCTTCATCACCTCTGACATCAAATTTAAGTTTCCTAGATTCTTTCAAGATATAACATTTTCTACCAAAATACTTTCAAGTAACTTACATTAGGTTTGTAGCCATACCATAGTTCATAAGGAGTTTGATTTGAGTCTCTCTTTAGTTGTACTTTGTTCAAAGTATGTACTACAGTGTTGATTGCTCCCTTCCTGTATTTGATTGCAACATTCTTTTCTATCATTAGTGTTCTTGCAAAATCCATGATGGAGTTGTTCCTTCTTTCAAGTATACCATTTTGCTGAGGTGTACCAGGGGTTGATAATTTTCTTTTAATTCATTTTTTTATGTAGAAATCATTGAATTTATTGGAGATGAATTCACCACCTCTATCTAATCTCAAACATTTCAACTCATTTCTAGTTCATGTTTCTACTCTTTCTAGATACCACTTGAATTTTTGAAAAGATTTAGATTTTTCTTTTAGATACATTATAATCATCATCCTAGAATAGTCATCAACAAAAAAAATGAAAAACTTATTGCCACTATAACTCTCTATTCCAATAGGTCCACATAATTCTATATGCACAAGCTCTAAGACTTCTTTAGAATGATAGTTCTTTCTTTTGAAACTAGTCTTTCCCATCTTACCTACTTAGCAGTTTTTGCATAGACCCATATCAAGTTTCCTCATGCTAGGAATACTTCTTACTATTATATTTTTTCTTATTTTAACTAGATTATCAAAGTTCACATGACATAATCTTTTCTATCATAACCAACTTTCTTCTACTTGAGCAATAAAACATGAACTTTAGCTGAGATCTACATAGAGTGGGTTACCTTTTGTTTTTTTTCTAGATCTAACAAGATTTCCTTTTCCATTCATAAATTCTACCTTGAATCCAATGTTATTCAACTATACCACACTTAGTATATTGTGATTTAGTCCTTCGACTCAATAGAATTTATCATATATAAGCTTATTGGTCAAAGAGATACATCATTTTCCTTTTATGCAACAAGGTTCATTGTTCCCAAATCTCACACTACCACCATAATAATGCTTCATGTGCTCAAACATTATTTTTTCTCTAGTCATATGATGTGAGAAGCCACTGTCAATAATCCATGAATCATTTTTGCTAACATTAGAGATAAGTGTCATCTTATCTCCTTCATCATCCAATTCATCTTTTACAACAATATATACCATTTCATCTTCACTGTTATTAGAATCTTTACTTATAAAACAAGATTTCTTACCTTTATTCTTGTATTCCTTTTAGTTTTTTAATTCATTCTTTCTTTTTTTATTATTACTTTTCTTTTCATCCTTGTTTTCTATGATTAGGCACCTTGCAACAATGTGACCAACTTCTTCACAAAAAAAGCAAATTAGGCAAATCTTACCTTTTTACTTTCCTCTACCTTTGGAATATTTCCTTGCAAGTAGGGCTTCAAGAACTTCAAGATCACTATTTGAATTTTCTTCTTCTTCTTCTTCACTTCTTGATTGATTGGCCTTTAATTTCTTACCTTTTTTCTTGAGTAAAAGTTTGGCTTCAAATGCATATTCAATAGTTTTGGAACTAGGATCATAGTTGTCATAGTCATCGAACTCAAAAGCTGTCAATCTTCCAACTAGAGCATCCAAAGTTATATTGCTATTTGGATCACATCTCATCTCTTGAATAGTAGAAACTCTAATTTTATAGATAGGAAGAAGGGTTTTGAGTACTTTTCTTACAACTATTTTATCATCAATGTCTCCTCTAGATGCTTTGATTGCACTCACACTTGCCTTGTTCTTTCCACATATTTTGCAATGTTTTCATCTTCTCTCATCTTCATCTAATCAAATTGTCCTTTGAGAATTTATTCTTTTCCTCTTCTTACATTGTTATCTCCTCCATAGATGATTTTTAGTTTGATCCAAATATCATGAGCTATAGTATAGCTTTTGACTTCATCAAATTCAACATAATTAAGAGCAGAGGCAATGTCAATCATCGTGATGTTATAATTTTTATTTTCAGCAATATCTTCAATTGATAATGTTTGAGTGGGTGTCTTTTATTTAGTATCAAAATATTTACAACTTGAATCACTAATAGTTTCCAAATGTAACCTCATAAGTCTTTTCCATGTTGGAAAATTGTCTCAATTCAACTTAGGAATCTTTCTTCTATAAGACATCCTGATCTTTATCTTCGGTCCTTGAAACCTTCTCTGCAAGCACCAAATTCTCTAATATCAATTGTTGGAAATATAAGAGGAGTAACTAAGAGAGGAGGAGTGAATCAGTTACCACTAAAATAAATCTTAGATCCCTTAGATGTCAGTACAAAATAAACTCTAAAAAATTGAAATATGTTGATGCTAGACAAACACACAAAAAAATGTTGTAACTTGGTAAACACTTAAAATGCTTAGCAAATACTTAACATGGAAATCTTAAGATTTTATTTGAAATTTACTATTACTTTAATTTAGGTGTGGACACATAAGAGAAATAGGATGAACACATTTGACACCAAGATTTAATGTGGAAACACAATTTGGAAAAAAACCACCAATTGCAACTAGTTACTAATTTTCACTCTTATGAAGTGAACCCTATTAGGAGCCAATCTTATTAAAGGTTAAAAAACACACTACTAGGTGTGACCCTATGAGAGGATCTAATTTCCCTATTAGGAGTGGCCTTGTTAGATTGGACAATTCAATAGAAATTCCAACTTGTTTAGAGGATTTACAAATAGCTATTACGCCAACTCTATTAAAAGATTTAGATCACTGCTACAATGTTTAGAGAGTAACAATGAGATGACCCAATTTCATATGCAATTGTTTTGCTGATTACAAATCTCAAGTCTATCTTGTATACTTTATCCTTCTTAATCGAATGTATCTTTTCAAAACCACAAGGATATTCTGATTATACTTCTAATTTACTTCCTCTTAGCATCATCAAATATTCAATTATCTTCTATGCATTCATTCATTCTAATTCTCAACTTGAAATTATATTTGTATCTTTCATATTGTCAATTCAAATAGAATATAACTTGGAATAATTAATATTCATCTCCTCAGTTGGCTAGAACCAACAAACAATTCAATTGAACTTAATATGACAAAATAAGAAAATTCATTGTTAGCTCACCCTACTCAGTAGATGCTAAATCAAAAATGATTTTCCTATGTTAACCAAGTGAGCTTGGTTAACATTGATTCTATCCAATATTTTCTTCATTAACCGAGTGAGCTTGGTTAACACTCAACTTTCACAAACTTTCCTTTGACACCTAAGTGAACTCAGTAGATATTGTCTTCTTAACTAGGAAAACTCTGGAATGCTTGGTAGACATAGAAAATTGTGTTCAATGCCTAAGTGAGCTCGAGATACACCAATTGGCAATGATATGACATATATGTAACATAAAAGACAATACACAATTAATAAATTGTTCCAACACTTGATACCAAACCAAAATATTAATACCTTTGTAAGGCCTAGTATTGCTTTGTATACCAACCCTATATGGTCAACTAAAAAATGTCCCAAAAACATGGTTTTGGCTTGTTCTTGTGTGTATTTTTTACTTCAAACATGTGTTTGATGACTTTTTTATCACCAATATTTGATGAAATGAAAAGGGTTTCTGAAGAATTTTCTTATCTTTCCATAAATGCAATGTTTGTCAAATTATGAGTTCAGTAAGTAATTATTATTGAATTTCTAATGGAGTTATGCATAAAGTTTTGATTGAAGCCAAAATTGAAAAATAAATATAACTTTCAAATAATATAACACTTTTGAAATCTAAAAGATGTATCATATTATATACCTCTTCTACTATAAGGAAAATAAAATAAAAATTAAATTTTGTAAAGTTTTGAATTAGTTAAGGTGGTCAAACATGGGAGTTAGATATTCAAGCATAAGTCTACTTTTTATATCTCCAATATTATTAAAAAATAGTATCATTTGATTTTGATGAAGGTGGTCAAACATATGCCTACTTCTTATTTTTGTCCTAAAATTTTTGTACTGTTTCATCAAAAATCAAAATTTTGACAAAACAATTTTTTCTTTCTTCAGATAAGGCCTATTAGTTCATGAAAAAAATTTAATTTTCTAAAAATTCTTTAGTAATTTTTTTTTTATTAACAATTTTAAGTTTTCATGTGAAGTTGACATAACCCTAATTTTTTGATTTTCCATTACCACTTAAGGGCATAGTTTGGTTGACCATGATCCTACACATACCTTTTTGGTGAAATCCTTTTTTAACACAATCACTTTAACAAAGTGCAAAAACCTCTAATTAAGTTGGATAAATCTACAAAGTGATTGGGTATTTTAAAGTTTTTTTTGTTGATTTTTATGATGCTTTTATGGTATTGAAATGTTTAAAAAGAATGTGAGATAACTGAACATAACTAATTCACCCCCTTCCCTACCCACAATTATCTAATAATTTGGTATCAAAGTTGAGTGCTTAAAGAATTTTTTTTAAAGGAATGTGACCCAAAGATCAAGATGCATAAGAGAGAGCCACCAAAGATAAACAAGGAGAACTTTAGCTCATGGAAAGATTAAATGAAGCTGCATATTTCTAGTATGATAGACAATTTCGCAGACTAGTTGGAGAAAGAATATATCACATCTGTTGGTCCCTTGAATATGGAGAAAATGAATGAAAAGAGGAATTATAACAGTATTATGATTGATATTGCATTTTCTCTCAACGATGTTGAATTTGATGATGTCCAAAATGTGCTAATGCTAAGAAAATGTGGGATAAAATGAAGCTTTTTTACAAAGGAGATGACAATGAAAGGAGATCAAGAGATGAAATTCTCAGAGGTAAGTATGATGACATGAGAGTGAAAAGGGTGAAAAAGTTGCACAATATATGAACTTCATAAAACATGTTGTGGGTGAAATTAAAGATCTCCTAGAGATTCCATCTTGGATTCTAAAGTTGTAAGTAAATTCTCAAGAACTCTTTTCCCTATTTATGGTATCAAAGTTTCTTGTATTCAAGAAGTAAGAGCTATTCCTAGAAATTATCTAACACTTGATGGTCTAGTTAGTCAGTTGACTACATTTGAGTTGAGTAATTATGATAACAATATGGTTACATATGAAATTATTTTAAGTCTTCACCAACCATTAGAAATCCTAAGAAAGAGAATAAAACCAAAGAAGAAAGTTAATTTGAAACTGAAGATGATCTGGATGAAATCAAAGAATTGGTTGCAAGAAGTTTATCAAGAGTTAAAGGTAAATACAAAGGTAGACTCCCCTTGATCAATTTCAAATGTAATGAGGTTGGTCACTTTTCTACTAAATATCCTAACCGAGGCAAGCCTAGTAAAAATGATAGAAATTATAAGAATGATTACAAGTATAGAAAGAATAAATATTACAAAGGAAAAGGAAAGAAGGCATGCTATATTACTAATGAAGACCATACCGAGTCAAGTTCTTATGATGATAAGGAAGTAGTTAAAATTGTCTATGTTTCAAATTTTGAAAGGTACATGAATGAAATTTCCCTTATTTTACATATTAATAAGAATGAATCATGGATTAATGATAGTAGTTATTCAAATCATATAAATGGTGATCTAAGTAAGCTTGAAAATTTTAAAGAAATTAATGATGGTGGAACTGTTATGTTTGGTAGTGATGTTCTATACTTAGTGAAACATAAAGGATCACTAATGTTGAATGAAAAGATTAGATGTCATGATGCATATTGGGTTCAAGGACTAAAATATCATCTTTTGAGTGTTGTTCAATTGAATAACTTAGGTCACAAGATAGTGTTTGAGAAAAGGAAGGTCAAGATCTTTAATGATGAAGGTAAATTGATTGGAACATGAATGCAAACCAAATGTAGCTTATTTTACCTTGATCCTATAGATAAAATATGTTTATTTGCTAGAGTTAAGGATGTATGGTAAGGGCATAAAAGGTTGTGTCATGTAAACTTTGAAAATATGGTGAAAATCCATAGAAATAAAAGAGTAAGTGGCTTACAAAATCTGCAAAAACCTGAAAATGTTATGTGTAAAAAATGTCAACTTAGTAAGATGACAAAGTCTAGTATTTATAGAAAGACACATGCTTCAAATCATATTCTAGAACTAGTGCATACTTATTCATGTGGTCCAATTGGAGTTGATAGTTACTAGGGTGATATATACTTTATAATGTTTTTTGATAAATATTCAAGGATGATAAATTTAATGTTCATGAAAGTAAAATCACATGCTTTTGATATGTTTTAGTGGTACAAATCAAGAGTTGAAAAGGAAATTATTAAATCATTGAAATATTTATGATTGGATAGAGGTGGTGAATTTATGTTTTCTTAGTTCACCAAATTTTGTGTTGAAAATGGTATCAAAAGACAATTCTATGCACTGAGGACACCATAATAGAATAACATTCCTAAAAAGATAAATAGGTTTGTTATGGATTGTGTAAGGAAATTGATGATTGAGAAGGAGGTCTCGCAAATATTATAAATATAATAAATTAGTACTCTTGTGTATAATCTCAACTAAGATCAATTTAAGAAAGCAACAAATAAGACACCTTATGAGCTATGGTATCGTCATACACCAAATGTAAGTTATTTCAAAATCTTTGGAAGTAGACATTACATTCATAAATATGCTAGGAGTGGTAAACTTGATGTTGAAGGTGATGAAGGTATGTTCATAAGATATTTATTGGATAAAAAAGTTTATAAATGTTTGAAAAGGGCTACTAAAAGGATGATTGAAATTGAAAATGTAGGGTTTGATGAGTTTATAGAAAGGAATGATTAGGAAAGAAAAAAAGAACCTAAAGATTAGTGTAAGTTTTTTTATGTCTATGAAGAAGCATCTGATACTCTACACAAAATACAACATACGCCTACCAAGAATCAAGCAGTAGCACCCAAGCACCAAATAGTATCAGGTCTTAGACAGTTATACTCAAGCACCAAACAATACAATCTGAGTAGGAAGCTAAACCCCTACATAGTGAAGAAAATTTTTAAAATCAAAGACCTGAACCTTTGTTGGCCAAATATGTGAGAAAGAACCATTCATCTAAATAAATAATTGAAGTATAAAAATAAAGAAAAATAAGAGAAGGGACATGTTTAATTGTTGATTTCAAGCCTAGATAGTTAAAGTTACATTGGATGATGAATGTTGGATTAATTCTATGAATGAAGAGAATTATTAAATTGATAAGAACAAGACATGGACACTTGGACTAAGATTTACTAATAAGAATGTGATGGGAACAACTTGGATTTTTAGGAACAAGTTAAATAAGAGTGGAGAAGTGGTAAGAAACAAGGCTAGATTGGTTTGCAAAGGTTATGCTAAAGAAGAAGGAATTGATTATGGTGAAACTTTAGAATTTATTGCAAGATTGGAAGGTGTAAGAACACTACTAGATTATGCTACATAAAATAAATTCAAGGTATATCAAATGGAAGTAAAATCTACATTTCTAAATGGAATACTTGAAGAGGAACTCTACATAGAACAACATTAAGTATTTTTTGAACTTGGAAAGAAGGAAAGATTTTGCAAGTTGAACAAAGAATTGTGTGTATTGAAACAAGCCCCAAGAGCATGGTATGAAAGGTTACAATCTTATCTTATTAAGATTGGATTTTCTAGAAAAAGTGAAAACAATAATTTGTATTTAAAGAATGAAGCACAAGATATGGTGTTGATTTTTTAAATATTTTTCAATGATATAATATTTTGATGAAATGATATGTTGAGTGGATTTTTTTTTGACCAATTAAGTACTGAATTTGAAATGTCAATTTTTGGAGAGATAAAAAAATTATTGGATTACATGTCTATAAAATATTGAAAGGTATCCATGTTACTCAATCCACACCTGTGAATAAGTCTTGAAAACATTTAGGATAGGTGAATTTAAACCATTCGGTACACCTATGGTGACTGGACTAAAATTATCAAAAGAAGACAATACTGGTGATGTTGATAAAAAATAGTATAGATCTATGAATGGGAACCTATAGTTGTTGTACATAGTACACCATATATTTCCCCGATTATTGGAATTGTTGCAATGTTTTCACCTAGTCCAAGGGAAATACATGTGACTGATGTGAAAAGAGCAGTTTGATATCCCAAGTGAGCTGAAGATTATGCCCATTGGTATAAACAAGAGGATGACTTTGATCTCAAGGTCTATACTAATGTTGATTGTTTTGGTAATGTTAATGGTAGAAAAAGCACAAGTGGTGGAGAATTATTTTTAGGAGAAAGGTTGATTACATGGATAAGCAAGAAATAGAGTTGTATGTCACAATCTACTATTGAAGTTGAATACATTATTGTTGTAATTAATTGTTAAAATAGTGTATGGATCAAAAAAAATTTGGAAGGAATGCAAGAAGAAGTAACCAAGGCTATCACTATTTACTATGATAACACAAGTGCTATAAATATTTCAAAAAATCTAGTGATGATGCAAAGTCAAAGCATATTTTAATCAAATATCACTACTTGAGGGAGAAATTACAAGAAAAGGAAGTAATGCTTGAGTATGTAAAGTATAAGGAACAAATTATTGATATATTTACCAAGACATTTCCTAAGGATGCTATTGTGCATCTTAGAGGTAAATTGGGGGTCCTACCACTATCAAGAACTCACTAGGTGAAGTTTCATGCTAAATAAATTCATGGATGAATTGAAATATATTGATGCAAGAGTATCTTGGGTTTTCTTGGTGACTACTTTGGAGTTCATGGGAGGAGCCTTGGTAGTTACTTTGGAGGGTTCTTGGATGAAGCTTAGCATGGTATTTGGGTGCTCGGCATGGTCTTGGTTACTCAGCATGGTCTTTGGTTGCTCAGCATGGTCTGGGAGGAGTTTGGCCTTTCTTAGGAATTTGGTGCTTGTTATAGGAAAAATAACTAATTTTCTATAAAGAATTAATGGATGAAAATTTCTAGGATTGAAGAGGGCCTAGATTTATAACTATGGTTAAAAGCATGAATTCTAATTCATCCAAAGCTAGGAGATGTTGTGATTTTACTAGGACATTGATTTTGTGAATTTAATTGTTGTAGGAGGCTGACTTTGGCATTTAATTTATGTATTTGTAGTTAATTTTTGTTCTGGGCCAACTTGTCACTTATATTAGTATAATTAGGGGTTGTGGAGAATTCTTTAGTCATGATCCATTCACTCAGAAGAGGAGTGAGTGTGGGGAGTAGCTAGAGAGTGAGTTTTCCCGAGTCTATGGACAGAGTATCAAAGGTGAGGTAGTTTATAGTAGGATTGTGATTATTCACCATCAAGGAGAAGTAGAGGAGATTTGAAGAGTGAATTTGGAGAAGAGCTAGTAGCTATGGATTGGAAAACAAGGAGATTTCTTGGTAGGCTTGCAAGCACAAGTTGAGATCTTCCTTGGGGGTTTCTACTAGAGTGTGGATCTCGAGTAGCTAGGGTTTGATTTGGATCTTGAGGGATCTTGCATAACTATTACTTGCTTTGTATTTGGCCATAATCAGGAAGGCCTTACAGCCCCACACATTACATGTAATAGTTATTTTATAAATAAAGAGTTATCATTTGGTCTCAAATCTTGCATTGTTGCATCTTATTGTTGTGTTTCCACTGCATGTTTATATAGTTGGGGGCTAAGACATCTCCTTTGGGGATACTCCTATCTTGCACTGTGTTAGGTGGTATCAGAGCGAAGGTTGTTCCTAGGTGTGTAGATGGATTGCTGAAGCTGAAGTAGCTTCCTCTAGGACTTGGGTTTGAGAAGTAGATCTAATTTGATCTTGACCTAGTGGTGAATTTTCTTTCTGTAATCCTAGATCTTTTGGTTGTGAGGTGGTAGATCTGTGGTCCTAGACTTGTGATGAGGTTCTTGATTGTTCATACAAGGTGGCAGGTTGCGATCTAACTTGCAAACAATTCAAGGTTGTCACAAGGAGCATAGGAAGGTTTTTTTGCAAAGGGTTTACAAAGATCTTGGGAGATGGCCCTAAGAGGATTAGACCTTGAGATGATTTCAAAACTCCATGATATAGTAGAGAGGAAGTTTTCTGAGATGTCTTCTTAGTTTGATGCTAGTTTGGCTGATCAAGATAAGGAGGTGGATTAGTTTGAAACTAGTTAAGCTAAGGACAAGATGAGGAAGGCATTCAGTATATGTTTGTGGAACTAGAGTCTATCGATCTAAAAGAGAGTTGTTTGGCTGATTAAGAGACTTCTTTGCTAGAAAATATGGCATACCAAGGTTGAGGTGGAAGAGGTTAGTTTTGTTGATTAGATTGTGGAGTTTGATATAGAACTTGTAGAGTAGATGGAGGTTTTTTTTATTGCTAACCTTGTTGATGCTAGGACAGAGATTGGTTTTCATGATTAGTTGGTTGAGTCTAACATGGAGATTGTGGAGCACTCGGTCATGGATGATTTTGTTGCTATTGGTGGTGACTTGTATGTTGCAGAGCATCTTGTTGTGATCAATGAGATCACTAGTGTTGAGAGTTTGTCATGTGTTGATGAAGATCTAAATATTGCTACTGATGTGGAGTTTGTTGTTGCTAGTGTGGATTCACTAGTCACTGATGTGGATGAGGGTTTGTTGATGAAGCATTATGTTTAGTTTTTTCTTGGGAGTGAGCATGATGATTGGTTGGATGAGATTCTAGTGTTTGATAGTGTGATGTAGATGTGGATGATGTGTAGATTTTTTTTCTTTTCCCTGTTGGGGTGGAAGCCTTTGGTGAAGATGAAGATGGTTGTTTCTCTTTCTTTGGGCATCAAAGTGTGGGACACACTTTTCTATTTACTTGGGGAGTTTGATGCAGGAGCATCTTGGGTTTTCTTGGTGACTACTTTGAAGTTCATGGGAGGAGGCTTAGTAGTTACTTTGGAGGGTGCTTGGATGGATCTTGGCATGGTCTTTGGCTGCTCGACATGGTCTTGGTTACTCACCATTTTCTTTGGTTGCTCAGCATGGTCTGGGAGGAGTTTGGCATGCTTAGGATTTTAGTTCTTGTTGTAGGCCAAATAACTAATTTTATATAAGGAATAAAAGAATGAAAATTTTTGAGATTGAAGAGGGCCTATATTTATAACTATAGTTTGAATTGTGGGTTCTAATTCATTTGGAGCTAGGAGATATTGCGATTTTACTAAGACATCAATTTTGGGAATTTAATTGTTGTACGAGGCTGACTTTGGCATTTAATTTATGTATTTGTATTTAATTTGTGTGTTGGGCTGACTGGTGGCTTATATTGGTATAAGTAGGGGTTCTAGGGAAGTCTTTAGTCATGATTCATTCACTCAAAAGAGGAGTGTGGGGAGTAGCTAGAGAGTGAGTTTTCCTGAGTCTTTGGATAGAGTGCCAAAGGTGAGGCAATTTACAGTAGGATTGTGATTATTCACCATCAGGGAGAAGTAGAGGAGCTTGGAAGAGTGAATTTGGAAAAGAGCTAGTAGTTATGGCTTGGAAAACAAGGAGATTTCTTAGTGGGCTTGTGAGCACAAGTTGAGATCTTCCTTGGGGGTTTCTACCAGAGTGTGGATCTAGACTAGCTAGAGTTTGATTTGGATCTTGAGGGATCTTGTAGAACTATTACTTACTTTGTATTTGGCCATAACCAGGAAGGCCTTACAGCCTGGCACATTGCATGTAACAATTTTTTTATAAATAAAGAGTTATCATTTGGTATCAGATCTTGCATTATTTCTTCTTGTTGTTGTGTTCCCACTACATGTTTATATAGCTGGGGGCTAGGACATCTACTTTGGGGATTCTCCTGCCTTGCATTATGTCATATATTTTTGAGTTGATACAGAAGTGTTCACACTCAAGGAGTATTAATGATGTTGTGAATTTAATTGTATTGAAATTGATGTAATCTATACATGCAACATACAAGGATAATTGCAAGATTTTATAATTTTTTTGATGAAATTTATAATGACCTTTGACATGGGGAGAATATACTTAAGGGATAATAAAATGATGAGAAGATTAGGGAGAAGTGTAACTAAAGAGAGATAAATTATGTCAAAAGGAAATCATACAATGAGAATACACTAGATGGAGAAAATATAATTAAAATAGTATTTGGGAGTTCTATAGAGATGAAGATGAGATAGGATTGAACTTGAAACAAGAGATCATAATCAAAGGGTAGGTAATGTTGAAGAAGTTGAAGAGTTTTTTATATTGTTGAAGATACAGATTGAGTACCAATTTGAAGAACTAGATCAATTGGAAAGTTTTATTTTTTGTCAATGCATACATTTTATTATCCTATGTAATATTTTTAAATCTAAAATCTTATGTTATGTGTTTTCATCAATGCCAAAGGAGATTGTTAGCCCCAACCAATATTTTAATTGATAGTAAGAGATTGTTAGGTGATTATGTTATGAATATATGTAAAAGAGTCATATCCATTGTTCTATTGTCATTGATGTCAAAGTGTTAGTTGGCTATACATTATGATAACTCAAGAAAATACCATTTCATTGAATTGATGAAGATGGTTTGATTGATGAAGAGGATTTGAAGAAACTATGACAAAATTAGAGTTGATATGTAAGGTATTCAATGGGTACTTGAATGAGTTGGATAATGATTATGTAATAATGGCTCTATTGTTTTGTAATCATGTATTGTTGAGAAGTATTGAATATCACAAGCTTAACCAAGTTACAAGGATAATGAGGGGAGAATATATCCATCGAGTGGCTATAGTATTGCGTGAGCAATTGTATAGAAGGAAAAAGAACATAGTGTTTCCTGAGAAAGTCAGTATTAACCAAGTTATATGTTTCCCGAGAAAATGCAATGTTTTCTGAGTGATAGCCATATGAACAAGTCTAAGTAATCAAAATCTAAGGTCAAATTTTGATGGAAATTTGAAAAGTTTTAGAAGGTCTAAAGAGAGATTCAATGTTTTTTGCAATATCGACAACTCATAAAATTCAAGGACTTGATGAGGGAAATTGAAGAAAGATAAGGATGGAAACAAAATTCTATGTAGAGTTATATTTTTGATGTGTCCAAGTTCATTGTATGAAGGAATTATGTTGTAAACCTAAGATCTATGATGTTGATTAAGTGGAAAAAGATGGAAGGATCAGGAAGCATTGAAAAAACTATTTAAGGAGGAGATTGAAATAGTTTTAGGTTGTTGATTCAAGAAAAGATAAATTGTTAATGTTGATTTTATTGTGTTGCTGGTTAGAAGGAGATTATACTAAAGTGTTAAAGTTGTAGTGAATGACAACTATTTAAGAAGGATAAAGAGCTAAGTGTTGAGGCACATGAACTAAGTAAAGTAGAGGGAAGAAAAGAAGAAGAGTTTTTTGAAGAAAAAATTAGTTGAATGAGTAAAAGACATAGGAATTGAAAGAATAAAGATCTAAACAAGAAAAGGTAGTTTCTATTCTTAACAGATCACTTTACACTGTTACTATTTAACCATTGTAGAAAAAAACCTTTGCAGTAATGAGTGGATGTAATAATTCTATGAAATCCTATATGGTAGCATCAATCAGTGTTGTTTGTATGTCATTTAAATCATGCCCATCTTTTTAGTCATGGATGGGGAGTGATAAGGTCTCAGTGACATTTTTGTGAAACCCTTAAACAAGGTTTGTTTAACAAAGCATATGTAACCTTTGACAAGGTAGTCTTCTAATAGAGATCTTTAGAAGAGTGAAAGTTTTGGGTTGTGAGTCCCATGTGGTTTTTCCCTTAACAGTGTTTCTATGTTAAAAATCTTGATGTCAAAATTGTGTGACTATTATTTGTGTTGCAATTATTTTCCATGTTATAACAACTTACTACAACTTAGTAATAACTAAGATATCACTAGGTAAATAGTAGAAATTTACTGCTAGACGATAATGTAGGGAATAGTTTGATAACAATTTGGAAATAAGTGGATGTACGAGTTAAGTCTTAAGTTGGATGATTGTACCAAGTGATTGGATATATTAAGGTTATTGTTTTTGATGTTTTTGAAATGTTTGAAGGTAGTATGAGATAATTGAGCATAATTGATTCACTCCCTTCCTCTCAGTTATCTAATAGTGTTCACATGAAATGCGAATACAAGTGGAGATTATGCTAGAAGTAGATGAGAAAAAGAAGTTGAAAATAAGAACCCTGAAGAACTTATATTTCTTCAGATGAGAAAACCTAGAGATGACAAAATTCTTGTTTGTTGGGCATGTGAAAAACTTCATCATTATTGTTCTGAAAGAGAAAATAAGTTTATGTCTAAGAATCCATACAAGTCAACAATACCTAAAGATTTCTTCTATGTTAATGAGGATTGTGAACCTAATTTAAGATGGTAAACTTTCTAGATGATAATGATAATTAAGGTGAAGAAATAAAATTTGTTTCTATTAAAGAAGAAACCATTGAAAAAGAAGAAAAAGCATTACTTTTTCACATTGGAAAATAAATTCTAATTGAATTTTAGATAGTGATTGGTCTCATCATGTGACTATTGATATGAATAAATTTGTGGAATTTGATAGTTATGATGGTGGAGTAGTTATAGTTATAAATAATGCAACATGTCACATAAAAGGAAAATGAACTATTACTCTTGATGGAAATACTAGCACTAATGATTTTTATTTTACAGATGTTATGAAACATAATATTTTGAGTGTTGGACAACTAGTTGAAAAGGGATACCAGTTGTAGTTTATAGACAAGACTTGTATTATCAAGGATAACAATGACACATTGATTTGCATTGGTATAACCTGACAAGAGCTAATGTATTTCTAATTAATCCTACTAAAATTGAATGTTTATTTGCTAAAGTGGATGAAATTTGGTTATGGCATAAGTGATTTTATCATATCAAATTTGATATCGCTATGAAAGTTGTAATACATTTTCTATTAGAGACTTTCCTAAGATTGTAAAACTTTCTAACATGATGTGCAAAGAGTGTGTGTTGGTAAAATAGAAAAGTAAATCATTTCCAAGCAATAAATTTACTACTTCAATAAAGCTAGAGATTATGCATATAGATCTAAGTGGTCATACTAAGATGAGATCTTTTCTAGTTAAAGGTATTTCATGATTCTTGTTGATGATTTAACTAAAATAATGTGGGTTGCCTTTCTTAGATGTAAATCTGAATCTTTTGAAAAATCCAAGATGTTTAAAAGAAAAGTTGAGAATGAATTTGGTTTCAATATTAAATACTTGAGATGTGATAGAAGTGGAGAGTTCATTTCAAATGAGTTTAATAATTTTTGTGAGGATAATGGTATAAAGAGATAGCTTTTAGCCCCTAAGACTCTACAACAAAATGGGATAGAAGAAAGAAGGATTATATCAATAACTAAAATAGCTAGAGAAATGATGGTTTAGAACAATGTATCACATATCTTTTTGAGGAAATTAGTCAATACTACAATATACACTATGAACTAGGTTGCAGTTTAGACAAGGAACTAGTAAGACACCTAATTAACTTTGGTTTGGAAATAACCCTGCTATGAAATAGTTTAGAATCTTTGGAACTAAATGCTACATTAAAAGATATGATGAAATTTGAAAGTTTGATGATAGAAGTGATGAAGGACTATTTCTAGGATTTTCATTGAAAAGAAAAGCATGCATATATATATATATGGGTTAATTAGAGAAAAAAGACTATTTTTCAAATTACTAATGTAAGAGTTCATGAGAGATTCAAAATTCAAGAGAGAATATTTGATTCTGATTCTAATGGAGAAACTAATCAATGAACTACCTATCAAAATTTTTGAGAATGAATTAATTTATGAAGCTGACACTAATTTGCAGGATCAACTACAAATAAGAAATGAAGAACAAAGAGAATAAACAAGACCTTAACCTATTGCAAAAATTAGAGGTGACCAAGTGACACCTAGAAGAAACATGGAAAAGAATCATCTAGCTGAACAAATCATTAGATGTAAGGACAAAGGAGTTATGAGACGAAATAAGGTACATGAAGAACAATGTTCAATTTCTCAAGTTTACCCTAAGAATTTTGATAAATCTTGTAAAGATGATAATTGGATTAAAGCTATGAAACATGAATTAGAGTAGACTGAAAAGAATAGGACTTTGAGATTGGTCCCTATGTCTAAAGATAAAATTTTTATTCAAACTAAATGGGTATTTAGAAACAAGATGAATGAACAAGATGAATTTTTGAGGAACAAATCAAGATTGGATTATAAAGGATATTCACGACTAGAAAGAAATGATTTTAAAGAAACTTTTGCACCTTTTGTTAAATTAGAAGTAATTTTGAGTTCTATTAAAGCTACTAGCAAAGTCATGGATGATGAATAAGTTGAATGTAAAGTGTTAAAAACTTTGTTTCCTAGTTATTCTATTAGAGTGTCTTCTACTTATGAATTCATAGCTATACCCAGTAATGCTCTTACCTATGATAGATTGGTTAGTGGATTAACTATATTTGAGGTAAGTGACTTTGACAATAGTCTGCCTAAGATAGAGAATGCTTTGAAGTCATCATTAACTATTGAAAGTTCAAGGAAAGAAATGTGTAGAAAAGAAGTGTTGATATTGTGGCGACAGACCATGTAGTGGGGGTTGATGTTGTGGTGCCTTCTCTGATAGTAAAACCCTAAAATGATTTTATAAGAAGTTGTGATACATAATGCATTGTAATGTTGGTAAACATTTTTGTCATGCCAAAACTACAAGGGAAAAAACACACAATTTTTTATATAATTTAAAATTAAAATGCTCTAAGTTTTTAAAATGATTTCTTGCAAGAGAAGTGAAGGTTCACTACAATTCATCTTAAGTTTAAAACTCTAGTGGATGAATACCTCGTTAAGATTTTGAAACTTTCATTAAAAGGTTGATATCGATCATTAATCACATTACTTCATTAATTTCTCAACAATATATAAAAATTATTTAAATAATAATGTCAATGAATTCGGGTTTAAAATTAATTTAAAATATCTAATCAAGTTCAACTATAAATCTCTTAGACAATTATCGATTGATAATCTAATTGATGATGAAAAGACACTTAATCAAATAAATAAATAAAAACTAACTAAATCTAACTTTACTTACCAACTAAATATATTCAAAGTTTTAAAAATCAAATCTAAATTAACGGTTACATTCATAGTATCTAAAATTGAAAGAATCAAAATCAAACTAACTTCCACCTATATTTTTAAGATAAAACTAATTGATTTCTTATAATAACCATTAACTTAATTAACATTATATTTACTATTGATCTTAAATTGTTAAAAGAAACTTTCTAAATTTAATACTTTATATAAGAAACCAAACTAATCTAATTTTAAACTAAAAACTTTTAAAATAAATGTGAAAATCTAAAACAACTTAAATAAAAAATTTATTAACTAATAGTAATTTAAATATCGTCAACTAAATCTATAAAACTTAAACTACATTAATTAACAACTAACCAAAATTAAAACTTAATATCAATCACCAACTAAAAACAATTAAAATAAATTAACACTAACTACTAACCCCCTAACCTACTAACACCTAACTCTACCTACACCCTACTCTATCCCTATACCCTACCCTACATCCCTACCACATGGGCAGCGCTTCCCAAGGAGCACTTCCCAAGTTCTGTCCTTGGGACAGCGCTCTGCCCAATCATAAACAATGCAGACCCAACCAAAAGGGAAGTGCCCAAAACAAAAACGCAAGCCCAATTTTTTTTTTTTTTTAAATAAAGAAACCTTCACACTTGCAAACAAAGGTGAGTGCTTATAAGTTTAGGAGAAAAAAGTAGGGGATGGGACATGGATGACGTCATCATAATGATGAGAAAAAAACTTTGCACTTAAACTTCTTAAAACAAAACTTATTCAAAGTATCATGGGAACTAGTGTGCATGGAGAGAAGATAATGCATTGATGAAATAAAGTTTTATAGGTAAGAATGTAGATATTTACGATATTATGTTATATCTATTTTTTTTTTAACTTTCTTTGTTAATTAACATGTATATCTATGTTTTCCTCTATTTTGTTTCATTTCAAAATTTACATAAAAAGGATAATTTAAGGAATATTCCTTGTTCTCCATTTCAAATTAAAATGGTCTCCCATACAAATTCTAGTGAGCAATTTCTCTCCTGGGAGTGTATTTTTTTTTGAACATTTTTCTAAGTATAGATTACAAGGCAAAGTATATATTTCTTTTTGGTCTGTATTTTAAGGTGTATTTTTTTTTTCGAATAGATTTAAAACATTGATACCATAGTTTGAGTCACATTAACACCATAATCGTTTGTTCTCCAATATAACTTGAATTGAAATAATTCGACCTTTGTCATTAATTTATTTTTAATGAAAATATATAAAGACTTGTTACAACCTTAACATACCAAGAATATGAATTATTCATTTTATTCAATAATGCAATAATTGTTTGATTCTAATAATCATGAAAACTGAATCCACATGCATGATTGTAATTTTCATTTTCAACATAAAAGAAAACTTAAAATTTTGCCAAATTGAACATCATCAATTCCATCCTATTTTTGATGTGCATCCATCTAAATTTAAATCATGATTAAATCACATGATAACCAATTATACTCAAACACCAATTTTATTGGCAAACCTGATTCAAAGGCTTAGCCGAGAAAGAACTAGGAAGAAAACCCGGCTTTGTTGCCATTACAACAAAGTTTGAAATAAAAATTACATAGGATATCAATCCCAATTACAATAATTTAATTGAATTTTCTTCATGACCCTCATCAAGGGATTCATAACAATTTTTGCAACACATTTCAAGAACCATGGAGGGAACAGAATCTGATCAGGTGACCACAAGCATGACCAAGAATAATTCAAACATGCATATACATACAAGGTTATCACAATATTATTCACAATGAATCAACACTAGGAAAAGGTGGATTCTTCTAATAGGATAAGTCAAGCACAACACCAAAATAGATGCCCAATTGGGGCTATAAACCAAGAACTTCCGTTCTTCCATTTTAACATGCCATACTCATACGAGGTTTGTGCTAACAGGTAGGGACCCATAACACACTACCCTCTCTCCCTATTCTCATCTTGAGAAGAGACTCTACACTAGTTGGAGTCCAACTAAACAAACCTTTCCCAAAATTGGTCACTTCTACCCTATCCAAGGGTGAGTAATACCAAAACACCCATGCAAGAAAATCTCAAAATTGCAAACATAAAAATGAAAGGAAATCATCCAAAATAACATGGTTTTCAAATCTTCCCAACATACCCACAATCATTCAAACATTCACATAACAACAAGTTAGCTAAGCATGAAACAAACATGAAAATCTGTACAAGAGAGAGAGAATTCCTACCTTCACATAGAGGTAATGGCAATGAACAAGTTTGAGTAGATCTTTTCCCTTCCTTGCTCCAATCTTCCAAGACTCCTATCTAAATGTAGAGATTGGGTAACAACCTCCACTAGTCCAAGAAAGGCCTCTAAATAAGCCTCAAAGTCAACCACCCAAAGGGATCAATAACTTCACCCACCCACCTACAAATCTAGAAGCTCCCAACTCAACCCACACTATGGTTAAACACTAAATGGAGGTGAGGTGAGGGAACTCATGGTAGCCATAGTCAATTTTCAGACAAATGCAAAAAGAAACTTTTTGAGTGGCCTCAAAATTCAATAAAAGGGGCTTAGGGGTTGGAAAGGACCCCCAACCCATACCCATACCCTTTGGGTATAATTATTTCATGTTTTAAGCCTTATAAATAGGTTTAGAGCAAAATAAAAGTTAGGAATAAAATAGGACCATCTAACAACTCTAACAATGCAGATCAAGCACTAATCCAGATTAAGGGATGACTAACCTCAATTAAGAACTAAATAGAAAATTGACACTAACTTAAACCAACTTAGGTCCAAAGGTTATACAACTAACCTGAATTAGAATACTGAAGAACATAAATAATTTATCAGTGTCAAGTGACACTAAAAGAACATACTTACAAACACTAACATTCACTGAACACAGAAAGATACATACATACATCTCACAATACAATACTAGAATTACAAACAACAAGGTTTCCAAAATTAGCACATAGAGATCAGTTATGTTCCTCCATAGGGTTTCTCGGCTAAAATATCTGCACACTCATTGCACACATCAGTAGTCCCGTAAAATCACATGTACATATATGTATAAGTATTATAAATTCACATAAATTGAAACATACATCAATAAGGGTTTCTTCATCCTACTTAATTCTTAACCATTTAAAATCTGTTAAATCAAAGTATCAATCCTACATTTACTGATTTCATCAACATACATATACATGAAATATTAAATGACAAACATCAAATATATCTGAAAGTAACATCACACAACATGAAATAATATAGCATGTCCTAGGCATCAAATAATGTCTCAACATCTCGAGTCGTGAGTATCAAAATAATAGTAATGTATCACTATGCTATGATGGGTCGAGGTGAGGCCTCACATCCTCTGCCACTAGGCATAAAATTCTTACTGAGATCGCATCTGTGTTGCATCCTCCCATGAAGTCATGGCCTCATCGTAACAATCCCACTAGACCCTAACTTGGTCCAGCTCTCAGCCTCAAAGTGCTAGGGTTCGTCGGGCAATAATGCAGATAGGCTCTAGTGCTAGCTATCCATCCGACTCCACCTATAAAGCATCCCAATCTATAATATGAGACTCATCATAAATGTATCCTCTAAGTATAGAACTATGAAACACATCATGGATGCATGACAGGCTAGGTGGCAAAGCTAAATAGTATGCAATAGGTCCTATCCTCTCTAGGATCTCGAATGGCCCAACAAATTGGGGTGCCAACTTAGAGCCATTTCTGAATCAAATTAGACTCCTATGTGGTCGCACCCTCAAGAACATTCTATTACCAACCTGATACTCTCGATCCATCCTCTTCACATCAGCATACTTCTTTTTCCTATCCTGTGCCTCTCTCAGGTGCTATCTAATCAGGGTCACCTGCTGCTCCATCTCCTTTACTAATTGGGGACCAATAGATACTCAATCCTTGATTCTATCCCAACTCAACGGTGTCCTGCATGGTCTCCCGTACAAGGCCTCATAAGGTAGCATACCTATGGAAGAATGGTGCCCATTGTTATAGGAAAACTCGACAAGATGTAGGTATTCCTCCCATTTGACCTAATGATCTATCACGTACATACGTAGCATGTCCTCCAAAACCTGATTTACTCACTTAGTCTGGCCATCGGTCTTAGGATGGTACGCTGTACTAAAATTGAGCTTGGTGCCCAAAGTTGACTGTAACTCTATCCAAAATGAAGAAGTGAACAATGAGTCTCTATCAGAGATGATCTTACAGGGAACACCATGAAGTCTGATAATATCTCACAAGAACACTTGAGCTATGTCTCATGTTGTAAATGTAGTACACATGGGTGAGAAATGGGCAACCTTGGTCAACGTGTCAACTATCAACAAAATGGCATCGTGGTGATGATATGACATAGGAAGACCAACAATGAAATCCATAGATATAGTGTCCCATTTCCACACTACAATCTCATGCAGCTGAAGAAGCTCACCAGGATGATGATGCTCCACCTTCACCCTCTAGCACTCAAGACATCTTGCAACTATGCTAGCAATCTGCACTCTCATGCCTGGCCAATGATACAATTGCCTCAAATCTGCATGTAACTTCTTAACACCAGGGTGCGCTGGATAAGGTGCTCTATGAGCCTCAAGTATAATGAGCTCACACAAACCCCCAATGGAAGGTACATACATAAATCCCCTATGATGCAAAAATCCATCAGACTCCAAGGAATACTCTGAATACTTCCCTTCCAAGAGTCTCTACGAATGCACTATCTAACTCACCTCTACATAAAGCTCATCAGCTGGTAAGTGTTGTAAGATCTGCTCTCTCAAGTTAGTGCAAGTAGTCACAAATGAAAGCTCATGGCACCTTCTACTTAAAGCATCTGCAACCACATTCTCCTTTCACTTGATGTAATGAACATCAAAATCATACTCACATAGAAACTCTATCCACCTTCTTTGCCTAGCATTAAGGTTCAACTATGAAAATATGTACTGCAAGCTCTAGTGATTAGAATGAAGCTCAAATCTATGACCCAGAAGGAAGTGTCACCATCTCACCAAGGCATGAACCATTGGCACAAGTTCTAGGTCATGAGTGGGATAATTGAGTTCATGATTCTTCAACTTCCTAGACTCAAAGGAAATAGGTCCTCCTTCCTACATAAGGACTGCCCCTAAACCATCTAAATATGCATTAGTGCACACCACAAAATTTGCAACAGGATCTAGTAATGCAAGAATCGGTGCACTCGTGAGGACTCTCATGAGCTCTTGAAAAGATCTACCACACTTCTCTGTCCACTCATACTTCTTCCCCTTTTTTTGAAGATATGTGATGGGGTGTGCCAATCTAGAGAATCCTAAAATGAAACATTGATAATATCCTACTAGCCTCATAAAGCTCCTCACTTCAGTAACACTGGTGGGTTCTGGCCAATCCATGATGGCCCTAATCTTTGATGGGTCTACCAAGACTCAATCACCTAATATGACATGACCCAAATAATGTATCTCGGGTTTGAAGAATGCACACTTTGACAAACTTCCAAACAACTGATTCTCTCTCAGCTTCTACAATACCTGTCTCAGGTGCTCTTCATGCTCTCTCTCATCATGAGAATAAATCAAAATGTCATCAAGAAAAAAAACAACAAACTTATCCAAAAAGGTACTAAATACTCCATTAATGAGGCTCATGAATATAGCTAGAGCATTTGTGAGGCAAAAAAGTACCACGATAAACTCTTAGTGACCATACCTAGTATGAAAAGCTATCTTGGCAATATCACTATCCACAATCCTCAACTAATGATAACTTGACTTCAGATCAATCTTTGAAAATACTCAAGCACCTTGCAACTAATCAAAGAGATCATCGATTCTGGGAAGAGGATATTAGTTCTTGATAATCACTTTGTTCAACTATTGATAATCAATACACAACCTAAGTGATCTGTCCTTCTTCTTGACGAAGATCACAGGTGCACCCCAAGGTGACACACTAGGTCGAATATGCCCCTTCTCTAAGAGTTCCTCCAACTAAGCTTTTAGTTCACTAAGCTCATGAGTAGTCATCCTATATGGTGCTCTCGAAACTAGCTCGGCTCTTGGCACAAGGTCTATGTGAAAATCCACTACTCTAGGTGGAGGCATACTAGGAAGCTTTGAAGGAAACACATTTGCAAACTCCTGCAGGATTGGAAAATCATCAAGGGATGGCTCCCCCTCTGGATCTTCCTCTCTATCACTAATGGTGATAGCAAACAACTGACAACCCTTTTGCATGCACCACCTAAGCTACATAGTAGAAATCATACGAAGGGATACAGGTCTCTTCACTCTGAAGATCTCTCTAGAGATTCCATCATCATCCACACATTCTACCCTCTTCTGTCGACAATCCATCTTGGAGCTATGGGCATAAAGCCAATCCATGCCAAGAACAACATCATAAGAAACTAGAGGGGTAATGCATAGATCAGTCCTAGTGGATATGTCTCCAATCTGCATCTGACAACTTTGCACCATGGAACTAATTGACACTCTGGCTCCTAAGGCTGACTCTACTTCCCAACTAACATCCTGACTAACTGCCACTAGCCCGCAATGCTCCACCATATATAGAGACATAAAAGAGTCAATAGCCCTGGAATCAAATAAAACTACAACCATATGGCCCTATATAATACCTGTAGCCTCAATAACTATGGCCTGATGCTTAGCCTGGTGGTTATCAACCGCTGCAAAAACTCTGTGGGATCTATCCATGTGACCAACTGTCAGCTCTGAAAAAGCCCTACTCTGACCACTGGATACCTATCCCTATGGACACTTCCTAGCTATATGACCCATGCCACCACAACTGTAGCATGGTCCTCAAGTGTAAGATCATGCACCCTATGATCCAGACTACTATGGGCCTTCTGACCTGCTAGATCCATTGTATCCACCCCTAGACAAGTGTTGAGTCTTCACTGACTGTGACTGTGGGGCCTATACTTTTTGATCCTACCTGGGACCCTGTGATTTCCACTGCTTGGGCTTGGAGTCTTGATAACCTTGAGAAGGTTTCTATTGCTACTGCTGCTAGGGTTTTAGCTACTGAGACTGCTGGCCCTTAGATTACCCTGCTGTATAGTTTTGATTCCCTTTGCAAGGGGGTTTCTGTTGGGAAGAATTTTAGTTTTGAGACTGATCTCGTGACTCCTGCCTACCTCGAGTATCCTCAGCAACTAGTGCTATCTCCACTGCCTATCTGAAGGTGGTAGGGAAGGCCATCTGAACTAGGCCCTGAAGTGAGAAATCAGACCCATGATAAAGCAATGCACCCATAGTTTCTCATCCTTCATATATTCCACATAATGAAGGAGCTTGAGAAAGCTGCTCTCATACTAAGCCACTATAAGGCCTCTCTAATAAAGAGAATGGAACTCCTCTATCTATTTCTGTCGAAAATGCTCTAACAAGTACCTCTCTCAAAATCTTTCTAGGAAAGACTCCCATGTGAGGGTGTCCATCTTCACTCCACCTATGATCGCCTCTTGATGCCACCAATTGGAGGCATCCCCTCTCAACTGATGAACCGCTAGGTATGCCTTTAGATTACTCCCATAGGGTTGTAATCCAAAGCACCGTTGTAGGCTCTGTAACCATGCCTTTGCTACTTCCCCTCAATGGAAATAGTATACAATGGTGGTCTGAGTCGAATCAATTCCTTGATGTCATCTCCTATATGTCTAGGAGGTCTGTCAAATGGGGGTCCTCTCTGGTGTATTAACTCTTCCTCGTGCTCACCTTGACCCTCTATCTGTCTCGATGGGGGACTCCTAGTCCTCTCTCTGACTCATGGTTTGCCTCCTCTGGGTTCCTCTGCTTCCACTACTGGAATCTATTGAACTGTCTGAACTACAGGTACTACCCTCTACTGAACTACACTAATCAAAGTCTAAAGTGCATCTATAATGTCTTGGTTCGGGTTCAGTGGTGGTGGAGGTGGACGTGGAGGTGGTGGAGGTGGTCCATCCTCCCGTCCTGCTCTACCACCCCTAGCCCTACGACCTCTTCCTTGCCTGTTGCTTTGAGTAACAGGACGCATCTACACAATTAAAAGTTTGAGCTAAGTTTAGGAAGCACAATGGTTTAAGGTTCCTAGTGTTGAAACATGGGCTTTGATACCAAAATGTCATGCCCAAACTATGAGGGCAAAAACACACAATTTTTTTTATAATTTAAAATTAAAATGGTCTAAGTTTTTAAAATGATTTCTTGCAACAGAAGTGAAGGTTCACTACAATTCATCTTAAGTTTAAAACTCAAGTGGATGAATACCTCGTTAAGATTTTGAAACTTTCATTAAAAGGTTGATATCGATCATTAATCATGTTACTTCATTAATTTCTCAACAATATATAAAAATTATTTAAATAACAACGTCAATGAATTTGGGTTTAAAATTAATTTAAAATATCTAATCAAGTTCAACTATAAATCTCTTAGACAATTATTGATTGATAATCTAACTGATGATGAAAAGACAATCAAATAAATAAATCAAAACTAACTAAATCTAACTTTACTTACCAACTAAATACATTCAAAGTTTTAAAAATCAAATCTAAATTAACAGTTAAATGCATAATATCTAAAATTGAAAGAATCAAAATCAAACTAACTTCCATCTATATTTTTAAGATAAAACTAATTGATTTCTTATAATAACCATTAACTTAATTAACATTATATTTACTATTGATCTTAAATTGTTAAAAGAAACTTTCTAAATTTAATACTTTATATAAGCAACCAAACTAATCTAATTTTAAACTAAAAACTTTTAAAATAAATGTGAAAAATCTAAAACAACTTAAATAAAACATTTACTAACTAATACTAATTTAAATATCATCAACTAAATCTATAAAACTTAAACTACATTAATTAACAACTAACCAAAATTAAAACTTAATATAAATCACTAACTAAAAATAGTTAAAATAAATTAACACTAACTACTAACCCCCTAACCTACTAACACCTAACTCTACCTACACCCTACTCTATCCCTATACCCCACCCTACATCCCTACCACATGGGCAGCACTTCCCAAGGAGCGTTGTCCTTGGGATAGTGCTTTGCCCAATCATAAATAGTGTAGACCCAACCAAAAGGGAAGCGCCCAAAACCAAAATGCAAGCCCAAATTTAATTGTTTTTAAAATAAAGCAACATTCCCACTTGCAAACAAAGGTGAGCGCTTAAAAGTTTAGGAGAAAAAAGGGGGGAGATGGGACATGGATGATGTCATCATAATGATGACCAAAAAAATTTGCATTTAAACTTCTTAAAACAAAACTTATTCAAAGTATCATGGGAACTGGTGTGCATGGAGAGAAGATAATGCATTGATGAAATAATGTTTTATAGGTAAGAATGTAGATATTTAGGATATTATGTTATATCTATTTTTTTTTTAACTTTTTTTTTTAATTAACATGTATATCTATGTTTTCCTCTATTTTGTTTTATTTCAAAATTTAAATAAAAAGGATAATTTAAGGAATATTCTCTGTTGTCCATTTCAAATTAAAATGGTCTTCCATACTAATTCCAGTGAGCAATTTTGCTCCTGGGAGTGTATTTTTTTTTGAACATTTTTCTAAGTATAGATTACAAGGGAAAGTATCTATTTCTTTTTGGTCTATATTTTAAGGTGTATTTTTTTTTTGAATAGATTTAAAACATTGATACCATATTTTGAGCCACATTAACACCATAATCATTTGTTCTCCAATATAACTTGAATTGAAATAATTCAACCTTTGTCATTAATTTCTTTTTAATGAAAATCTATAAAGACTTGTTACAACCTTAACATACCAAGAATATGAATTATCCATTTTATTTAATAATGCAATAATTGTTTGATTCTAATAGTCATGAAAACTGAATCTACATGCATGATTGGAATTTTTCGTTTTCAACATAAAAGAAAACTTGAAATTTTTCCAAATTAAACATCATCAATTCCATCCTATTTTTGATGTGCATCCATCTAAATTTAAATCATGATTAAATCACATGATAACCAATTATACTCAAACACCAATTTTATTAGCAAACCTGATTCAAAGGCTCGGCCGAGAAAGAACCAGGAAGAAAACTCGGCTTCGTCACCATTACAACAAAGTTTGAAATACAAATTACATAGGATATCAATCCCAATTACAACAATTTAATTGAATTTTCTTCATGGCCCTCATCAAGGGATTCATAACAATTTTTGCAACACATTTCAAGAATCATGGAGGGAACAGAATCTGATCAGGTGACCACAAGCATGACCAAGAACAATTCAAAAATGCATATATATACAAGGTTATCACAATATGATTCACAATGAATGAACACTAGGGAAAGGTGGATTCTTCCAATAGGATAAGTCAAGCACAACACCAAAATAGATGCCCAATTGGGGCTATAAACCAAGAACTTCCGTTCTTCCATTTTAACATGTCATACTCAAACAAGGTTTGTGCTGACAAGTAGGGGCCCATAACACCCTACCCTCTCTCCCTCTTCTCATCCTGAGAAGAGACTCTACACTAGTTGGAGTCCAACAAAATAGACCTTTCCGAAAATTGGTCACTTCTACCCTATCCAAGGGTAAGTAATACCAAAACACCCATGCAAGAAAATCTCAAAATTGCAAACATAAAAATGAAAGGAAATCATCCAAAATAACATGGTTTTCAAATCTTTCCAACATACCCACAATCATACAAAAATTCACATAACAACAAGGTAGCATAAGCATGAAACAAACATGAAAATCTGTACAAGAGAGAGAGAGAATTCCTACCTTCACAAAGAGGTAATGGCAATGAACAAGTTTGAGTAGATCTTTTCCCTTCCTTGCTCCAATCTTCCAAGACTCCTCTCTAAATGTAGAGATTGGGTAACAAGCTCCACTAGTCCAAGAAGGGCCTCTAAATAAGCCTCAAATTCAACCACCCAAAGGGATCAATAACTTCACCCACCCACCTACAAATCTAGAAGGTCTCAACTCAACCCACACTATGGTTAAACACTAAATGGAGGTGAGCTGAGGGAACTCATGGTAGCCATAGTCAATTTTCGCACAAATGCAAAAAGAGACTTTTTGAGTGGCCTCAAAAGTCAATAAAAGGGGCTTAGGGGTTGGAAAATACCCCCAACCCATACCCATACCCTTTGGGTATAATTATTTCATGTTTTAAGCCTTAGAAATAGGTTTAGAGCCAAAAAAAAGCTAGGAATAAAATAGGACCATCTAACAACTCTAACAATGCAGATTAAACACTAATCTGGATTAAGGCATGACTAACCTTGATTAAGAACCAAATAGAAAATTGACACTAACTTAAACCAACTTAGGTCCAAAGGTTACACAACTAACCTGAATCAGCATACTGAAGAACATAAACAATTTACGAGTGTCAAGTGACACTAAAAGAACATAGTTACAAACACTAACATTCATTGAACACAAAAAGATAAATACATACATCTCACAATACAATACTAGAATTACGAACAACAAGGTTTCCAAAATTAGCACATAGAGATCAATTATGTTCCTCCGTAGGGGTTTTCAGCTAAAATATCTGAACACTCATTGCACACATCAGTAGTCCCATAAAATCACATGTACATATATGTATATGTATCAAAAATTCACATAAATTGAAACATACATCAATAAGGGTTTCTTCATCCTACTTCATTCTTAACTATTTAAAATCTCTTAAATCAAAGTATCAATCCTACATTTACTTATTTCATCAATATACATATACATGAAACATTAATTGACAAACATCAAATATATCTGAAAGTAACATCACACAACATGAAATAATATAGTATGTTCTAGGCATCAGATAATGTCTCGACATCTCGAGTCATGAGTATCAAAATAATAGTAATGTATCACTATGCTACGATGGGTCAAGGTGAGGCCTCACAATTTTTTCTAGATAATAGAAAGATTGAAGGTTGTGTAGGTGGATGTAGCCTAGGTCTTAGGTGAACCACATTAAATCTATGCGTTATATGTGTTCTTTATGTTTTCTTCTATAGTTTTTGCATATGACTATTTATTCTTATACTATTCCAGATCTATCAAGCCCTAACAAAAAGATAGTGCTTGTGATTTAGATGATAAAGAAGATGAATATTTTGAAGCACTACTTGCAATAATACTATCAAGAGGTAAAGGATTTGAGTTGAAGGTAAACTACCCCTAATATGTCTTAAATGTAATATAGATTTAGTCATTTTGATGCTAGATGTCCTAACAAGAACATTAATGGAAAAAATGATAAAAGGAAGAAAAAATACCAAAGGAACAATAACAATAATGACAAAAAAGAAAATGAGAAGAAGTCATTCTTTATTGTCAGAGAAGAGACCACTAAGTCAGAGTCTGATGATGAGAATCAAGATGGGGAAGTAGTATATGTTGTAATTAAGGAAGACTCAAATGAAGAACGGTATGAGAATGAAAAAGACCTTATTTTTAATGTTAATAAAAATTACACATGGATTACCAATAGTGGATGTTCACATCTCATGACTAGTGATATAGACAATTTTGATAAGTTTGAAGAATATGAGGGTGGAACTATTAAACTTGGAAATGATGTTCCATGTTTAGTGAAAGCTAGAAGACTATTGATGTTTAATGATAAGATTACATGTGATGATGCTTACTAGGTTCAAGGACTAAAGTATAAATTGTTGAGTGTTTCATAACTAAATAATACAAGTCATAGACTAAAATTTTAGAATAGGTTGGTAAAGATCTATGATGGATATGGATACTTTATTAGAACTAGTGAGAAAATGAGAGGTAACCCATTATTTCTAGATCCTACTATGCATACATGCCTATTTTTAAAAGTTGAAGATGTATGGTTATGGCATAAGAGACCTTGTCATGTAAAATTTTGTAATATTACTAAGGTAGGTAGAAGAAAGAAAGTAAGAGGCTTACCAAACTTGTATAAACCTGATAATGCTATGTGTAAACAATGCCAACTTAGTAAGATGACTAAATCTAGTTTCTCTAGTAAGGCACATGCATCTAATTATATTCTAGAATTAATTCATAATAATTTGTGTGGTCCAATGAAAGTTGACCACTACTATGGGGATAGATATTTCATACTATTTGTTGGTGAATATTCTGGAATGATGACAGGTATGTTTCTAAAGTTGAAATCATATGTATTTGATATGTTTAAGTGGTGTGAGGCTAAAGTTGAAAAGGAAATTGGTAAATAGTTGAAATGTTTGGGATTTGATAGAGGTGGCTAGTTCATGTTTGATGAATTTACTAACTATTATAATGAGCATGGAATTAAGAGATAGTTGTCTATACATAGAATACCACAACATAATGAAATTGCAGAAAGAAGAAATAGATTGATGGTTGATTGTGCTAGAACACTACTAATTGAAAAAAGAGTTGAACAAATGTTCTAGAGAAGCTATTGGTACCATTGTTTAAACTCTCAACCAATTTTCATTGAATAAAGGAGCAAACAAGACACCATATGAACTCTAGTATGTCCATACACTGAGTATAAGTTTTTTCAAATGGTTTGGAAGTAGATGTTATACTCATAAGAATGCAAGAAATAGAAATTTTGATTCAAAATATGATGAAGGTATAGGCAAAATACAAGAAGTTGAGTACCAAAACCATGGAAGTCCTTAAGGAAAAAACATTGTTGCTAGAAACAGATACCCACTTTAGGCTTGGGTGTTCAATTCTCAATTTAAAAATTGGGTACCCATTTGTTTTTTCAATATGGGTACCTGGCTCAAAATGTGTACCCATTATTTTCAAAATGGGTACCCATTTCTAAAAAACTCAAAAAAATAATTTTTTGCGCTTGAAAGCTCATTTTAACCTACTTCTAGAAACAAGTACCAATTTCTTAAAATTCTAATTTGACATGACATTGGTTGCATTTTGTTTTAGCTTGGGATAGACTCGGTAGGACCAAGGCTGTGCTTATTCTAGAAAATTTGGCAAAGCACATTAACATGAAATTTTTTCCTTGGTGTAAGTTTTTGGAGGAATTTCCAAATGAATTATTTGACAAAATAAACCCATTATAGTACTCTTTATCTAATTTTTAAAAATGTAAAATTTAAAGTAATATGACTTATTTTTGTATTTTTGCAATACTTATCAGGCCAAATTGGTACTAAAACTTAAAATAGTATGGTTAACTAAAATTTTAATAACCCTTTTTATTTTATATTTTTTATAATTTGAATTATATGTCATCAATCTACATAGAATGTACTTTAATTTTTTTAAAAAATTGAAAAAAGTGAATTTTTCATCAAATTATGGCGGTCATACACTCGAGGTTTTCAAAATCCACTTTACGGCCAAATAAAAATTTATGGAAAAAAAATTCAATAAAAAATAAGGAAAAAAATTCTCAGCAATATTTAGTGTGTCCTTAGGTACCTTTTCCCAAAAGGAAATACAAAAATATATTTTTTAGCTCCAAAAAAGGGTCGTCGTACACATGTTTGGTATGATCATGAAACAAACATTTTGAAAAAGTGGTTTTTGAATATGCCTACCAAAATGTAATTTATGCCATGTGGGTATTCCAATAAATTACATATTAAAAAAATAGACATTGAGCACTACATTTTCTATTAGTGAATTTTTCCAACATTTAATATTGACATTCCTCAAATTTGGACATTAAGTGATAGGAAATTTTAAAAATGGAAAAAATATTTCCACATTTTGGCCAAAAGTGGGACTCAACATCTTTCACCCACCCTATATTCCTAGGTTACTCCACAAGGAGCAAGGCTTTCAAATGTTTCAATAAGGTGACTAGCACAATTATTGAAAGTGCAAATGCTAGTGTTGATGAACTTGTAGATAAGAACAATGAGGAGGGGAAGAAAGAACCTAAAGATTACAAAATTATTTTTGTATGCTTATGATAATGCTCCTGCCATTGTACCAGAGAACCAAACTAACTCATTACAATGGTATACTAGGTAACAAAAAAAGGACATTGAGCGATTGGCTATATTGCCCAAGTTACAAATGGAACAATTAGAGCATAATGTTGAGCACCAATCGAGTGATGATAATGTTGCAAATCATAGAACTAAATGCATGTTAGAAAATATGTAAGAAGACACAATTCACAAAACCATATCATTGGAGTAAAGGGTTAATTTAATTTTATTTATGAAATTACCTTTACTCCCTCCGTAAGATTTCACTTTATGCACATGCATTTCCATTTAATAATTAAATATTAATTATTAAATTTCACTTACCTCTTAGAGTTTCCATTTTAGGTTTTATGATCCTTCTATAAGGATTGATCAATTGTAAACTCCATTTATTCCTTTAGTCTGATAATATAATTTTCCACATTTTTAAAGAAAAACCCTAACCTCTTCTTTGTCTTTTCTCTTTTGTGACAGGTTTTTTAATGCATGTGATCTTCAAATTTGTGGGATTGATCTTTCATCAACTTCAACATGGTATCAAAGCTCCAAATCTCCATGCCACTGTTCTATTTATGAGAGGTTTGGCTTGGTTTTAAGATCATTTTTTTTCATTTAGAGGGTTTCATTTTTTAGAGATTTTTTTGTATTGGATTTGGGATTCACCTTTCTTTGGTGAACTTTGGGGCCAAACAAAACTCATCATTGAGCTCAGAGCACCCAAAGACACCTATTTTCATATAATACTTGCCCAATTTGGACATAATTGGAATCTAAGGCAAAAAAATATTCTCCCAGATTGAGCACATTTCTCAAGGCAATGATTTTGATATTTTTTGACACTCACAAAAGTTGAAATTTTTTGGCACAGAGATCAAGGTTTTTTGGTACAAAAATTGAGAATTTTTGTATGAAAATTGAGATAGATTCTGTTGCGAAACTGACATGCTTCCCAATGCTACTTTGGTATAGACCAACATGCATCTTGAGGTTGTTTTGTTGTAGAAATTGTACACTTGCCAAGACAATTTCTAGTATGCTTCCAGAGGTAATTTGTAGTACTAGTAGAAACACTTCCCAAGGTAGTGGTTTTTAATTTTTCCCTTCCATCTTTTTCTTTCCCTACATGTGTTTTTCTATCATAACTTGCTCATCCATTCTTTGTTTTTTGTAAACCAGATATCATTAGAAAGTTGATTTCAAGTCCATTGTCATGGTATAGTTTATTTAGATTTTTTATGATATTTAGTTGCTAGTTTATGTAGTCAAATTTAGAGGTTCTATTTTTCACTCTGGGAAACATATCTTCAGACATTTTATTTTCTAAATTCTTCTCTAGGAACATCCCATTCATTTTTTTAATTTTTTACAGTATGGTGGATATATTGGTTGTTTCAGGAAAAGGGATCAATTTTGTTTTTTCAAATGATTTTTCATGGGTTTTTCTATCTCTTATATCATCATTATCTCTCTTTTGATCTTTGTTGAAATCATTTTGTTATGTTTTTGAAAACACATTGAGATAAAGTGCCACTCTATTACATTTCAAGATCTTGCAGATCTTTTTGTTTTGTTGTACTCACACTACATTATAAAGTGCCTTGGGGGTTTCATGTTGGTCATAATCATCATCTTCCTTTGTCAAGTGAGTGTTCCTTCCGTGATATTATTTTCTTTCTAGGATCATTTTCATAAATGTAGAAACATTGGCAATGTGATTGATGTCTTCCAAATCCAGATTTGAAGACTCATAAATATGAGAGGAGGAGACATGTCTCATGAAGAGACATTTCTTTATATTTAATCATCATTAGTTAAAAAATAACATTATTTGTTGATGATACACTTCTTTTTCATAGCTCTCATGTTTTAGAGGCCAGACAGATTAAGCATGTTTTGTAATTATACTCTGATGTCTCTAAGCAAAAAATTAACCCTCAAAAATCAAAAACATTTCCCTTGAACACCAACAAAGTTATTTCTGATAGAAATGTGTGGATTTTGGGATTTTATGAGGACTTTCTACCTTCTAATTACCTTGGAATTCCTTTTTTCATGGGATCAAATAAGAAGAGTTATTGGACTTTTGTCATTGATAGAATTAAAAATAGAGTTGCTGCATGGAAAGTTAGATGGCTCTTTTTATCAGGCATAATTCTTCTCATTAAATCGGTACTTGTAGCTATTCTGAATTACTATCTTGTTGTCCTTAAAACTCCAACCTCGGTCATCTTACAAATTCAAAAAATAATTAGAGGCTTCCTTTGGACATGTAATATGTTAGATGATAAGAAAATTCCTCTTATTTCTCTTCAAGACATGACACATATTCTTGTTGTTGGGGATGCGGGTGTTCATGATTTATCAAATAGGATTGTTGCAATCGGTGGTAAATTAGCTCAGAAAATTTATACCAAGTCTCACATTACTTGGTTCAAAATAATGCAACAAAAGTATTTGGATAATAATGATCCATCAAGAATATTCTGAATGTTTGATCCTGCAAAGGGGTCTATGGTTTGGGATTTTTCGGTTTCCTCAAGAGACATTGTTCTTAAGTATGTTACTTGGGAAGTGAATAGTGGAGACAAAATTAGCTTTCAGAGAGATTCTTGGAATGTTCAACCTCCCTTGATCACTCTGCCCAATACAAAAGATCTTATTTTAATTTTAGAATCTATTTGGGGAACTCAAGTTCATCATTATATTTCAACAGTCTACCTCTTTTCTAGGAAAGTCTTTTGGAAGGATCCGGACCTTCTTCCTCTTCCTAATCAAGACTGGGAGTATTTTCATACCATTTTAGATCAAAAACATGCCTTCCTATAAAATTCTAAAGAAAAATTTTTGTGGGCCCTTGCCAAGGATGGTAACTATTCTATTAAAGAGGGATATAAGCTCATTCAAATGATTGCTTCAGAAAAGAGTCCTAGAGCATACTTGTTTTTCTAGAACAATGTAGTTCATTCAAAATCTAGTTATTTTTCATGGCTTTCTATTTAGCATAGGATTCTTACAAGTGATAAACTTGTAAGACTAAATACTACTTCAACTTTCAAATGTGTTATGTAATGATGAACTTGAAACAAGTGATCACCTTTTTGTGAGGTGTCCTTTTCCCTATCAATGCTAGAACTTTATCCTCTGAAAATTAAGCTTCTTTACCCCTCTTCAAAATAATATCTAGGATATCTTCCAAGCATGGCCAATCATCCATCCTCATGCCTTGTTTGTAGAGTTATGGAAGTGCTCCCTGGCATTATTCATATGGTCCATTTGGTGGGAAAGAAATAAGTGAATATTCAAAAAGTACTTTTCTACTATTGATAAGGTGCTTGAAGGTATTGAAAAGTCAATTGTGGAAGTAACAAATGCAATTCTTAGTAGATGCAAGATCAATCCTATTATTACTCATTGGGATGCCAACATTCTACATGAATGGAAAACACTTTTTATTCCTATGGGTTGGGTATTAACCAGTAAATTGCAACCTAAAGTGGCCCATCTTGATGTGCACTAGTATCCTCCCAATTTAGGGCATGTGAAGATCAATTTTCATGGTACATCTTAAAGAAATATAAGTAAACCAGGGTTAGGGGCATGTATTCATGTCTGTAATGGAAAAATGTTAGCATTTACAACTACCCCCTTATCGTAGGGTATTAACAATCTTGCAAAAGCTCAAGCCTTTTTTTCTAGTCTACTTCTTGCCATGAAAGGTAATTTTCAATGTTTGCATATTGAAGGTGATGCCCAAGTAATCATTAATGCTTGCATTAAAAGGTATAAATTCTCTAGGAAACTTAAGTACATCATCCTTCATATTTGGAATTTATTAGATAAATTTCAAGATATATGTATTTCACTCTATAGGAAGGAAATCAAGTTGCTAATTTCCTTTCAAATCTAGGGTGTGATGGCATCATGATCTCCACTCTTCAGTGGTCCTCATTCCTTAATCAATGAAAGGAGTGATAATTATTGATTAGCTCAAATATTGTTAAATATTAGTCTTGATTACCTTTTATTAGGCTCATGTGTCATGATGACTCTATTTTTCTCATAATAGGGTTGTTTTAGCTATATCTGTCAAGTTCTCTACAATACAATCATTGTTATGATGTGGAGCCTAATCAAACTCAGAGGTTTATTCAGTGTGGTTTTCTCCCATTATTATTTCTATGGGGGTTTGGGGGTTAGTGCCCCCAAGATGGGGTCAAGGGGTAGAGCCCTAAGTGTGTTCCTTATCATAGTACAGGGTGGGATCAAGGGGCAACACCCCCAAATGGGTTTTTGGGGTAGTGCCCCAGACTAAAAATTCCCTTATATTATAAAAGGTGTCAAATACTATTTTATTATTATTCTAGCCCTAATTTTGTAAGCAGCAAAAGCTTGTCTATAGAAAGGCTTAGGGTTAGGGATTTTCATTATGTGTGATGCAAAAATTGGTTCTTCTGCCAGTATTGAGCTATAAGGGATTATGGATTGTAATCAAGTTGTAATCACTGGATAATAATAATATTGAACTTGATATTGGTGGATGTAGCCCAACAATTAGGTGAACCACATTAAATCTTGGTGTCTTGTGTTCTCTTTTATGCAATCTACTATTTTTTGATATTACATGTAATTATTATTTCTATCTGAGGTTAATCCTAACAAGTGGTATCAGAGCTAGATGGTTGTCAGTTTTTTTAGCAATCCTCTACAAGAAGATCTCATGGTTGAGTGGGGGTCTCACAATTGAGTGGAGGTGATGGAAGATGAGGGTAAGATGAGGGTTGACAAGTTTAATGGGAAAAAATTTTAGTTATGGGAAATGCAAATGGAGGACTATTTTTATCAAAAGGATTTATGAAAGTCATTGGAAGGAAAAACCAAGAATCAAGGATCTATGACAAATCATGATTTGGATCTTTTGGATAGAAATGCACTTGGAAGAATTCAATAATGCCTGGCACCATTAATGACATTTAATATTACAAAACTGAAGACAACAAAAGAGTTCATGTAAACCCTAGCAAAGCTATATGAAAATTCCTTCGCTTCAAACAAGATATTTCTCATAAAGCATTTATTTCATATAAAATTGACAGAGGGTGGATCTATTGTAGATAATTTAAATGAGTTTAATACTATATTACTAGTTAGTTGTCTTCTATAGGTATCAATTTTGATGAAGAAATTAGGGCTCTCTTGATCTCATGTTATTTGCCTAAAAGTTGGAATGGTTTGGTAATGGCTATGAGTAATTTTGTTCCTAGATCTAGTACCCTAAAATATGATGATGTGATCAGTATTATTTTTAGTGAGGAAAATTGTAGGAAAAACTTAAGTGGATCTACATCAGGAAGTGCTTTGAATGCACAAAGTAGAGGCATAATGACTGAGAGAAGAAATAATTCCAAAAATTGTGGGAAATCAAGAGGAAAGTCAAAGGGCAACAGGTCTTAATCTAGAGGATTAAGAGATTTTTGGTATAGTGGGAAATCAAAGCATAAGAAGAAAGATCAATGGACTCAAAAGAACAATGAGGGAGATAAACCAAAAGGGAACAAGGAGGCAAGTGTGGTAAGTAACAAATCCAAAGAGGATGATTTGATTCTATCTTTAGAAAGTGTTGATGATTCATGGGTTTTGGATTTTGGTGCTTCATTCCATTCTATAGCTCATAAAGGTTATTTCATTGATTATGTCCAAGGGGATTTTGGGCTTGTTTATTTGGGGGATGATGAACCCTGTTAGATTTTTGGAAAGGAAAAAGTTAAGATTAAGTTTTTGAATGGGAATCATTGGCTACTACATGAGGTAAGACATGTTCCAAGGCTAGGTAGGAATTTAATTATAGTAGGGAAACTTAGTGATGAGAGTTATGTAGTTATTTTTAATGATAAAAATTGGAAGGTTTCAAAAGGTTCTCTTATCATAGAAAAAGGTGTGAAAGTAGGCACCTTATATCTTTGTTCAAGTCATATTGTTCCTTCTACTTTGATTTTTTCAGAGAAAAATGAATGTTCAGAAATAATTGCCATAGTTGAGTAGGAGAACAAATAACTACTATAGATTCTAATACAACATTGTGGCACAATAGATTGGGCACATGAGTGAGAAAGGTATGAAAGTAATTCATTCAAAGAAAATTTTATTGGGTCTAAAATGTGTTAATTTGGATTTCTATGAAAGTTGTGTGAATGTGAAAAAAAAGAAAGTGAGTTTTGTGAAGACTGGGAAGGAAAATAAAAGTGAGAAATTAGAGCTTGTGCATAAAGATTTAAGGGGACTAGCTCAGGTATCTTCCCTGGGTGGCTCTCATTATTATGTTAGATTTATTGATGATGTAACTATAAAAGTATGGGTTTATTACCTTAGACAAAAATCTAATGTATTTCAAACTTTTAAGAAATGGAAATGCTTGGTTGAAAATGAGACTGGAAAGAAATTAAAATGTCTCAAATCTGATAATGGTGGTGAGTATTGCAGTCATGAATTTCAAGATTATTACTTTGCTAATGGTATTCATAGATAGAAAAATGTTCCAAGGACTCCACAAGAAAATGGAGTGGCTAAATGCATGAACATGACTCTAATGGAGCATGTGAAAAGCATGAGATTGCATGTAGGGTTGCCTTAAACATGTTGGTAGAGGCTATCAATACTATTTTATATTTGATTAATAGAGGTCTCTCTACTCCTTTGTGCTATGGTATTCTAGAGGAAGCATGGACTGGTAAGAAGGTGAGTTATTCTTTTCTTAGAAACTTTGGTTGTGAAGCATTTTCTCATATAGATTTAGAATGTAGATTCAAGCCAGCAGCTATGTCAAAGAAATGTGTATTTGTTGGATATGGCATTAATGAAGTCGGTTATAGGCTTTGGGATTTTGAAAATAATAAAATTATAAGAAGCAGGGATGTCATATTCAATGAGAGAGTGTTGTACAAAGATCTATTGTAGCAACATGAGAAGAAAGAAAATGATTATGCAGTGTTGGATGATACTCCAAAAGCTAATGATCCAACAATTCCTCATGATGTGTAACTACTATAACAAAAAATACCATAGACCCCAATGAATCTTAGATGGTCAACAAGGATGAGCAAACCTCCAGAAAGATTTTCTCCTTGTATTCTATTTTACTTAATGATGGTGGTGAACTTGAATGTTATGATGAAGCTGTGTAGGTGCATACAAAGATTTAGTGCGAGTCTACAATGAAAGAAGAAATGGACTCTTTACTAAAAAATAAAACATGGGATTTATGCAAGTTATGTGTAGGTAAAAATGCATTATAGAATAAGTGGGTTTACAAGTTGAAAGAAGAGGATGGAGTTAAGAAAAGATTTAAAGACAGGTTAGTTATAAAATGATTTGCATAGAAAAAAGGCATCAATTTTGATGAGATATTCTCTCCTATTGTTAAAATGACTTATATTCACACTATTTTAAGTATTATGGCTACTAAAGATTTTCATTTGGATTAGCTTGATGTTAAAAAAACCTTCCTTCATGGTGATTTGGATGAAAAGATATATATGGATCAACCACAGGGATTTGAGGTCAAAGGTAAGGAGAACTTAGTGTGTAGATTGAAGAAAAGCTTATATGCCTTGAAGCAAGCACCTCAGCAATAGTATCTAAAATTTTATAGTTTTATGCATGAGCATGCATACAGTCCATATCATTCATATCATTGTGTTCATTTTAAGAGGTTGGATGATGATAGCTATATTATTATTTTTTTGGCTTTTTGGATCCCTAGTCTAGGGTCTAAGTCCTAGTTCACATCCAAGTCCTGACTGGAAAGCCCAATTTTTGAAAACTAGAATTTTGATAAGGAACAAGTCTTTTTCAAAGTCAAGAGATGCATCAGCACACCTCAACTAGTGTGCTAGTGTGCTAATAGTGTCTGAAGAGGGGCAAATCACTTTTGGTGATGTGTAGATGCACAACTGCATAACACCAAAGGTGGGTGGGGTCTATATAACCCCCACCCCCCCTTCTCCTTACCTCTTCTTTCATTTTCCTTCTCCACACTCCCTAAACCATATCTTCACACCAAGTGAGGTGTGCCTCCCTGCTCCTCCCCACTTGCAATAAACACAAGCCACAAACATTAAAAAACCTAAAGTGTGTAGTAGCACACCTAATTAGGTGCACTAATCCACACCTTCACACCCTATAAAATAAAAAAATTTAAGAAACTCAAAAAGAAACTATAAGAAAAAATAAAAACATGAACAAGCACAACCTAAATTAAGGTGTACATTAGTGCACCTTAAATATTTTAAATCCTTCACACCTAAGTTTAAGCATGGGCTGCACTTTTAGGTATAGATGAAGATCCTAGAATGGTAAGGATCAAAAAGGCATGCAATGCACAAGAAAGGGAGGATATGCTCAAATTACTTGCAAGGTATAAGAAAATCATTGCTTGGAGTTACAAAGACCAAAAAATGTATGATCCCAAGATTATTATGCATGACATTCCTTAAAACCTGATGCAAAGCCTTTCTAGCAAAGACAAAGGCTTGTTAATCCTATCATTAAGCCACTCATAATGAAGGAAGTTGAGAAGTTACTTGATGCCAAGATCATCTTCCCCATTTTCCATTCTACACAGGTGGCTAATTTGGTTCCTATATGGAAAAAGACTAGAGAGATTTGCCTCTACATGGATTTTTGTAACTTGAACCTCACATCTCAAAAGGACAATTATCCTTTTCCTTTGCTAGATGAAGTTCTACAAATTTTTAATGGTTCAAAGATGATGTCTTTCTTGGCTGGATATTTAGGATATAATCAGATCATGGTCAATGAAGAAGATAGGTTGAAGATGACCTTCACAACTAAATGGGGAAATTTTGCCTACAAAAGAATGCCTTTTGAACTAATTAATATAGGGCATACATTTCAATGAGCCATGGACAAAGCTTTTAAGGGATTGATAAATAGGTGTATTGTTATCTACATGGATGATCTAACTATATTTTCAAAAGCTCAAAGCACTCATATCACTGATCATAAACAAGTGTTCAATAGATATCATAGACACAACATATCCTTTAATAACAAGAAATGTTCATTTGGGGTTACCAAAGGGAAGCTCCTAGGACATATCATCTCTAAAGCTACAATCTTGATTGGTCCTAATAGAGTTGAAGCCATTCTACAATTATCACATCCACAAAGTCAAAAAGAATTGAAGTCTTTGTTTGGGAAGATAAAGTTTGTGAGAAAATTTGTAAGCAAGTTTGCATAAATAGTTCATCCCCTTAATGATTTACTCAAAGAGGGAGCTAAGATAGAATGGGTTCTAGAGGTTAAGAAATCATTTGAGGATATCAAAGTGGCCATTTCCATAGCCCCAGTACTAGTAAGTCCAGACTATAGACTATCTTTCAAAATATACTTTTTTTCTTCATAACCTTCATGTGCAGGGATTCTTACATAGAAGAAGGAAAAGGAAGATGAAAGACCCATCACCTTCCTGAGTTCCCCTCTAAAGAATGTTGAATTAAACTATTCCAACCTCGAAAAATAATATTTTTCTCTAATCAAGCTAGCAAAGAAGTTCTATCAGTATATACTAAGGAAAAAGCTACATTGGAAATATTATCATAGGCTATGTTACTGAGAGGGGAGGGATGAATCAGTAACTATTAAAACTTTTATCCCAATTAGCAATTAATCCTTTATGTGAATTATGATCTAATTGCATGCATGAGAAACTAAAAATTATGAAAGCATACACAACACTTTAACACAAGATTTGGTGACCTAGAAACCTTCCAAATAGAAAGTAAAACTAGGGTGGGGATGATACCCACAAGCTTTAGTACTACAATATAAAGTTGGCCTATTAAGACTTATGATGATCACTTCTGAAGATCTACCCTAGTAGGAGCAATAAGGACTTCTAGGTGCACCTTGCAAAAGGATTTACAAACATACGATGAAGTATGCACTCAGTAAAGAGATCTATATAAGACTGTTAGTTCTACCTTGTTAAAGGATTTGACTGATCCACCTATTAGGATGAAGTAGTAGCTAATCTTTGATCTACAACTTGGTTTGCTAAATGAAATTCCTCTAAGTGTATAAATTACCTTTTTGTGATAAGTATATCTTTGTTGCTCCTTATACTATTGTATCCTTTGTAATTCATTCTTCTACTCTTCTCTAATGATTGTATTACTTCTATTCATTGATTTGGATGTGATACAATACATTACATATATATTAGTCTAATTACATAATTACAAAGTTGACCACGATACAAGTTTTCACAAATATTACAAAGTCGACCAAAGTGTAGAAGCTCGAGAAGACTGACTCAGTGAGGTTCTGATACTCAGCATCCACTATCAATGCTCAACACCATCATTCACTTAGTAGATGTAGATGCTTAGTCCATATTGATCACTTCCAAGTAGTCTTGAACTCAGTTTGCACTAGTGACTCAGCGAATGCTATGAAACTTGGCATATAAACTGAATCACTTGATTCACATTACATAGTTGGATTAATGCTATCACTATGAGCATGGTATAAACTAAGTCTCTTGGTTAACACTGAGAAGCTAAGCTAATAGTATACTCACATCACATCAACTATGAACTTGGTAAGCACTGCATAACTTGGTTTACACTGGTAAACTCGGCATACACTAAGATGCGCAATTTACACTACTGATCACCAACTCTGTAGTAATTTCTCGGTGCAAACTAAAATCTATCCAAAGGACTCGGTAACAACTATAGAACTTGGTAACAACTAAAATGCTTGGTTAACACTATGAACTATAAAATGTGCTCAGTATAGGCTTACAATCTGAATAAGTGTATGTCACTAATAAAAAACATCATAGAAATGTCAACAATGTCCCCCTTTTTCATTAGTGACAAAAACACTTATTAGTCAAAATTGAATTATCCATCACCTGATGTCTCCAACTCAGTAGAGTGTACTATTTTTGAGATTTTTCAAAATTGATTTTGTAAAGGATACATTTTTGTACATGGTAATGCTCCCCCATACATAATATACAACATACTATACATATAATATACATTTTCTCTACAATTTGTAATTTTTTTCAATTTTCTTTGCTTTTTATATCTTATCCAATCTTCTCACATCTTCTCTCCCTTATGTCTCCTTATAATTTCTCATAACTTCTCCCCCTTTTTGACATTAATGCCAAATATTTATGCTATATGTATTTACATAGTAATGCCAAAATTTGACAAGAATTTTGAATGTACCTTTAGTATGAGTGCCAAAGTCTTGTCCCAATTCTCTTGCAAGACCCTGCATGTGTGCAATGCCACCTACACTTCTACTAATAATTCAATCATGTGGTTTGTAATAGATAAATTATTGCCATGGATGAGGGTTTTTGAACATGCAATATTCTTCTATAGTGCATCCATGTTAGGGAGAATCATATTCTAGATATCTATCAAAGTTGATCTAATTCTAGCTTCTTCTCTGAGCAATTCTCTGGCATATCTATCAAAATTTTTGTCCTATTGAAGTGTGTAGAGCTAGAACTTGGGTCAAGCTACAACTACTATGCACTTGCCTTCAAATCTTCATCAATTTTAGACAATTTTTCTTTTATTTCTTTTGTGAAAATTGATGTGTCGCATAACTTACCAAAAAGTAACAATACATTAATACAAGAAGTTTCTAGAGAGCCCAAAATAGTAGATAACTCTACTTGGTGAATGGCAATTTGTTGAGCAATAAGTTTCAAAACTTTATTCTCAAACTTCTTCTTAGCTTTTTGCAACAATTTATCCTTTCCATCCAAATCTTCATTGTATTTTTGGACTACCTCTACCAACTGATACAAAATTGGTTGAGAAGTGTCAACCTCCATATTTATAGCCTTTTCTAGAATTTTTTTGGCATCCTTAATGATCATAAACTCTATGTTCCTTTCTTCTCTTAGCCTTTGCTACTTAGCTTTCTTTTGAATAAGTTCACAAAAGGTTTGCATTTGATCTAGAGTTAGATTTGAGATGTCCCACTTTGGAATGACAATCTCCTCATCAAGATCTATATTCTCCTCCTTTTCTTTAACTTTACCCAAAAAAAATTTCCCAGTCGAGGCTTAGTCTAATCTATCCTTGCACTTATTGCTTGTGTACTAGGAATGGAAACAATGGTTGAAATAGTAGGACTCGCTACAAAAATGGATATTGCACTCATTGATATACTAGTGGTAGGAATATCTATTATAGCCAAAATTGATGTAAAGGGTACAACTTGTAGCTTGGTAGATGAAGTGCTAGGCACTATTATCAGTGGGATATTGAGCTGGGCTAGTGCAGAGATTGATTGAATGCTTGTGCTTGCAGTGCTGGTCATAGTCAATCCTACTAAGGTTGTCTCTACGCTTGAGGTTGTCAATGTTTTACTTGGAGAATGAGGAAGTAAGGCTATAACCACTAGATTAATCTTAATTGGGTCAGTTTCCTCAACATCTTTTGTATCTTCCTCAATAGCCTCTTGCTCATATTCCTCTTCATCATCAACATTATCAAAATGAGTTACTTCTTCATTATTTTTCTCTTCATCTGTCTCTTGATCGTCATCATCATCCTTATCACTTATACTAATTGGAAAATCACTAAGTTTGTAAAGAAGATAGAATTTTTTTCATGTGTTTATTGCATTTTTCACAATGTGCTCTATTTCATTCAAAAAAATAAGACAATTATTGAATCTTAAAGTTAACTTTTCTTCATTTTTATTCAAAGATTCTTTTACTTCCTTGTCATTCAGATTTGGCATAAATTGTATCAAATTTTTCTCATGAATATCCTTTACTATTTGCATTTCATGCTCCCATCTTGGCTTGATCTTATCCATTAAATCATATAGAATTTTTTGAGTGAGCTAGTCAGGTGAGTATTTCCACTTACCCATCTTGGATATCAGTATATCATCAATATGTTTTTCTCATCAGTAGTTCTGGTCTCATATTTCAATACTTTGAAGTTTTTTATTCCAGAACCTAATTCTAATTCTTTCATTATCTCCTCAAATGTGGGTGGAGACCTCTTGAAAATTATGTCTCCTCCTTCTTTGTCTACTTTCTTTCTAGAGGATCTCCTTTTGAATATAGTAGTGGATGTCTTGTTAGGTTTGGTAATGATTACCTTACCCTTTTTCTTTAGTGGCTCCTTTTCCTCTAATTCTTCTTCCTCTACTTCTTCATCTTCACCTTTTCCCTTGGTCAACAAGAGAGTGGAACTTGTTTTCAACTTGGAAATCCTCTTCTTGCCTTTATTAGCTGCCTGACGAAGCTTAATCTCTAGTTCTATCTTGGCCTTAGCCTCATCATATGTGCCAAAATAGGTTGCTTTAGGATCAACTAGTTCATTTACTAGTGCCTCAATTATGGTCTTTGTTTCATCAATGTTGACCTCATATCCTAGAGGTTTTTTCCATACAATTCTAGGTCTAACTACTTGAATGTATACCTTGTCACTATATACCATAAAAAAAAACATCATCTTTATACTCCTCAACCAGTTTCTTGGGGATTCAAAATCCACTATTCAATTTCTCCTTGAATACATCAAAATAATTTTCCATGATACTAGTATAATTTTCTCCCATCTCAGCAATGTATTCATTTATCTAATAAAGTACTAGCACATCTTTCCTCCAAACATTAGTACCTTTTGATGGAAAAAATTTCTAAACATAGACGAATAAACATGTCAAAAGTGAGCCAAACTTACATGGATTTTTTGTGCAATGAAATGAATTCCAAACTTCAATTCCATGCCAATGACACTACTTATCTTCATTCACCTTTCATCTCATTCAACTAGGGTTTCCTTCTCCAGTTCGACCCAACCTAAGGTTTTAGTCATTTTAGCTTTTAGCAACATTCAAAGACCAATTATCCTATGGATCATCCTCTTTATGATCAAAATTGGTTTCTCCCACCACAACTAACCATTATGTACACAACTGAGGATAAACCTAATCCATTTCATGTGTAAGTCCCATGGCATGTGAGGAATATGAGTTAAACCTTTTGCCTTGAGATGTCGATGCTTAGGTTTTAGCACACCATCAATGGATAACTATTTTAAGAATTCATCCATTTCTAGTGTACTAAGATCCTAAATCACACATTTGAAATGAGAACATATATCAATAATCAATAGTACCATAGGAGGGATTTGAAACTACACTCCACTCAAATCTAGGGTTTTTGTGATGGTAGGTGTTAGCTTGAAATCTGGTGCCTTTGATTCTACACCATGAATCAACATATCTGAACCTCATTTCACTATGCTACTGGTAGCTACCATCTTCACTTGGTAGGGTTTGAGATAATTTGAAAAATTTTGGTAACAATTCACTCAAATTTCTTCAATACTCTTGAAGAACACTCTGCGCAAATAGTTTTTGAAAATTCATGGTAAAAATGACCTCGATCTCATTCCTTTTGTCAAAATTTCACCATAAATGCCTAGTAGAAATGTTAGATCAAATTGATAGACTATTGTCCACTTCACTTTTATTGAATACTTGGTAGAATCTTTCGTGACTTGATAACCACATAATACTTAGTTACTCACGGCCTTGCTCGGTAGAGTCTATAACTTGACCTCACTCAGTAAGGAAGGTAATTTGATAGTAACTAGTACCTCTTACTCAATGATCCCTTTGCATCTTGAATGCTGATATGGATCTTTTGTCCCATCAACTGGAACTAATTTAGGTATCTTCTTTAGTAGCCTAGTTCTAGTTATCCTCTGAGAAATCAAGTGGAAATGGTGAAGTCATCCAATTCTTGAGTGGCTTGATCAGCATTACTTGGACTTGCATTCTTGGTAGACTTTGGAACCCATTGTTGTCTCATTTTCCTTTTGATGTTATTATCTTTTGTCTTCCTTTCATCTTCAATTCTTTCAGTATTCATATGGTTTGTGGAAAGATGACCAAGTTCTATACAAATGAAACATCTTTTGGTAGTATCTCTTTTCCTCATGTGATGCTTTACACAATTCATTCCAATGTGTCCAAATTCTCCATAGTAATGATATCTACACCAAGTTTTATAGTCCCAACCAAATATAACAATTACAATTTGTTCTGCTGGATTCAATATCTTGGTGTTGTATTCTAATGACTTGTGTCTATGGTTCTTACATTTATGATATTTTCCTTCAAATTTTAGTTTCTCTTTGCATTCATTTTCTCTATGACCATGTTGATTATAATAGTAGAATTTTTCATTAAATTTTTCTTAACCATTGCTCCAACATTTTTTTGAAGTATGATCTATCTTACCATAGTGATTGCAAGTAGGTTTATTCATTTGAGCTCCTTGCTTGGATGTTTCACCTTCTTCTATATATCAAATTCTTGTTTTTCCCTTTTCTATGAAGTGACTTTTCTCATTCAATTGATTCATTTATCCTTTGGATTTCATCATCCTTTCATTGGTTTTCCTTTCAATGTTTAGATCATTCTACAATCTTTCATTCTTTGATCTTAGATTCATGATTTCTTTATTTGCATTGGTGAGCTCATCAATGAAATTTTCTTGCTGAAGGGATAGGTGTTGAATTTCATTGTTCTTTCCTTCTATATATTCTCTTATCTTGTTCTTCTCTTCCATGAATTCACCCAATATTACTGACTGAATTTCTTGCTCTCTTCTTATTTTTCTTACTTCTTCTTGAAAAGTACTATTCTTTTCCAATAGTTCTTTGATTGCTTCATCAGCTTCATCTGAATTTCTTGAATGGATGTCTTCAATTTTTTCTTCAATGTAGAGTGAATCATCCATCTAAATTGTAAGGTCTTCTCTTCTTTTTAGGGACTAATAGAGCTGCTCTTTTGTCTTCTTGAGTTGTCCAATGGCCAATTCAAAATCTAGCTTCTCATTGTCAATAGCCTTGTCAAGTCTAAATACCTCCATTACCTTTGATCTTTGCTCAAGTTGTTAAAATTTTCACTGAGAACCACAATTCTCTCATACTAGTTGTTGGAAATATTATGATAGGCTAAGTTACTAAGAGGAGAGGGGTGAATTAGTAACTATTAAAACTTTTATCCCAATTAGCAATTAATCCTTTATGTGAATTTTGATCTAACTGCATGCATGAGAAACTAAAAAATATGAAAGCATACACAACACTTTAACATGAGATTTGGTGACCCAGAAACCTTCCAAATAGAAAGTAGAACTAGGGTGGGGATGGTACCCATAAGATTTAGTACTACAACATAAATTTTTCCTATTAAGGCTTACAATGATCACTTCTGATGATCTGCCCTATTAGGAGCAATAAGGACTACTGGGTCCACCTTGCAAAAGGATTTGCAAACACACAATGAAATATGCACTTAGTAAAGAGATTTATATACGATTGTTAGGTCTACCTTGTTAAAGGATTTGATTGATCCACCTATTAGGATGAAGCAGTAGCTAATCTTTGATCTACAACTTGGTTTGTTGAATGAGATTCCTCTGAGTGTATATAATACCTTTTTGTGATAGGTATATCTTTGTTGCTCCTTATACTATTGTAGCCTTTGTAATTCACTCTTATACTCTTCTCTAATGATTGCATTACTTCTATTCATTGGTTTGGATTAGATACAATACATTACATATATATCAATCCAATTACAAAATTACAAAGTCAGCCAAAATACAAGTTTTCACAAATATTACAAAGTCAACCAAAGTGTAGAAACTTGGGTCCTGAAGACTAACTCAATGAGGTTCTAATACTTAACATCCACTATCAATTCTCAACATCATCATGCACTTGGTAGATGTAGAAGCTCAGTATCTACTGATCACATCCAAGTAGTATTGAACCTTGTCTACACTAGTAACTCAGTGAATACTGTAAAATTTGGCATATAAATTGAATCACTTGATTCACACTGCATAGCTAGGTTAATGCTATCACTTTGAGCTTGGTATAAACTAAGTCTCTTGGTTAACACTAAGAAGCTTAGTTAACACTAGACTTACATTCCATCAACTTGAATTTGGTTAGCAATGCATAGCTTAGTTTGCACTAGTAAACTTGGCATACACTAAGATGCTTGACTTACACTGCTAATCATCAACTCTGTAGTAACTGCTTAGTGCAAATTGAAATCTATCCAAAGGACTTGGCAGCAACTGTAGAAATCAGTAACAACTAAAATGCTTGGTTAACATTGTTAACTATACAATGTGCTTAGTATAGGCTTACAATTTGAATAAGTGTGTGGCAATAATAACAAATATGACAAAAATGTCAACAGTTATATTGATTCTGCCTAATTTGGTGGTTAAGACATTGTTGATGCAAAATGAACTTATTGAAAGATGAGGTAAATGGATGGTGATCCTTTAAGAATTTGATCTACAGATTCAACCTATGAAGTTAGTAAGGGGTCAAGGATTATCAAAAATGATAGTAGATAACCAAATAGAAGATGAAAAGAAATTATAGTTTTAAAGTGAGACAGATGTGGATGATCAGAAAAGGATTGTAGTATCCCAAGTTGATACTGGTTAGGGTGTAATAACTAATATCTGGTACCAGGATATTGTTTACTATCTTTACAAAATAAGTATCCTAGTTGGATGAATAGTTCACAGTGTAGGGGACTTAAAATGAAGTGTTAATCCCACATGTTGCATGATAGAAAATTATATAAAAGGAACTACAAAGTGATTTATCTAAAATTCTTGAGATGAGAGGAAGTAATGGAAGTTCTGGAACAATTCCACAATATTTATGGTTAGGGGTATGGTTTGGTACAAGCAACTACTCATATGATTTTGAGATCAGGTTATTTCTAGCCCATGATATTCAAAGATACTTTTGAGCATGTGCGTACTTGTCATATTTGTCAAACTATTGCTAATAGAGAAAGACATCCTATAATGCCACTGCAACCAGTGTTTGAGATACACCCCTTTGCAAAGTGGGGGCTAGATTTTGTTGGTCTAGTGAATCCACCATCATCAATAGGGCACACATTTATTCTCATAGCTACTGATGATTGTATATGATGGATAGAAGCAAAGACATTTAGAAACTACACAACCAAGGTGGTTATGGTCTTCTTGGAAGAACACATTGTTACTAGATTTGGGATGTCATTCTCCTTGGTGTGTAATAATAGATCAGATTTTGCATTAGTATTCTTAACTCAATGGGAATTGGAACATCAATTCATTATCAAGTTCTCCTCAAATTATTATCCATAAGGAAATGGTGTAGCTAAATCTATGAACAAGAACTTGATCATAGTAATAAGATGTTTATTGAAGGAAAATCCTAAAGATTGGTATACACAACTCAAATATGCACTATGGCCTGACCAAGTAATAGTCAAGAATGCTCTAGGGAAATCTCCATATCTACTTGTCTATAGACAAGAGCCAATATTTCCACTTAACCTCAGATTTCTTCTTTTGCAATTCATGACTAGGTATGCCGAAGATGTAGATAGAGTACAAATCAAATTGATGAATCTTTTGGAGATGCAAAAAAAATGGATAGTTTCTTTGGAGCATATGGAAAAACATCAAGCAGTCATCAAGAGGTGGTTTGACAAGAGGGTCATGATAAAGTCTTTCAGGATATCTGACCTTGTTCTACTTTGAGACAAGGTGAAAGAAAAGTCGTGCAGCCACAAAAAGTTTCAATGCTTGTGGATTGGTCCTTATCAGATCATAGAAATTCTAGGAGAAAATGCTTTCAAGAAGAGTTCTTTATAGGGAGAATTAGTTTTCTTGCTATTTAATGGGTAATTTCAAAAAAAAAAAAAAAATTTTGCAAGTGTGTTTATTTTCGCCAATGTGTTTTTTTTTCAATTGCATGTTTTTTTTTTTCAGTCGTGTGTTTATTTTCAAAGTTGCATCAATCCAATGGGTAGGTGCAATGAAGCTATTTTTTATCTTCATGTATCTCACTAACCATTCTTTTGGTCTCAATTTCTAGGAAGAGGTGTTTCTTTATCAAAGCATTTTTATGATTATGTTTCTTATACCAACTGAGGAATGGATGTTACTTGCAGTAGTAGGGGAATTTCAGTCTTGAATTTAGAATTATGGATCAAAAAGTTGTTAACACTTAGCAAGTTTAAAATATTAGTTATATTAAGTGTTTTCAAACCAAGGTTGAAGGCAGTGACAGATAGTTCAAACCCCGTTGGTTCAAATAGAAAGGTCTTCTCAAATGAATTGTTAGTCTAAAAATGGTTTTGACACTTGAGTGCCAACACAGTTAACCACTTTCTACATTAAAGGCGAGTACACTGTGTATGCTAAGCCACAGTGTGTGCCAAGTGATCTTCAGGTGCCGAGTAGTCTTTAGGTGTCGAGTGAAGATCAAGTGCCGAGTGACTATAGGAACTGAGCATGATCTAAGTACTAAGAAATATACAAGAGCCGAGTTACATAAAGGATGTCGAGCATATATAGGAGCCAAGTTACAAAAGGTGTCGAGCATCAAGAAGTAGTAAGTGTCGAGTAACTCAAAATCAACATATGAGTTTGAAAATTCACAAATTCAAATGAAAACCATTTTCATAGACAACATATGACGAATCTTGGAGGATTTAAGTGATAAGATCAAATCATTTATATTTCCTATGCAATCTTCATGCAGCCAATAAGAAAAATGGAGAAGGCATGCAACCAATGATAAAAGTGCAAGGAATAAGTGGGAAACAGAGATTTAGTATGGATCGTAGATCCATAACTAACACTAAGTCTTCGAGTGTCTTTATAAGGAAAACAAAATCTCATTGCATAGAAGTGGATGGACAAGGGTGTGTAAGGAAAACTAATTTTTAGAGAAAAGAGTATCAGATCATAAAGGATCAAGATCAAAGAAAGTAGATTAAGTGCCTGTATTCAACAATCAAAGGATTGTAAGCTATCAGGTTTATTATACCTAATACTCTCCAACAATTGTATTAGAAAGAAAACCCTATGGTGATACGTTAGCTTAGCCACTATTTTGTAGACCCTTTAACTAAGTGACTAAATCCTTTGATAGGGTAACACTTCATGTAAAGTGTTTGTAAATCCTTTAACCAAGTCACTATTGATATAGTGTAAAACCTTTGACAAGGTAGGCCTTTAATAGGGAAGACCATCAGAAGTGGTCAAACATTATTACCATAGTGATTTTGTGGGTATCATCCCCAGCCCAGTTTTAGCTTCTTATTTTTGGAGGGTTTTTTGGTTACCAAAATCTCAAGTGTTATGTGGTGATGCATATTTTTTTCTCATGATTGCTTAATTTTTATATGTATAAATGTTCATTTTAAAGATATGTTGTTAAGGACTTGAAACTATTAGAAAGCTAGTACTTCTGATTCATCCCCCCTCTCAGAAGCATTCTTTCCAATAAGATATTCCAACAATTGGTATCATAGCCCAATTTCTCTCAAAAAGGAGCCTAATAGCTTGGAGGAAAAGATCTAAAGATGGAAGTTTTCAAACTTGGAAAGATCATTGAAAACAAGGTGATAGATGTGCATCTCACTCTACAAAAAGTAGAGGAAGCTAGAGTAGAATTAAGAAAATCTTTGAAAAGAAGAAAGGAGATAGCCATGGCTGAAAATGACATACACTACAAGGAGATTGATACCACACAAGTATTTTCCAATGGAGACACTAAAGAATTTGATGCAGCAATAACAGAACTGATGGAGAAAAACAAAGTTCAAGTAGAAGAAATAAGCTCTCAAGATGGAACATGAATCACAGGCCATAATGTTATGTGAAATCACTGAACAAAAGAAAAGTACAGTTGAGGATAGAATCATGATGGAAGATGACAAAAGAAATCTTGCAAATAGACTAGAAGAAAAATGTATTGAATTAACAAGGGTCTCAAACATGCAGATGGATGCACTTGCTCAAATGATGAATTGTCATCATGAACTTAATATGAAAGATATTGAGATCTCTACTTTGAGGATGCAGAATGAACAATTGCAGAATGAATTGAACAGAGAAAAAGAGATAGCAAAAAATCTTAACAAGTCAAGCGAAGCCATAAAATACTTTGAACAATTGTTGAAATTCCCAAGATCAGCCCATGATACATTAGGACTCAGATACAATAGTGCTGAAGTTGGTAAATCATCAAAGAGTGTTGAGCAAAGAAGTGACAAAGGTAAGAATTCTAAACCCAGTTGTCATTACCATAATAAAAAGGGACATAATGCTAATATTTGCAAGAGTAGAAAAATCAATCAGCCAAACACACACAAAAGCAAGAGTTATTGTTGCAAGTGCAACATGCAAGGACATATGACACAAGATTGCAGACACAAAATCCCAAGAACACAGATTTGATGGACATTGTCATAATTGCAAAAAATATGGACATAGGGCATTTGAATGCAGATCAAAGCCTATGTGGACATCAAATAAACCAGCAAAAGGGAATGAAAGTCACTACCATTGGGATTATAACACCAGGTACAGTTGTCACTATTTTCAGGAATATGGACATATACCCCAGAATTGCATAAGAACACATTTCAAGGGGAACTATAAAAGATTGTTGAGTCAAACCACATGTTTCGATTGCTTAAAAACTGGTCATACCAGCAAAAACTTTCCTACAAGGTCCAAAGCACCAAATACTGAAGCCAACAAAGGAAAACAAAATATTGATGTCATAAGAGGAAAAATGAATAAAACTTGGAAAAGAAAGATGAGTGCAGAACATCAAGCAAAGGGATCACTTCACCTAACGGGTCAAGTGATCACACTTCATCAATCTAAGCATAAGAGAGATATATGGGATTGATATACGAAGTTTTATCATACATCAATCCGAAGACAAAGAAGCACTGAAAAGAAGAAATAAGCATAAGATAAGATGCTAAGACTAAACTTGAACAATGATGCCGAGTTATCAATAAAGTATGTAGATGTTGAGTATAGCTGTCAAGTGAAAGCCAAGTTGAAAAACATTCAAAAGTCAAGTGATAGGTGTAGGTACTAAAATGAATTAAATGAAAAAGTTTCTTTTGCCACTTAAAAGTAAAAATTGATTCATTCTTGAGCCATTAAAATGAAGAGCAATTTCCTTGAGCACGATTGAGCAACTTTCAAGCTTTCAACCAGTGATCTGTAGCAATTCAATGTCTACCCAAGCAATTTAAGTATCTATCTAGGTATTTCCTTCAAGTGAGAAGTTTTACAGTTTGAGAAATTTACTTTAATCATTAAAATCCTAGTTCGGATATAAATGGAATCTAGTTCAAAAATTATCGAAAAGAAAATGAGCCATGAGATTCAACTTGTTAGCAATGAAGTAAAGCAACTTGAGTTTAGACCTATACCAGAGGTTGCATACAAAAATGATCTCGTTGGTGCCCTATCTGCCATCCCTGGAAAAGTTGTTATGGTTTAGGATGTGCAAAAATGCTATAATTGTAAAATAGGAGCCATAGGAGATTTGGAAATTTTTAATGCCTATGACAAACTCTGTGAAAATGGTATTCTGAAAGATGAGTTTTCTATCATAGAAAAGAAGGGTTTAACCAAAGCCCTAGTTTTTCCAATCATATTCAAAAATGAGTGGATACGCATTATACTCAGCAGAATCCATTATGGATCATTCTAGTTAGAAAAAGGGAAAGTCAATATTACTAAGAAGATGGTTCATAAGTTTACTAGTTTTCCAACCCTAGATCAGCCAAAGACTTTGAGAAGTGAAAAGAAGGAAACAATTGTGAAGAACATAGGTGCAAAGTGGAACAATAGAGGCATGACTATAGATACTATAACTGATCCCCTTCTAGACTTTTCTATAAGGATCATATCACATAAGTTTTACCAATCCAATAGGTTAAACAGTGTACTTTGCATAGCAGTAGATGTGGCACATAAACTTGTAAAGAAAGACCACACTTATGACCTTACAGAGCTCTTGTTGCAACAAATCAATGAAAATCTTGGAGCCATTAGAAAGTCCAAGGGAGCGCAGTGTAAATTTGGTTCAGTGTTGGTTTGTATGTTCTTCTATATAATGAAGGAATTCCCTTCATTTGGAAAAGTCAACTGGAGTCAGAATAAAACCATTTTTGATCAAATTAATGATTTCATTGCACAAATGGGAGATAGCTTTGATGATCAAATGTCTATCTATTTTGAGGATTTCAAAAATGCAATGAAGAATAGAATGAGAATACCAGTTTCATTGGTAGAAAAGCATATAAACGACATATTTTTTCTTGTTGATATTGATTTCACTTACATTCAAATAGTCCTTCCAAGAAGAAGATGGCTTAGACCATTGGGATATGAGCTTGATTTTGATCAAGCTTCTGCAACCATCATAGCTTTACTTGTAGAGGAAATGGAAAAATTTGCTAAGGCATTTGGAACATATGACACTATAAAATCAAGAGTTGTTATAGAACTCAAGATAGCCTCTGCAGTAAAGAAAAAGGATAAGCTAGTAAAGCAAATAAAGAAGAAATTTGGTGTTGAAGAATCAAGTGAAACAGGTAAAGATGAAGAGATTAGTGAAGGAGAAGAAGAAGCTGAGCTAGTACAAGAGCCACTTGAGAAAGATGAGAGTACGAAGGAAGCACAAACCAAGGAAGCACCCATTGGAGGTAGAGTCATCAAAAGGAAAAAAAAGACACCTCCTACTTCTCAACCTTCACCAAAGAAAGCTTCCTTGAAAATTCTTAAGAAGCCAACAACCAAAGCTACAACAAGGGCCTCTACTCAAAAGGCTAAAGAGGAAGCCACAAAGAAGAAAAACATAAAGGTATAGGAAGAGCCAAAGAAAATGAAAAGATATGTGGCCCAAATTGATACTAATGAAAAAGATCAAATTGAAAAGGTAAGTCCTCCTAAATCTTCAATTGATACATTATGTAAGAAGGTTAGGAATGGAGACTTAAATGAAATGAAAAAGATTGATTTCAATAAGTTTAGTAAAGAAGAACAAAATAGCATAGAAGAGTTAGTCTATGCATTAATGGCACAATTCAAGTATACACCTCTTGAACTAGATGGATAATTGCCAAAGGAATTGTCTAAAACTATAGAAGATAGATGGCATTTTTGTCTAAAGATGGAGAAAGAGACGAGGGAATCAACCCTAGAAAACCTACTGCCTGATTTAACAAAAGATTAGGTAACTCAAATAGTCAAAAGGCATAGCAGAAGGTTTACACCTAAATATAGGGCATTCTCCATCCTACAAAAAAAAATTGAAGAAGTTGTGCATAGAACAATAAGAGTTTGAAAAAACTTGTACAAGACATTTAAAGATGTTCTTGAAGAGGTATACAAAGAGGAAGTTGCTGCTAAACCTGAAGAAAGAAGGAAGAGGAGAGAAGAGAAAATAGAAGAAGAGAAAAAGGTTGAAGAAGAGAAAAATAAGAAAGAAACAGAGGAGGAAGGAAAAGATGAAGACAAAGGAACTGATGAACAACAAAGTGTGCAAGACACACATCATTCACCTTCTAGCCTGCCTCACTCACCTACCACACCTGCATAAATCATAAAGATTAAGGATGTTGTTGACACCACATGTCAAAACATTAATCCATTAACTACAGTGGATCTTACTAAGATCCTTGACCAAACAACTTTACAAGCACAATTGTGTACAAGTCCTATATTGGTCAATGTGGATAATCTTCAAAAGCCAGTAGATAAATTCAAAGAAGTTAAGGTGTTACCACAAGAACCACCTCAAATTATTCAAACTACTGGGCTTACATTTCTACCACCTTGGTCACCACCAAGATTAGCTACTCAAACTCATTAGGAGCTAAGTGCAACAACAGAGGTAGTCATAGGAACAACAGTTCAGACAATAAGTACTCCTCTAGTAGCCGTGACACAAGAAGAAGAAGACAAGCAAGAAGAAGAGGATAAGGAAGAAACTCAAAATAAAGAGGAGTCTACAATACAAACTTTGGTTGAATTACCTAAAATAGGAACTCCCACCAAACCCAGTAATAAGTAGAGTAATGAAACAATGACCTTACATGTCAATACACCAAGTTCAAGTTCTACTAGGGTAGCCAGGACCATCCATTATGGTATTCCTAAGCTTGATGAAGAAATCAAAGTACCCTATTATGATTCAAGCACTCTAAATGAGGTAAATATGAATGAAATACATAGTGCATTGGATAAGAGAAGGAGATAAGAGGCAATGAATGAAATAAAAGATATATTCATGGATGCGTTTAGTCTTCAACCTCCAAATGCAAGCAGGCCAATACTTGAGAAATTATCTGATATAGTTGACCAAGCAAATAATGAAGACCATGATACTAATCTAAAAGTAATGGAATGGTCAGAAAAGAAGTTTTTAGGAAAATTCAATTAGAAAATAGCTAATAACATAATTTTGGGATAGGTTGACCTAGCCAAGAAATTGGAAAATGTAAAAAGTGTATTAGGGAACATATTTTCCCTTTATAGCAAATTGTGTGATTTTTCCAGGTTCACACAAGAAATAAATTAGAAAATTTTGAACCTTGAGAGTAAATTAAAGCTCTCCAGTACACAACTACCCTCAGACCCTACATAGAGTGAAAAGTAATTTTCTCAAACATTACACACTCAGAGGGAATTAGCTGCATTATCAGTAGAAGAGGCCACTATAAAATAAAAGGTGATGCAAATTCAAGCCTCCACTACTCCTCACTTAGAAATAATGTACAAGGAGAAAATGTATATAGAAACAGTCTTGAAGAAGGATACAAATATTTCTACACATGAAGGAATTGTTGATCTCATAGCAGAGCTTGCAATCCAACAAAAGTCATTGGATATTGCCTTAAATAACTGGGATGCAGCTCTCCAAATACTCCTTGAGGTATATAAGACATTTTTGGCCAAGCATGGCATTACTATCTAGGACCCTTTGACATTAGTATAAAAAAAAAGGGGGAGATAATATTCTAAGAGGGAGATAATATTGTGAAGATATATTAAAGAGAACATTAGGCATAACATCACAAGACATTGATAGGATCAACTCAGGGGGAGTTATAAGAGTTATAATAATCTTAAGGTATATATATTGTAAGCTACAAAGTTACAATTTTTTTGTTCAACCTCTGTATATATACCAAGCAGATCAGTAAACATACTCATAAGATCAGACAAATATTGCTTAGTTAAGTGTTTTTGACACTCATTTCAAAGAGGGAGATTGTTAGTCTAAAAATGGTTTTGACACTTGAGTGCCAACACACTTAACCAATTTCTACATTGAAGCCGAGTACACTGTGTATGCTGAGCCATAGCATGTGTCAAGTTAGGAAATTCATAAGGTGTTGAGTGATCTTTAGGTGTTGAGTAGTCTTTAGGTGTTGAGTGAAGATCAAGTGCTAAGTGACTGTAGGAACCAAGCATGATCTAAGTACCGAGCAATATACAAGAGCCGAGTTACATAAAGGATGCTGAACATATACAGGAGTCGAGTTACAAAAGGTGTCGAGCATTAGGAAGTAGTAAGTGCCAAGTAACTTAGAATCAGCATATGAGTTTGAAACTTCACAAAATCAAATGAAAACCATTTTCACAGCTGACATAGGATTTAAGTGATAAGATCAAATAATTTATTTTTCCTATGCAATCTTCATGCAGCCAATAAGAAAAATGGAGAAGGCATGCAACCAATGATAAAAGTGCAAGGAATAAGTGGGAAATAGAGATTCAATATGGATTGTAGATCCATAACTAACCCTAAGTCTTTGGGTATCTTTATAAGGAAGACAAAATCTCATTGCGTAGAAGTGGATGGACAAGGGTGTGTAAGGAAAACTAATTTTTAGAGAAAAGAGTATCAGATCATAAAGGATCAAGATCAAAGAAAGTAGATTAAGTGCCTATATTCAACAATCGAAGGATTGTAAGCTATCAGGTTTATTATACCTAATACTCTCTAGTAATTGTATTAGAAAGAAAACCCTATGGTGATAGGTTAGCTTAGCTGTTATTTTGTAGAGCCTTTCACTAGGTGACTAAATCCTTTGACAGGGTAACACTTCATGTAAAGTGTTTGTAAATCCTTTAACTAGGTCACTATTGATACAATGTAAAGCCTTTGACAAGGCAGGCCTTTAACAGGACAGACCATCAAAAGTGGTCAAACATTATTATTGCAGTGATTTTGTGGGTATCATCCCCACCCCAATTTTACCTTCTTATTTCTGGAGGGTTTTTGGGTTACCAAAATCTCAAGTGTTATGTGGTGATGCATATTTGTTTCTCGTGATTGCTTAATTTTTATATGCATGCATGTTCATTTTAAAGATATGTTATTAAGTACTTGAAACTATTAGAAAGCTAGTACTTCTGATTCACCCCCCCTCTTAAAAGCATTCTTTCCAATAAGATATTTCAATAGGAATTTCTAAGATTATTTTTTGGCATGAGAGTTTCTAAAAAGTTCTTAAAAGAGGAACACAATGGATGTTCTTAAAAGATCGAATCCAAGAAATGACATCAATGTCTTGGCCACATAGTCTAAGCATGGTCAAGGTATAGAAAGAAAATAAAAAATAAAAATAAAAGGGAATGGTGTTAAGAAAGAAGGATTTTGTAAAGTCTATGAAAGATAGTCAAATTATATGGATATGCTCTCGAAATAAGCTATCCAGTCCCAAAAACATGGCCTCATCAAAGAATGAAATGGTGGCATTAGAAGCTACATGGAGTAAGTATTCAAAGGATTACCAATGAATTCAAATGGAAAGTGACAACCCACCAAGAGCCCTCAAAACTAATTCTCTCATCTAGTCAAACAAGGGATCTATAATAGCTTTCATGAAGATTCCTGATGAATGGATTGGATGTGGTGGAAGATTGTTTCCAAGTTGTTAGAAAATTTTGATAGATTGCATTCTAAGATATCAAAGGAAATGAATACACTAAACACACACTGAACTTCGAGATTCAGGATCTTGAGGTTTTGACTAAAAGGTGACTCAAAATACATATGGAATATTTAGGATTCAGTTGGTTTTTGACATGTGTTAGAGGAATGTTCACTAATGAAGAAATTCCTTTGTCATTTATTCCTTTTTTTTAGGTCTATTTTTTGTGGTTTCACAATGCATGCCCATTTCTTTAAGAAATGGGGACCCCCTACTTTATTTTTTGTCTTTTTAGATCCCTAGGTTGAGGTTTCAGTCCTAGTTCATGTCTGAATCCCGACTGGAAAGCCCAGTTGTCAAAATTTAGAATTATGATAAGAGAAGTGTTTTTCAAAGTCAAGAGGCACACCATTGCACCTCAATTAGTGCACTAGTGTGCCAATAGTTTTTAAAGAGGGGCACATCACCTTTGGTGATGTGTGACAACATAGCTCTGGACCTATGCACCTATGCAACACCAAAGGTAGGTGGGGTCTATATAACCCCCAACCCTCTTCTCCTCACTACTTCTTTAATTTTCCTTCTCCACACTCCCTGAATCGCAATGGGTGGTAGTTGAAGATTATCTTGGGTCTCTATAACTTTGACATTTTTTGACCATTTTACATTCTCTTCCCTAGTCTATGTAGGTGCCTAAATTTCTCCCTCTTCTAGTTCAGCTTGTTGAGGAGAATTCCTCTTCCTTTTTCCTTTACCTTTACCCTTCTCACCACTTCTTTCATTTTCCTTCTCCATGCTCCCTAAACTGCAACCCTGTACTAGGTGAGGTGCACCTCCCTACTTCTCTCCACTTGTAATAAACACAAGCCACAAACATTTAAAAACCTAAGGTGCACAATAGCACACCTAATTAGGTGTGCTACTCTACACCTTCACACACTAAAAACTCAAAAAATTTAATAAACTAAAAAAGAAACTAAAGAAAATATTTTGAAAAAATGAATAGGCATAACCTAAATTAAACTATATATTAGTGCACCTAATTAGTGTGATGTTGTGCACGTTAAACATTTTAAACCCTTTGCACCTAAGTTTAAGCATGGGTTGTGCATCAACGCACCCCATTAGGTGCACTAATGCACAACACATAATGAAACTTGCAAAATAAGAAAGGGGGCATTAGACACACTTGTTAGGTGTGCTAGGTGCAACAATTTTTTTTTTACAGTTTAAATTACATTTTTTTATGTTTTTGGTTAGTTGGGTTTTTGGGTATTTTTTTGAGTTAGGTTTAGGGTTTGACTTTGTCCTCGTTTCCTCAAATTTGAACTAATGGACATAATTTTTTGTAGATGCAATGGCATCTTCATCATCCTCCCTTCCTGAGAAGATGGCACCAAAACTACTAGTATTCAAGTTCTAGGAAGTTCCTACAAAATCATGGTTTTAGGATGAGTACTCAGAGATTCAAGATATGGATTTAGGTCACATAAATCTAGGAAAGTTCCTAAAACTATGCAATAAACCAACTAAGAGGTCCCAGATGATATCTATGTTGATCCAATTAGGGCTGGTTAGTGTAGCATCACACCTAGTGTTAGTGTAATCCTCATAACTGATTATGACACTTGCATAGCATTATGTTCCTAAAGAAAGGGTCATGAAAAGAATAACTAGAGAGATCATCTTGGATCTCTGAACCAAGAAAATTAAGAAGGTGTTCCATCTCCCAAGGGTAGATCAATTCATTAGACTAACCTATGAGAAAGTAGAGAGATGGTATAGGGAGCATATTGGTGAGGCTTTTGAGATCATCCAATCTTCATACATTATAGAGAAGCCTAATCTAGGAAAGAAAATTGGCAAAGCATAAATGACATGAGGATACACGAAGGAAGACATTGGATATTCGATCATACTTTTGAGTAGAGTTATGGGTTTGCTGGTAGCTGGACACCTAAAAAATTTCATGGTACATATTATTGAGACAATAAAGAAAGTAGAAATGCCACTTGATTAGGCTTCTACTCTCTGTAAGAACTAGGGTGAGTAGTTGGTGGTAGTGAAAAAAAATAAGAAATTCTACATGACATCATACTTGGTGTACCTACTAGCCACAAGAGAGATGAATTACCCAAGGATTTATAAGAGGGGTAACATGCAGGATGCCAATGCATGGCCTTATATTGTATAGCCTCAACTGCTCAAGAAGAGGCTTTTAGAGTAGAGCAAAGACTATAGGATTTTAAATGATTCTTTCACATTTGTAATAATTTGGTTCATAGAAGGGGATTATGCAAAGAGAATATTAGAGGAGGCAGCTACATAGATATCATTAGTTGGAGCTTATTATATCTAGTTTTGAACATTCACATATTTGAGGGTAGTGGGTACAACTATCAACCCTGAGAGGCTCCTTAGGTATCCTGGTGATAGACTTATTCTCTTGGAGATCTCCAAACAACTCTTGTCTGCATATGAGAAAGTTAGAAAGCAACGCAAAACACGTTGGATATGGCCCATGAGTATAGGACCTTTCTAGGTAGATTGAAGGCAAGATATTCCTTCTTTTGAGTACGAATGGGATCAGTATCCCTTGGATGAATATAATTCTCCTTGGCCATATTTTGACAACATTAGGAGAGTACAACACTTGGCTAGCAAAACATTTCAGCATGAAGATGCCCTTGAGGATCATTGGATGAATGCAACAAATGACTACAATTTCTATATAAGGGATTATTGTAGGATGACTTTGTATCTAAAAGAGAAGTCCTTGAAGATAAATATTACATTGAAGATTGTGCAACAAGACACAAAGGAGTTTCTTGGTTCATTGTTCAACAAGGATAAGATTTGTTAATGAGCTATCATGAATGTCGAGATTGACAAAGAAGAGAACATGAATATTAACCATAGGGCAAGGCACATGATCAAGTTGAAAAATGATTGGATCGAGAGACCTTTCAAACTTGATCCAATTCTAGAGAAATTAATCTTCCATTCTCAAGCCCGTTTAGCTAAAGGTAGAGGATCAAAGGTCATAGTGCCTATGTTTATAGTCCAGTCACCAATAAGACTAGAAATGGTGCACCAACTTGATAGACAAGTTGGGTATTATTGGGCTCAGAAGGGTAAAGTTAAAGTCAAAAGGAAGAGGAATTTTCCTCAACAAGCTAAACTAAATGAGGGATAAATTTAGGCACCTATGCAAATTGGGGAAGAGAATGTACAAAGGTCAGAAAATGTCGAAGCTATAGAGAGCCAAGATAATCCTCAAGTGCCACCCACTAAGAAAGGACAAGGAGGAGATGAAATGGAGGTCCATGAGGTTTTCCTACCTCAAAAAGTAGAGCAAGCTTCCCCCTCCATGCCTAAAAGAAGAAAGATCAAGACTCTGGTAAAGAGAAGTAAAAAGGTAATCAAGAAAGTAATTCCTTTCCCATCAGTCATTAAACTTATTCTAGAAGAAGATGAAGAAGAGGATGATGAGGATGAAGAGGATAATTTACCTTTAAACTGGAGTACTTGACTTGCAAGAGCTATGGAGTTGGAAAGGAGAAGAAGCTCCATAATCACACTACCATCTATTCCTAAGAAACCCATTCAAACTAACACATCAAAAGATGAGATGCAACAATGCATAGATGAGCAAGATGTGGAGGGCACTGATATCTTGAAGATGTCATATTTTGATTTTATGCCCATCAGTACCAAATTCATCAAAGATAAAATAAGAGACACTCAAACAAATCAACCTCAACAAGAGGATTGGAGTCAGCAACCACCTAAACCATAAGGATCCAAGATGGTTTCATCATCTCAACTATAAGTCACATTTTATGTAGACAAGGGATTAGCTACTTCTTTGTCACCAAATGATGAAGAAGGACAAGTCCAAATGGGACAGGAGGGAGAACCAGAAAAAGTATCATTGAGGAAGTATTGGAAGAAGGACAAATAAGTGAACAACCACAGCAAACTTCCCAAGACACTGGGGTGAGAACTATCTACCCCATAGATACAGAGACTCCTAGTGCTGATGTCTTACAGAAGGAAAAGACTCTAGAAAGGGGAGATAAGGGAAAGGGCATTGCAGAATAGACTCCTTCATCCTCTAAATGAAATTCTCCATTACAATGTATCCCAAGGTGGTTGAGAAGAGAGGTAATAATAAATAAAAAGAAACAATTCACTATAGAGGAGGAAGATAGAATTAAATGTATTGAAGTCCTGAGGAAGCCTAGTTCACCTCCAAAAGATGCATAGACATTAACCTTTATTATGAGTGATCAAAACCAAGACTTTTTTTCTCATGTGTCTATCCCTCCTCTATATTTGAATGTTGATGAATTGACTCTGTGAGATTATTAGATCAGGGAGGTCATGCTTGAAAAGCCAACCTTGGATACTACTAAGTTGATGGTTACCACAATGATGAAGGAGGTATTTAGGAGCCTATAATAGGATGGGGTGGAACTAATAAAACTTTGAAATCAAAACAAAATCCTAAAGGGATATCTAAGAAAATTTCTTGGTCCCTTGGATCTTGAACTCAACAATTGAGAGAAGAGACAGGGATACAACCTAGTTGGATCCATTTTTGAGAGCTTTCCAATAGTGGAAAGAAAGTTTTGAGGAGAAAGGTGTATTGATTATTAAGGGAAATATGAATTTATTACATGTTATGCAACATAATGCGGACAAGCTAGTATCTATTCTAAATCAAGATTTTGGTTTAATGGATGAAGTGCATACCTAGGGAAAAGACTTGCAGGCATTATAGGCAATAAAAGGCCAAAGGTATCAGATGTTGATGGATGTATATATAGTTGCATAATTAGATAAGATAGATGATTGGATAGAAAATATTGTAGATGGAAATAAAGTAATGAAAAAATTACACATGTAGATTCATAGTCTCAAGGACCAAGCCCAAGAGAAAATTTTGGAAGCTGAGAAACATTATAGCGATGCATGTCTGGACTTTTTTGAAGATAATACATGAGAGAAGCTAGTACTAGTAGAGGTAGTAGTTGAGAAATTTTGAAAGACTTTTGAAGAAGCCACTAATGATGATGACATTAGGAAAGCATTTAGAACAGAAGAAGCATTGTTAGAACTAGATGAGAAACTTGAAGATTTTTTTGAGACTCATATCAAAGTGGACAACTACAGGTAGAAAGGGAAAGATAAATATGAAGCCTTAGATTTACCAAATGTAGCTCAAGTCAGTGAGATAATTGAGAAATTCAAGGGAAAATATCCAAACATAGCTCTGTTATAAGGGGGAACAAAACCTAGATGCTAGAATTTGAAATTTGACACTTAGTGAAATTTTGCATTTTTGGAGCCTACTTCTAAGGTGCACTACTCTATAGGTGTGCCAAGTGCGTAGATGCACTTTTTTAGTAGTGTTCTAGAATATTTTGAAGAAATTAGAGGTACGCTAATAGTTAACTACCCATTCTAAATTTAGAGCTTTTTATACATCAGAAATGCATTTTGACAATAGTTTAACTCCTACAGATGCCTAGTGAAGATGGAGTTTCTATTTTTTCCACATCCAATCACTCCTACATCTACTGAAGGCTTTCTCTTTCTTATTATTTCATTCTTTCTTTTTTTTATAACATGTAAAGGCTCATGCATCCAATTAATGATATAAAATTGATGGAGTCCTTCTTAGCACTAGTTAGATAGATAGTTTGTACATAAATAGATTTGTTTTATTAGTTTAGAAGCATATGGTTGAAAAAAGATGTCTCTCTCTCTTAGCACAAATTGAGGAGATGATTTCTTATAAATTTAGGATTGTAATATGTAATCAAGGCCATCATTATTTTTCAATAATATATGCTTTTGGTGCTCACAATTGGAGCATACTGAATCTTGCCTAGAAGTGTTATATTTTGTGGATGTATGTTCATGGAATGTAATTAAGCCAAAATTTTATTGCATTATTTCTAGTTGTGCGATCTTTCAATTCTAGTGTTTGCTATGTGTTTACAAATTCTATCGATGTACTTAGTTCAAGAAGAGATCATCATATTGTTGAGCACACTCTTCATGCCCTTGCAATTTGATGAAAAGTGAAACATCTTATGGTTACTAAATTCTCATCGAAAATTGCATCAGTGAAATTAAGGAAGTGCTACTCATATTTTCATTGGTTACCTACAGATCCTTTTAAGAGCTTAACTTGCAAATGTATTGTTTCCATAGCTTATGTCCATTAGGATTTACTTTCATGTTATTTTCTTAGAATTTCTTGTCACTTTATCTTCATTATTTGCTTTACTAACCCCTTTGTTAAATTAGGAATTCATATAGTTGCATTATTAGATTGTGTTCATCCTAAAATAGAAAATAAAAAATTATACTCCATTTCATGTGGTTATTCTTTTGAAGTAGCAAGCAGATCATACATCTTATACAAATCATTTCAGAACCAACAAAGGCCTCCTTGTGAACATTTTTATTTATCTTCAACTGAGTAGATTCTAGTAAGTTGCAAGATCACCTAGAACCTTGGAGTTGATCCTCAGATTAGCTTTTCAACAAATGAGTTTGAAAGGATTCCTATCATTAAGCATTGTGCAAAATGGTAGCTCAACATGCTTATATGTTGATGATATGCTTGTAGCTATGTCTAACATGGATCATATTAAGGGGCTGAAATACCAATTATCACATGCATTTTCTATGAAGGATTTTGGGGCAGAAAAACAAATCCTTGGTATGAAGATTTGTAGAGATAGGAAGAACAAGAAATTGACATTATCTCAAGCTAATTATATTGAGAAGGTGTTGAAACATTTCTCTATGGACAATGCTAAAGCTATCAACACACCTTTACCTAGTCATTTGAAGTTGACTAAGGACATGTGTCCCAAGACACAAGAAGAGGAGGATAAGATATCCAAGGTACCTTATGCTTCAACTATAGGAAGCTTGATGTATGCTATGGTATGTACTAGGCTAGATATTGCACATGTAGTGGCAATTGTTACCAAGTATATGAGTCATCCAGGGCTTGACCATTGGAATGAAATTAAATGGATTTTTGGATACTTGAGAGGAACATCTAGTAAGTGTTTACACTTTGGGGGCTCTACTACTGATGTATAGGTCTATGTTGACTCATATTTTGGAAGGGAATATTGATACTAGGTGCAATACTATAGGTTATGTATTTACTATTGGTGGGGAAATTTTGAGCTAAGTTTCTAGATTATAGAAGGTTAATGCTTTATCCACTACAAATGCAAAGTATGTTGCTACTACAGAGGTAGCTAAGGAGATGTTATGGCATCAATTCTTCTTGGAAGAATTGGGACACCCTTAGAGAGTGTCATTCATCTTGCAAATAATTCAGCTCTACATTCAAAGACAAAACACATACAGCTGCGGTACCATTTTATTTCGTCAGTTTTGGATGATGGATAGTTATAGCTAGAGAAGATACATACAAATGAAAATCTAGTGGATATGTTTACAAAGGTAGTGACAAGGGAGAAGTTGAAATCCTCTTCAGCTTTGGTTGGTCTTCTAGACTCAATATAATAAAAGAACAGTAGAATCTAGGGTGCTTTGATATTCCAATGGAAGCTACAAGTTTTGTAGTGATCAGTCTCCAAGTGGGAGGTTATTATTGTGGAGTTTGATTAGTCTCCAAGTGGAAGATTGTTGTGATGTGGAGACTAATCAGACTCAAAGGTTTTTTTGGCGTGGTTTTCTCCCCATATTATTTCTATAGGGGTTTGGGGGAAGTATCCCAAAGATGGGGTCAAGGGGTAGTGCCCTTGCAAGCTCTTGGTTCATCACCCCAGGTATGCTCCTTTTCATAGTATAGAGTGGTGTCGAAGAGAAACACCACTGTGGGGGTTTTTCTATTATTCTAGGTCTAATTTTGTAAGTGGCAAAATCTTGTATAAAAAGGCTTAGGGTTAGGGATTTTTATTATGTGTGATGTAAAAATTGGTTCTTGCAGTGGTATTTAGCTGTAAGGGATTACAAATTTTAATCAGGTTGTAATCACTAGATAATAATAATATTAGACTTACTTTTGGTGGATGTAGCCTAGGCATTGGGTGAACCACATTAAATCTTGGTATCTTGTGTTCTCTTTTATGTGATCTACTATTTTCTAGTATTACATGTAACTACTATTTCCTAATAGTCACCATAATCATACATTATGTTCCTTGGATGGATGTGTGGTTTACTTCATTAGGCTTGTGGTCACATTGTCATCAGATTTTGTTTCATTTCACATGCATATCTATCCTTCATATCCTTTGAGTGTTCTAGTTTCTAATGGAATTTATTCCACATAGGAGTTGTAGTTTCCCTTGTTCATACATCTTATTTATTCCTATCAAGCCTTTGGTTTCAATGCTTTTCATTATTAGTGGCTTGGAATCATTTTTTCTCATGGAGGTCTGTGTCAAGTGTGACTCTTGCTCTCAGTTCCATAGATCAATTCTTCACAAAATCTATTAGATCTAGCTCCAACTAAACATGGATGAAAGTTTTCTCCCTTTACATGTCTCTAATTTTGATATGGAGTTCATGTTTTGTGTTCACTCCCCTTCTATTCGACAAGCAATCAAACATGTTATTGGGGATTATATTCTTCATTTCCTCTTTCCATCCAACATGGTGTTGATTTTCTTGTCAAATTCAATGTATTTATTATATTCTATCTCTCTTTTAGAGATCCTTGATACTAAGGTTTTTCTTCATAAATTTTGGGGAGATCATAAATTGAAGGTTGCAATGTAGCATTTCAACTTTTGGGCAGGTAATGCTCTAGTGGGTAGACCCTATTCTCGCAGTACCAGTTCATGCAAAAGCATGATTTTATGGAAAATTATGAGGCCCTTCATTTTTTTTTTGAAAAATAGAGCTAACATTTCATGAATAATACTTTGCAAGTTACGATGAGGGCATTGAGTTTCCAATTGGTTGAGTGGGTTAAGCACACAGGGCATGCTATCTTGGACCTATTAGAGCTTCTAAATAATGTTGTTTCACTATTGCCTAGTCTCTGGATTCCATCTTGGCCAACCCGTACCTCTCAACATTTTTTTGAGGAATCACAGGATGTTCATTTTTCTAACTTGAAGGATTTTCATTTGGCTTTGAATGTGTTGAGGGGGTTGTCCCTCTAGTGATCTTCACTTCTCAAACTGGCTGCTTTCTACTCAAGATGCCTTAGCTTTTGGGAAGAATGTGGAAAATATTATTTTATCTCAATCCTCTTGGGGTAAAACTCAAGGGTTAGGTTGGGAACCCTCCTCTCATTCCTTACCCAAATCTGGCTAGGGATGTAAAACCCATGATGTGGTTGCTTCAGTGCCATGTGCTAAGTTTGAATATGCAACAATGGAGTGAGATTTAGTTCCTTTCAATTTGTCAATTTTTTGAAAGTTTGATAATTCCTTACTCTTTATTCAATTTTGGTTTTGGAGGAAGTATCGAGTCTAGCTTGTAAACAAGAAACTTATATTCCATCAATATGGTATTTTGTAAATATCAATGTTTCTAATCTTTTGTATTCAGTGAAGATTTTGAGTTTTCTTACTAATTCTTTCCTAGTTGAGCTCTTGAATAAATTTTTATTTTAATATATATATTTAGTGGCTTGTCCACTTTTTCCAAAAAAAAAACTATATGAATAACTGGTACAAACCATTGCACCAAAACCCTGAGGTGCTAGTGAAGGTTGACCACTAGGATCATAACATCCCACCATGCTCCATAGTCTAGACTATGGGCTAGATGTATGCCCATATTGTGGTCCTACCCTTGGCCGTATGAGCCCTAGATGAACACTGAAATGCTGATATTTCCACCTACTCTAAGACTCAAACTTAGGTGGAGGCTTTGATACCACATGGTACAAATCATTACACCAAAACCCTGAGGTTCTAGTGAAGGCCAACCACTAGGATCATAATAATAACTCATCTTTAAGCATATATCTAATATTAATATATTAACCATATATGTAATATATTATTATATTGTTATATAATAATATATAATGTATAATATATTTTATATTATATAAGGTATTTATCTTAAATATCTTTTACCATCAACAAGGCATCTCGTGATAAAATCAATCTGATGGAAGCTACAACCATAACACTCCCTCTTAGTTAGGGAGGATTTATAAAACCCGTTATGCTCTCAAGAATAAGAAGAGAAATCATCTCAGTATGATATTCAATTCACTGTAACACTAAATTTCTTACCTTTCATAACAGACAATTGAAGTAATTTCTATTACATTTAAAAATAACACCTTAAGTGTGGTCTACAGTCGCAACTATGGTGTGTGGATAGATCTAGCACAAAGAACGATAACAATTTTTCTATCATGGTGTCTAAATAAATTAGGATCAAAGAACCATGATAATAGGTCTACCATTTTTAAGATCGTCAACTTACAATGGTTACCTTCTGACTATTCATTATCATGGTGTCTGGAAAAATCTAGCCCAAAGAACCATGATAATAAGTTTACCATTTATAAGATCATCATCTTATAATGGTTACTTTCTAGCTCTTTTTTGTCATGGTTTCTCGAAAAATCCAGCCCAAATAACCATGATAATAGGTCTACCGTTTATAAGATCATCATCTTACAATGGTTACCCTCTATTTATATATGTCAATGAAAGATCATCAACTTTTGTTACATATCATATGTGGAATAGAAACCACCACGAACCCAGTCAAAGGGTGGTACAAAGGCTTTCACCTCATTCTCTCATAGAAAAATGCATTACGTGGAATTTCACTTAGAGCTTCTCCTCATAGAGAAGAGATCATTTTAACAAAGTATTTCACCTCAAAATTCTCCCTCTGAGCATAGATCCTAGGAAGTTAGGTCCTCTAGTTACTCCAATAGAAATTCTCTTCACCCAAGGATGCCTTTCAAACTCTAGCTAAATTTGATAATCAATCTTTTGACTTTCTAGTGATAAGTCATCAGTTCCTCATGATATACTCTCTCATGATATACATAGGAGTAGGCCCATCAAAATCATTCAATCACACACATGTATTTCTAGACTCCCTCTAAGTATCAATCTTCTAAGATCTCGTGTTGCCTTCGAAGAAGTGCCATACTCCCTCTTAATGTAGAAGAATCTCATAATCTAAATCATCAAAGATGTTTTCTTCAAGAGCCTTAGTTTATCCATGTTAATCCTTAGGATCTTTGGAACTACTATCATTAGATTGAGTCTACACAATATTTTGAATATCCTCAAACATAGAGTAAAAGATCAAAGAAAATAACCCTTATAGTATGCATACAATTACCAATAAATGAATAGATAAATGCAAAAGATACAAGTACTTATCTTCCTATGAGGGTCATGAAATATCTCCTTTTCTAAGGATGACTCAAGTGGGAATGAAAAATAGGGTCATGGAATATCTTATTTTCTAAGGATGGTTCAAGTGGGAATGAAACATTGCCTATTATTCCCCCCCAGAATGTTAAATTCCCACTCTTATATCATTGAACACTTTTACATCACATCAAATTTGACAACTTATTTTTGAGTTCCAACTTTCTCTTTTGGTCCATCGAAGCTCCAAACATTCATTAAGATTAATAGTAGAAGCTAACACAAACTTGTCCACAATACACCAATATCTTGATTGAGTGTGATTGTGCCACTTGAATGACTCTACAACTCATATGTAAAGTTTCATTTATCAAAGAGAGAATTATAGAAGGTTTAATTAAAGTCACAACTTTCTTATGATGTACACAAGGGACAGACCCATTCACATAGTTGTATGAATTACAGTCCTCTTGATTGTTACAATTTATCGATCACTGGCGATTCCATCACAACATTGGTTTACTCCCTCTAAATCAATATGATTGATATCACTAATAGTTGACTAAACCATATCCTCTATATATTCTCCCTTCCTTTCAAGGTTGCCTCTAATGAAATGTTAGGCTCCATATGAATCTCAATCTCCCTCTTCCTACACTAAAATTCTTGAAAGAAGATTAAGGAAAATAATTATTTATAGTATGTATAATTAAAAGAGAGAATACTATAATACTCAATATAAGATCTTTTCAATAAATATAGATAATTATAAACTAACCTCATTCCCTCTTATATTATTTTGAGAATGATCCCATCATTCTAATATCATATAGATAATTATGATCGATATTTTCAACACATCTTATTAATGCCACATATAATAATCTATTTCATAAGAATGTCAAAATTCAATTAATATACCATTACTTACCTTAAGAAGTCAGTATACAAGTCGTTACCTAACTTGATATACCATTACTTTCCTTAAGAGATTTTATTCATTATTTGGTATGACCTCTTGTTGTATGGCATCAGTTCAAGGTCTTTTTCATTTATATTTCATATAATTTGGAGTATATGTTCTTTATTTACTATATATCTCTTTGTATAATGTCGACATATATGATGGAGTCCTTGTCATTTTCAATACTATTTCTTTGCTCATAGGAGCATGAAAAATTCATATGACCTATTTGATAAAATGACACATTAGAGGGATTAAAGGCAATGGCCATGTATGTAAGATATTCTTAAATAGTATCGGGATGGGTGACCTCCCGGGAAGTCCCAGTGCTTCACCCCTGTGAGCATCACCTAGATCCAATGAGTGCTAAGTGTTCCATTTATTCTCATGAGAGATGGATTCATGTTGAATCACTACTCATGAAACATGGGTCAATGAGTTTGACTCAAAAATCACACAGTTAAATCCTAATAGCAATATCACTATCCTTAAATACTCTGCACAATCTTGTTAATCAACAAAGTTCTTCACCCAATCATTGAAGTGACTAGATACATGTACCATGATTACTAGGCCCAAAATATGATGAGTATATCAAAGAAAAAACTCCAATAATATAAGATTTTAAATTGAATATCATGTTAAATCAAGTGCAACATCCATAAAATATAGAGAGCAGTTATCATTTTTCCTCTTTAAATATTTGATATTGATTTTGTCCATCAGAGTTTGTATACTCATAGAGATCTATCAAATTTTGGTCATTTGTTTAGTTTTATACTTTAGTTTCTCAAAATTCATCTCCAACTCATGTAATTGTATGACAATTTTGTAGTGGCAGCATCTCAAAAAAAATTTAGTGATAGAAGGAAATGGAATGGACAACTCAGAGAACTATAATGAATCACAAGACAACATGTATGACTCAATACTCAAATCCTTCTTCCTAAGGCCATTTAATGGAGAGGTATCCTTCCTAACCACACTTGTAAGAACCATTTTCTCAAAGACCAATAAATGAGGATTTTATATACACATTGATTATACCCAATGTAGAAGATTATTTGAGGCTCTATACTGAAGCATTCACAATGAGTTATTGACTATCTCATATACTTGTGTGGAGTGTAATGTGTTGTTCAAATATGACATGGTAGTGTCTTGCAAAGTATAACATGAAAAAAATAGAGGCATAAATGTTATATTCTCCAGATGTTCTCACGATAGTGGGCTCAGTAGTCCTAACTTGGAGAAGCGATACTATACATATATGCTTCTCTTAGTTGAGTATTATTTCATCCACCATAAGTGTTATGACGAAAAACACTACTAATCATAGATGCTTCATTCAACATAGCATTTATCATTTCCTACACTTAATAATCCAATTTTTGAAGAGATTTCATCTTTCTAGCACATGTTCGATCATTACGTATTGTATAAAATCATAAACAAACATGATACTAAAATTGTAGACTACTTCTCCAGAGATATCATAACTTATTCTAGGCACATCCTATGAAAATTTGTAATATATTTCATATCATCCTTGTATTCATCTCCTTTTTTTTTCTTACATTTATAGTTAGGCTTTGATACCATATTGTCTTTCTAGGATCGTTTCTTCAAATGTAGTAACATTGCCAATGTGATTGATGTCTTCCAAATGTAGATTTGAAGACTCATAAATATGAGAGGAGGAGACATGTCTCTATAGTTAATCATAATTAGTTAATAAATAACTATATGTATAGCTCATCTTTAAGAAGATATGTAATATTAATATATTAACCATATATGTAATATATTATTATATTATTATATAATAATATATAATGTATAATATATATTATATATATTATATTACATATATAATATATATTATATATATAAGATATTTATCTTAAAGATGATTTACCATCAACAAGGTATCTCATGATAAAATCAATCTGAAAGAAGCTACAACCTTAACACACATTAGCCTCATGATGTGTCAATGACATGTCTAATTATAGGTGTTTTTTCTTCTTTTTCACTCTCAATTTTCCTGGGCCTTCTTTCTAAAGGAGATATTGCATTCAATTTTAGTGTTCATGTCTAACCTCTCAACATTATAGGGGGGTTATTTTGGATCTATTTCTTTCTTGGTTTGATGGAGTGACCTATGTATTCAGTATTTGATCCTATGTATTTGGCAGTTGTAGTGATAGGATACCTATGAATTTTGGTGAGATGGGTCATTTACCATATAGATATTCTTTCCTTCTTATTTTGGGAGGCCATGAAGATACCTTGCATCTTCAATCAATCAGCTCTTCTAACTTAGTCTTCACTACCTGGTCATGTTCAATATAGTGGAGCTCTTTAGATTAGTATTTTGGTAATATTTGTAGCTTCATGCTTCTATGGTGTTCTTCATGATCATATTTTGTTCCTATCTTCTACAACATTCCCTAGTTTGTAGGCTTCTTTATTCCTTCAGTAGTTATTTTTATTATTCTTTCCATCTCTTTTTGGAGTAGGGCTTTTCCCATGTGGCTTTCTCTATTTCTCCTCTTCTGAAAGATTTGGTTGTGCTTGGGCACCACATTAGGCTTTGTTGTCAAGACCCAAATTTAATTTTAGTAGTATTTTATAGGTTTTTAGCTACTCCCTAATTTTTCTTTTAGCATTTTAGTTTCCTTACTTTTTCATGCATTGTTTGTAGTTGCATTGTTTCTCATCTTTAGGGGGTATTAGAGTAAAGGGTTAATTTAATTTAATTTATTAAATCACCTTTTCTCACTTCTTAAGATTTCACTTTATGCACATGGATTTTTATTTAATAATTAAATATTAATTATTAAATATCATTTAGCTCTTACGGTTTCCCTTTTGAGTTTTATGATCTCCTTCTATAAGGATTGATACAATTATAAATTTCATTCATTCCTTCGGTCTGATAATATAATTTTCCATATTTTCAGAGTAAAACACTTGCCTCTTCTTTGTCTTTCCTCTTTCTAAAATAGGTATTTGCATGTACGTGATCTTGGGAACTGTGGAGGTTGATCTTTCATCAACTAGAACATCTGTTACAAAATAAAGCTTAGCATGTTTTTTTTTATCCATGCTTTTATTAGATAATTTTTCTTTTCTCAGTGTGTAAGCTAACTAAGGAATACTGATGATTTTTTTTAGTTTTATTCCTATTTTTCTTTTACTTTATGCTTTGAGGAAGCCTATATTATTGTAATTCCTTCATTGTAACTAATAAGAAGTTTCATTTTACATCTTTTGTTCTTATTTTTTCTTCTATAGATGCATATTTTTTTTCTATCATTCTAGGAAGATTATTTGTTGATTAAGCTACAATTTTACATGGTATCAGTGCTTATGGTTTCTAGAAAGGAGAATGATTTTTGTTGTTGTAGGTATTGAAGAAACTTAGACCTTTTGAAGAAAGGATTTTTTTTCCTTTTCTTACTTGAAGCTATATTACTATTTTAAATGGAAGCCAAAGATTCTACTTTAGCTTAGAAGTAGAGACATGCATGGAATAGTAATGTCAATAGAGTTTGAACTAAATTCTATTGGTCCATCATAGACAAGCCAAGATTATGCTCATTTTGCATGGGTCTTGCCTTCATCTTCTTCATAGTGACACACAATTTTAGTGGACCTATTACACCTTTCATTTCAAGATTTTGAAGGTTTTTCTACTATCAGTATTGGTGTTTCCTTGGTTCCATAGTTGATTGATTTTGTAGACAACTGGCACCTATATTTTCACATAGCAATTTATTTTGGCATGATTGAGTAGCTTTGTTCAGGTCACTCATATAGATTTATATGTCATCTACATCCTTAACTGATAGATTTTATGAATTTTTTTTCCATCTATTCATTGTTTTTGGGGGCCCTTCTATGTAGATTATTGTCTTATGTATATTAAATTGACATATTTTTTTACCTAGTTTTCCATTTGTTCATTGCTCAAGTAGTGTCATTGAGGACACTCATATGGATTGATCCTAATTTTTATCTTGGTTTCAAAGGAGGTTTTTTATTCAGCACTATGATAGTTATCATTCGATAGTTGTCCACACTTTTCTTGTGTATCAAAAGATACTTTTCTAATGCATATTTTGAGGGGGGGTTTTGTTCCTACTAGGTTTTCCCTCTTTCCTCTTTCCTATTCTTAGGATTTTTTCTCCTTATTTAGACTTAAGGGGGGCTATCAGAAACTAAAGTTTAGTATGTTTTTTATTTTTATCCATGCTTTTTTTGGATAAAGTTTCTTTTCTTAGTGTGTAAGCTAACTAAGGAACACTTCTGATTTTTTTTTTCTAGATTTACTCCTAATTTTCCTCTTCTTTATGGTTTGAGGAAGCCTATGTTATTGTAATTCCTTTATTGTAATTAATGAGAAGTTTCATTTTTCATCTTTTGTTTTGAATTTTTTCTTTCTACAACTATATATTTTATTATATCATTCTAGCTAGATTATTTGTTGGTTATTTTTTGGTTAAGCCTCTAAAATTATGATCATGCATCTACCACTATACCTAAGAACCAAACTAAGTCATTGCAATGGTACACTAAGTGACAAAAAAAGGAAACTAAGCGATTGGATATATTTTCTAAGCTACAAATGGAACAACATTACAAGAATGTTGAGCACTAATCAAGTGATGATAATGTTGTAGATCATAGAACTAAGCCCATGTTAGAAAAATATGTGAGAAGACACCATTCATGGAACCATATAATTGGAGACAAGAATTTTGGAGTTATGAAAAGGAGTAATTTGAAGGATAATACAATGTTTGTTTGCTATATTTGCGCCTAGAATTGTAAGAGATGAACTTGAAAATGATGATTGGATTAATGTTATGAATGAGGAGATAGATCAAATTGAGGAGAAAAATACATGGAAAATAGTACCGAGGCTTAGAGAGAAAAATGTGATAAGAACCAAGTGGATATTAAAATATCTAAAAGGGACAAAATATTATGGACTATACAACAAGAAAGAAGGTAATTTTGGGCTGAGAGTTTATCATGATGTTGATTGGGCTGAAAATGTTGATGACCAAAAGAGTAGTAATGGTGCAACTTTATTTTGAGGAGAAAGACTAATAACATGGTTGAGTAAGAAATAAAGTCATTTTTCCCAGTCTACTGCTAAAGCTAAGTATGTTCTTGTTGCTTCTAGTTGTTCAAATATTGTTTGGATGAAGTAATTATTGGAAGCAATATAAGAGGAATTCATTGAATCTGTAACTATCTATTGTGAAAATACAAGCGCTATAAATATATCAAAGAATCATGTGATGCATGAAAAAAAATACATATCTACCAAGTATCACTACTTGAGGTAGATTAGATTGGAATATGTGAAGTCTAAGGATAAAAATTTAGATATATTTATAAATTCATTGCCTAAGGATTCTTTTGAGTATCTAAGTGGTAAGTTAGGGATCCGTCACCCATCTATGATTTACTAAGCTAGGATGCATGTTGCATCAAATGAACAAGAATATCTTTGTGGAGTTAATGCATGAGCTCACACTTTAGGAAGTTGTTTCTAGAACTATGAAAGAGTGACTATAATGAAGAAAATTTAATAAGTACATACAAGATACAAGGTATAACTAAAAGGTTTTATACCCATATGAAAGAGAAATGGAGTTCTAAAATAGGAGATTCTAGGAAGAATTAGTTGTCAAAGTCACTAATAAGGAGTAGATAGTGTTGGAAATAGTTGATTAATTGTTCTACTTGATAGGAGAGAGGAAAGGAGAGAGGAAAGAAGAAGATAATAGTAAATTACTTGTTTGAGTAGTGAGCTCTTCTTGTAGTTGAAATTGCATGTTTGGGCAGTGGGCTCTTCTTGCATACATTATACCACAACTACTCCTAACAAGGTTGTCACAACTCCTAATAGGGTTGGAATCTCCTAATAGGGACTCATTGCACTAAATGTTGTAGTAGACTCCTAATAGGGTCCATACTCTAACAAGGAATATTTATATTAGTACATCATCTTGTGGGCATCATTCTCATCAGGAGTTTCCCTAGTAAACATATCTGGTGTGATTGTCTATGTGCACTTTATTAAGGTTGTTGTTTACTTTGGTTGAATGGTTAATTTTGTTTGATGAAGTTAAATGTTTTAATTTTTGGATAAATGATTCAGCCACCCCCCCCCCGCACCACTCCTAGTTATCTTGGTTGACTATTGTTTCTAACAATTGGTATGAGAGCATCAAATCCTTGAAGAAAAAGTTTAACAACTTTGGGAGATCCGTGGTGAACATGTTCATGAAAGATAGTTTGAAGTTTGGTGGAACAAATTATGATAGCTGGAAGAAAAAGATGAAGACACATTTGTTGTGTATGGGTTCAGGATATTGGATACTTAAAAAATCAGCAAAGACAATCATTGAGGAAAAGGATTTGGAAATTTGCATTGAAGCAAAAAGAGATCTTTTCATGTGTGACACGAGAGCTAGAGAAGTACTATTGACTGTAGTTTGTAAAATTGAGTACAATCAGGTAAAATCACTTGCTACTTCACATTTGATTTGGAAAGCTTTTGAAAATAGTTTTGAAGGTGATGCACATTCTAAAAATTTGAGGCTACAAAGTTGGATTTGTGCATTTCAAGATGCTAAAATGATGGAAGATGAATCTATAAGAGCATTTATTAGGTAGGATATCAAAAAATGCCATAGGTATTGGAGCTCAAGGAGGAATTATAGAAGATGATGAGGTTATATAGAAGATATTGAAGACTCTAACACCACCATTCAAGTAAGTAGTTTAGATGATATAGTTGTTGATATAATGTACCAAAGATTTCACAAAGGAGACATTGCTTGGAAGACATGAAGTAGTTGGTAATGAACTTAGATAGTTTGTAGAATTGACTAGAATAGAGATAGCCTTCAATGTCTTGAATATAAAACCTAATTTATCAAGAAGCACAAGTGCTAGAGGAGATTTTGCTAGTAGCAACAGATCTAAGGAAGATAGAAAGATTGATGAAGTAGTAGCCCTTTTGGTAAGAAGAGAAAAAGGAGGAAAGAAAATCTTTAAATGTTGAGCTTGTGATGAATATGGTCATTATGCAACTAAGTATCCTAAAAGGGAAAAAAAATATAAGAGATATCATAAGCCTAAGAAAGATAGAAATTGTTTGTATGCAAATGAAGATGATGATTTTGATGATCAAGCATTAAGTGCTAGTGATGATGAAATTAGATTTATGGAAATTAAAGAAGAAAGTCCAGAGAAGGTATCTTTGGTATCATAGGTTAAGAAGAAATCTAATTGGATAATTGACAATGGTTTTTCACATCATATGACTAGTGATATGAACAAGATTTTTGACTTCAAAAGTTAGGATGGAGGAATTGTTAGAGTTGGAAACAATGTAGTATGCCAAGTCAAAGGTATTAGATCTATAACTCTTGATGGTAAAACTAATACTAAGGATATATACTTTGTTGATGGTTTAAAGAACAATCTTTTGAGTGTTGGAAAATTAGCACACAATGATTATTAGTTGTAGTCCATAGAAAAGACTTGCATGATCAAAGATAAAGATGGAAAGGTAATTGGAAGCAAAACCAGATCTAGAGGTAATTTATTTCAGTTGAATCCTATTGAAATGACATATTTGGTTGCTAAGGTAGATGATAGTGTTGGATACAATTGATTAATTATGTATTGTCTTTGATGTTACACAAATTTCATAATCATTATTGGTCAATATATGTCAAGCTCACTTAGGTAGTGAAGATAGTTTTCTGTGTCTACCAAGCATTCTTATGTTTGCCTAGTTCAGAAGGCAGTGTCTATCGAGTTCACTCGGTTGTCAAAGGAAAATATGTACAAGATGAGTGTTAACCAAGTTCACTCGGTTAATAAAGGAAAGTTGGATGAAACTAGTCCTAACTGAGCTCAATCAGTTGCTAAAGGATTTTCATGAGTTTGTAGTTTAATCAAGGTTTTATTGGTTAACAAAGGAAATCATTTCTGAGTTAGTTTCTACTGAGTTGGGTCAGCTAACAAAGGATTTTCTTATATTTGACATATTAAGCTTAATTGATTTATCTATTGATTCCAACCAACTAAGGTGATGAATACTAATTATTCTAAGTTGTATTTGTCCCAACTTGACATAGTGGAAGATATAAGTATAAGGTCAAGTTAGGATTTCAAAATATGTGTATGAGAAAGTATAAACATTTTATTGAAGATTTAATGATGAGAAGAGGAAGTGAATTTAAAGGATAAGAAAAATATCCTTGAGGAGCAGCAAAGCAATATTCAATCAAGAAGGATCAACTACAAGCTAGAACAAAGATCTGTAATCAAAAAATTAGTTGCATTCAAATCAAGACATCTCATTTTTACTCTCTAACCATTGTAGTAGTGATCTAAATCTCCTAACAAAGTTGGCTTAGCAGCTATTTGCAAATCCTCTAACAAGGTGGCAGTTCTATTGAATTGTTTAAAGACCTCTAGCAAGGCCACTCCTAATAGGGTGATTAAATCCTCTAACAGGGTCACACCTAATAGTGTGTATTGTAAACTTTAACTAGGTTGGCTCCTAATAGGGCTCACTTTAGAAGAGTGAAAAATAGTAACTAGGTACAATTGGTGGTTTTCCTAAATTGGGTTTCCACATTAAATCCTAGTGTCAAATGTGCTCACATTGTTTTCTTTTATGTGTTTGCAACTAAGTTAGAGTAATGGTAATCATAGAAAATAGCTAAAGTTTATATATTAAACATTTATGAAGCTAATTTAGTTATTACCGAGTCACAACATTTTATGTGTGCTTATCGAGCTTCAATAGTATTTAGTCTTTAGTTTGCATTTCTGTAATGACATCTAAGGGATATGGGATTTATTTTAGTATTAACTAATCCTCCCCTTCCCTCTTGATTAGTCCTCTTATATTTCCAACAATTGTTATTAGAGCTTTTGGTGCTTGTAGAGAAGGTTTCAAGGACCTAAGCTAAAGATCAAGATGTCTTACAAAAGATAAATTCCCAAGTTGAACAGAGACAATTTTGCAGCATGGCAAGGACTTATGAGGTTACATCTATCTACCATTAGTTATTCAAGTTGCAAATATCTTGATTCTAAATACAAAACTCCCATTAGAACACTATCAGTTAAAGATATTGCGAAAAAAAAGAATCATAATATCATAATGATTGTTGTAATATGTTTCTAAATTTGATTGTGTTAAGATTTTTACCATCAACATTTTGAATCACACTATGTGATCCATCATCAGGATGAAGAGCAAGATGAAGGCTATGTTTTGCTTCTCTTGCTCTTCATCTTGATGATCGATCACTTAGTGTGTTTCAAAATGTTGATGGTAAAAATCTTAACACAATTGAATCTAGAAACATATTACAATATAATGGATTGTGGAAATTTGTTCTCTTTAAATCATAATGATTGGTATTGCATCTGCTTTTAGTTATACTAAATTTGATGAGGTAAAGGATTCCAAAACCACTCATGCAATATTGACCAAACTGAAAGATATCTATGGAGGAAATGACAATGTAAGTAGAGTCAAAGAAAAAATCTTTAGAGGACAATTTGATGAAATAAGAATGAGAGAATATGATAACATTGCAAAATATGTGGAAAGGATCAAAGCAAGTGTAAGTGCAACCAAAGCATCTGGAGGAGACATTGAAGAGAAAATAGTTGTAAGCAAGGTACTTAGAACTCTTCTCCCTACTTATTCAATTAGAGTATCTACTATTCAAGAAATGAGTTTTGATCCAAATAATAAAATATCTTTGGATGCTCTATTGGAAGATTGATAGCTTTTGAGTTTGATAACTTTGATAACTATGTTCCTACTTCAAAGGTTATTGAATTTCCTTTTAAAGCTAAACTCTCACTCAAAGAAAAGGGTAAGAAATCAAAGTCCAATAAATTAGGAAGTGAAGAAGAAGGAACATTGGAAGAAAGTTCAAACAGTGATGTTGAAGTTGTTGAAGTCCTACTTGCAAGGAAGTATGCTAGAGGAAGAGGCAAGTACAAAGGTAAAGTTCCTCTGATGTACCTTTCTTATGAAGAAGTTGGTCACATTACTATTAGGTGTCAAAATAAGGAAATCAAAGATTAAAAGAAGAGAAATAGGCATAAAGGCAAGAAGGACTCCGAGAACTACAAAAAGGAAAAAGGTAAGAAATCTTGTTTTATAGCTAAAGATTATGATAACAATGAAGATGATATGGTATATATTATTGTGAAAGATGAATCTAATGATGAAGGTGATAAAATGGCACTTATCTCTCATGTTAGAAAAAATTATATATGGATTATTGACAATGTTTGTTCAAATCATATGACTAGAGAGAAAACAAAATTTGAGCACATGGAATATTATGATGGAGGTAGTATGAAATTTGGAAACAATAAACCCTGTAACATAAAAGGAAAAGGATGTATTTTATTAACAAAAGAACTTGTATGTGATAGTTCTTATTGGGTTGAAGGACTAAAGCATAATATATTGAGTGTGGCATAGTTGAATAACATTGGATTCAAGATAGAATTCATGAATGGACAAGCCAAACCACTGGATGGAAAAGGAAATCTGGTTGGATCTAGTGAGCAAACAAAAGGTAATCTATTTTATCTTGATCTTAGTGATTATTTATGTATTATTTCTCAAGTAGAAGAAATTTGGTTATGGCACAAAAGGCTATGTCATATAAAATTTGATAGTCTAGTTAAGATAAGAAAACATAGAAGAGTAAGAGGTATCCCTAGTTTGAAGAAGCTTGATATGGGTCTATGCAAGAATTGTCGAATTGGTAAGATGGGAAAGACTAGCTTCAAAAGAAAAACCATTAGTCATAAGAAGTATTGAAAATTGTTCATATAGATTTATGTGGACCTATTAGAATAGAGAGTTATAGTGGATAATAGTTTTTTTTTCTTCTTGTTGATGATTATTCTAGAATGATAATTGTAATGTATCTAAAGGAAAAATTAGTAGCCTTTCAAAAATTCAAGTGGTATCTAGCAAGAGTAGAAAAGGAAACTAGAAAGAAGTTTAAATGCTTAAGATTAGATAGAGGTGGTGAATTCATTTCCAATGAATTCAATAACTTTTGCATTGAAAGAGAAATAAAAAGACAAGTATCAGCTCCTAGTCCACCACAACAGAATGGTATAGCTAAAAGAAGAGAGATCTATCATGGATTGTGCAAGAACCTTGATGATTGAAAAGAAGGTTTCAATCAAATATTGGAAGGAAGCTATCAACACTATAAATCATACCTTGAAGAGAGTATAGTTGAAAAAAGATTCAAACAAAACAACTTATCAACTATGATATAGCTACAAACCTAATGTAAGTTACTTGAAAGTATTTGGTAGAAAATGTTATATTTTGAAAGAATCTAGAAAAGGAAAATTTGATGTAAAGGGTGATGAAGGCATATTTTTGGGATACTCTTGTAGAAGTAAAGCATACAGATGTTTAAATTTGTCTACTCTTAAAATCATAGAAAGTGCACATGTTAGAATTGATGAGTTTGCAGAAAAGTGTGAAGAAGAAAGCAACAAGGAACCAGAAGGTTGCAGAAGATTTGCTTACTATGAACTTGATAGCCTACCAAATCTATCTGAAAGAAAGGAAGCTTCATCTCCTGAGTCCTCAAAATCCCTAGTGGTTATCAAGTTGTAGATAGTGCAATCTAAGTTATAGTTTGAGAGACCCAAGTCACAATTAGAGGCTATCGAGCTAGTTCAAATTGAGCTTGACGGACCCGAGTCATAGATAGAAGGACCTGAGCTTGAAACTATAATTCAAGATGAAGATGGCCAAGCTGATTCAAAAACCAAAGAGCATGTGTTAGCAAGATATGTTAGAAGGCATCATGCACCTAATCAAATCATTGGAGACAAATTAGATGGTCTAATGACAAGAGGAAAATTAAAAGATACATGTTTACTTGCTAAATTTGAACCTAGAAGTGTTAAGGATGCTCTGGAAAATGAAAGTTGGATTGAAGAAATGAATGAAGAGATAGAATAGATATAAAAGAACAAAACTTGGACTCTTATTCCTAGACCCAAGGATAAAAATAGAATTGGAAAAAAGTGGGTATTTAGAAATAAGTTGAATGAAGATGGAAAAGTTTCAAGAAACAAAGAAACATTGGTGTGCAAAGGCTATTCGCAAGAAGAAGGTATTGACTATGGTGAGACTTTTGCTCCTGTAGCAAGACTACAAGGTGTTAGAACTTTACTGGCATATGCAACACATAAAGGATTTAAAGTGTACCAAATGGATGTTAAAACTACATTCTTGAATGGAATTCTTGATGAAGAAGTCTACATTGAAAAACCAGAAGGTTTTTTAGATCCTTAAAAAAGAACATGGTTTGAAAATCATAGAAAGCATTATATGGTCTCAAGCAAGCTCCTAGAGCTTGGTATGATAGACTTCATAATTACTTGGTACATATAGGCTTTCAATGGAAAAATGATAATAGTAGTATGTATATCAAGGAAGGACCAGACAAAAAGATTGTGTTGGCAGAAATATTTGTTGATGATACTCTATTTATAGGAAATGATGAATTATTCAAAGCATTTTTAGAAGAAACGAGTAAAGAATTTGAAATGTCCATGTTTGGTGAGATAAAATTCTTCGTCAGATTGTGAAATACAAAAGAACAAAAATGGTATCTACATCACTTAATCTAAGTGTATCAAGGAGATACAGAAAAAATTTGGAATGGAAGATTCAAGACTAGTTGGAACCCCTATGTCTACTGGACATAATTCAGTCCAAAAATGAGGATTCTAAAGAAGTAGATTAGACAACATATAGATCAATGAGTGGAAAATTGCACTATGTAGTACACACAAGGCCTAATATTTCTCTAGTAGTTGGAATAGTGACAAGATTCTTAGTAAATACCAAGGAAAATCACATGATGGAAATCAAGAGAATCATGAGACATATGAAAGGTACTAAAGACTATGGTTTTTGGTATAAACTTGGAGGTAATTTGGACTTGAAAGTATTTATTGATGTTGATTGGGCAGGAAGTATTGATGATAGAAAAAGCACTAGTGGTGGAGCATTCTTTCTTGGAAAAAGACTAGTATCTTGGACAAGCAAGAAGCAAAATTGTACATCTCAATCCACAACATGGGAAAAATATGTAGCAGTGGTAGTTAATTTCTCTAACATTGTTTAGTTTAAACAATTATTGGAAAGAATGAAGATAGAGATCAAGGATCCAATAGTCATATACTGTGATAACACTAGTGCAATTAATATATCAAAGAACCTAGTAATGCATACTAAAACAAAGCACATTTCTATAAAATATCACTTCTTAAGAGAGTTGGTACAAGAGAAAGAAGTTAGATGGAATATGTTAATACAAAGGAATAGATTGTAGACATATTCACCAAGCCATTACTTAAGGATGCATTTCTGTATCCAAGAGGTAAGCTAGGGGTCATTCCCCTATCTGAAGTTCACTAAATAAAGTTTAGTGATGCATCAACCAAGACCTATTGAAGATCAATCAGTTGGTGCAGAATTGGCAAGGGCATATTGCAAATGAATCATTACTTAGGTACACTAGTATTTACAAAATTATTGTCTTTGACATGTGTTGTCAAAGAGGAAGAGGTATTTACTATCATATCTTTGAGAAATTTTTGGAACTAGAATAAATTAAGGAACTAAAGAGGGAGAATTTTGTTGTAAGAGGGAGAAAGTTCTAAATGAACTTGGTAGATGTTGTTGCAAATAGAAAAAGGATCCAATGAAAGGAAGAGTTCATACTGATAGAGGGATTTCCCAAAGAACTAATCTAAAATTTCATCATGCTATGACATCTTGTGTTTCCATCAATGCCAAAGAGGGAGATTTTTGGATACAATTGATTAATTGTGTATTATCTTTGATGTTCCAAAAATCCCATAATCATTATCAGTCATTGTATTTCAAGCTCACTCAAGCAGTAGAGATATTTCTATGTCTATCGAGCTTTCCTATGTTTGCCTAGTTTAGAAGGCAGTGCCTACCGAGTTCACTTAGGCATCAAAGAAAATATTTAGAAGATGAGTGGTGATCCAGTTCACTTGGTTAATAAAGGAAAGTTGGATGGAACTAGTGAAAACTAAGCTCACTCAATTAGCAAAAGTATTTTCATGAGTTTGCAATGTTAACCAAGCTTCTTTTGGTTAACAAAGGAAATCATTTATGAGTTAGTTTCCACTAAGCTAGGTCAGCTAATGATGGATTTTCTTCTTTTTGGCATATTAAGCTTAATTGATTTATCTATTGATTCAAGCTAACTAAGGTGATGAATATTAATTATTCTAAGTTGTATTTGAGCCAAGTTGATAAAGTGGAAGATATAAGTATAAGGTAAAGTTGTGATTTCAAAATGTTTGTATGAGAAAGTATGGAGATGTTATTGAAGATTTAATGATGAGAAGATGAAGTGAATTTGAAGGATAAGAAGAATATCCTTGAGGAGGAGCAAAGCTATATTCAATCAAGAAGGATCAAGTACAAGCCAAAATAGAAATCTATAATCAAAAAATCAATTGCATTCAAATTAGGTCATCTCATTGTTACTCTCTAACCATTGTAGTAGTGATCTAAATATCCTAACAGAGTTGGCTTAACAAAAATTTAGAAATGCTCTAACAAGGTGGTAGTTATATTGAATTGTCTAAAGACCTCTAGAAAGGCCACTCCTAATAGGGTGATTAAATCCTCTAACAAGGTCACACCTAACAGTGTGTTTTGTAAACTTTAACAGGGTTGTCTCCTAATAGGGCTCACTTCAGAAGAGTGAAAAATAGTAACTAGTTGGAATTGGTGGTTTTTCCCAAATTGGATTTCCACATTAAATCCTGGTGTCAAATGTGTATATGCTATTTTATTTTATGCATTTGCATCTAAGTTAGAGTAATGGTAATCACAGATAATAGCTAAATCTTATATATTAAACATTTGCCAAGCTAATTCATTTATTACCGAGTTACAACATTTTATGTGTGCTTATCGAGCTTCAGTAGTATTCAGTGTTCAATTTGTATTTTTGTAATGACATCTAAGGGACCTAGGATTTATTTTAATAGTAACTAATTCACCCCTCCCCTCTCAGTTACTCATCTTATATTTCCAACATATAGTTGGTTATGGCATAAGAGATTCTATCATATAAACTTTGATATTATTGTGAGGACTAGTAGAGTGTTTTTTGTTAGAGATTTTTCAAAGATTGTAAAGCCTACTAACACAATTTTCAAGGAATGTGTTTTGGCAAAGCATAATAGAACTTATTTTCTAGGAAAGAACTTTACCACTATAGTGAAGTTGGAGATTGTACACATAGATCTCAATGGTCCTACAAAGACTAAAGGATTCTATGGTGAAAGGTATTTTATGATTCTAGTTGATGATTTTTCTAGAATGATGTGGCTTGTATTTCTTAAAGAGAAATCTGAGGCATTTGACAAATTTAAGATATTCAAGAATAGAGTTTAGAATGAATCTAGTATGAAGATTAAATGTTTAGGATTATATAGAGGAGGAGAATTTACTTCAAATGAGTTTAACATGTTTTGTGAAGAAAACGGAATCAAAAGATAGCTATCAACTCTGAGAACCCCCAAACAGAATGACATTACAGAGAGAAGGAACAAGTCTATTATAGAAGTTGTGAGAGCCGTGTTAGCAAAGAATGATGTATCAAAGACATTTTGGAGAGAAGAAGTGAATACAGTAGTCTACACTAGGAAAAGAGTGCAAGTTAGGAAGGACACTAATAAGACACCTTATGAACTATGGTTTAGTCACTCATCTATGGTTAAGTATATCAAAACATTTGAAAGTAAGTGTTACATAAAGAGAGATGATGACATTGGTAAGTTTGATGCTAGAAGTGATGAAGGTATGTTTCTTGGTTATTCATTGAAAAACAAGGCTTATAGGTGTTATAATCGGAGAACTAAGACTATTATGGAAAGTGCAAATGTGAGAATTGATGAGAAATTCATAATACAAGAGAGAATAGTTGATTATAATTCAGATGATGATGTTTTTACTAAGCCAAAGAATGATGAGGTATTTCTTGAGACTAACACTGATTTGCAAAAAAGGAGAGCCAAGGTAGGAACAGAGCTTGGAACCTTCAATAGAGCCAAGAGTTGAGATAGCAACTCCTACTTTAGGAAAACCCATGATAAAGAATCACCCATCCAAAAAAATCATCAAAAGCAAAGACAAAGGTGTAATGACAAGAAGTAGAGTGAATGAAAAACTATGCTTGATATCTTAGGTTGAGCCTAAAAATGCAAATGAAGCATGTAAAAATGACTATTGGAAGCAAGCTATGAATGAGAAATTGGATAAAATAGAAAAGAATGAGACATGGGAATTGGTCATTAGACCAATAAACAAAAATGTGATAGGAACTAAATGGGTATTCAAGAACAAGATGAATGAGCAAGGAGAATTTGTAAGAAACAAATCAAGATTGGTATGTAAAGGTTGCTCATAGAAAGAAAGAATAGATTATGAGGAGACTTATGCTCTAGTGGATAGAATAAAAGTAGTAAGATTATTCTTAGCCGATGTAGCATAGAAGAAATTCAAATTATATTAGATGGATGTCAAGCTAGCATTTCTAAATGGATAACTTAAAGAAGAGTTATACATTGTGTAGCCTAAAGGACGTCCTTTGATAGATAACAAGGACATATTATGTAGACTAAGGAAAGCATTGTATGGATTAAAGAAAGCACCTAGAACTTGGTATGCGAGGTTGGACAAGCATTTGACAAAGCTTGGATATAGCAAAGGTATGAAAAATAGTAATCTATCTTGAAAAGAAATTGATGATGGTTTGATGATTTTGGTAATATTTGTTGATGACATTATAATTGGAGGAAATTGCAAAGAAAGTAAGAACTTTGTAGAAGAGATGAAGAAAGAATTGGAAATGAGTATAATAGGAGGGATGAAATATTTCCTAAGATTGTAGATAGTATAGAATAAAGAAGGAATTTTTATTTCTCAAACTAAGTACTTGGAGGATTTGTTGAAAAGGTTTGGTTTGGAAACATGCAAAACTATTGGAAAACCTATGGTAACTGGATAGAAGTTATCTACAATTGATGAGACACCTTTTTTCAAGCAAAAGAAGTACAGATCTATGATCAGAGGATTGCAATATTTGACTCACACAAGGCTAGATATAGAAAATGTAGTTGGAATTGTTGCAAGATTCCAGGTTGATCCTAAAGAAGCAAATTATGCAATAGTGAAAAGGATATTTAGATACCTAAAGGGAACATCTAAGTTAGGATTATGGTATGATAGATCTAATGATTTTACTCTAAGTGCTTATACTAATGCAAATTGGGTAGGCAGTATGGATGAAAAGAAAAACACCAGTGGAGGAGCTTTATTTCTTGGAGGAAGATTGGTTTCTTGGTTAAGCAAGAAGTGGGATTGTACATCTTAGAGTACAGTAGAAGCAAAGTATGTTGCAGCAACAAAAAATTGCAATCAAGTCATTTGGATGAAGTAGTTGCTGAATGATATAAGGATAGAGATTAGTGAGGCTATTGTTATACATTGTGACAACGCAAGCATGGTAAATATATCTAAGAATCTAGTATTGCATTCGAGGACTAGGCACATTTCTATTGAGTATCATATGTTGAAAGAAAAAGTTGCAAAAAAGGAAATCAAATTGGAGTATGTGAGCACTATATAGTAGATTGCAGATATATTCACTAAGCCTCTTCCAAAAGAGACTTTTGAGTATTTGTGAGGTATGCTTGGTGTTATGCCCCATCCTACATCAAAATAGAAGATCTAAGAGTGCATCAGTCCAAGGTAACAGAGCACCATTGTTTTTCTAGATTGGATGCAAATGCTTCCTATATGGGGGAGTATTTGTGATGGACAAAGTCATGAAGGAGTCTTGTTCATTTTATTTTGAATAATGTCTTTTGACACTCAAGCTAGCAAGTTGTTGATGAGTTTGATATAGAACTGTTGGTTGTAGAAACCTTTGACATTGACATCAATGGGGGAGAAGTATTGCATGAAAAATATTATGCTAAAGGGGAGAAGTTTGATAGGAATTTGTAATAATAGTTTAGCATAGAGCACATTGAGATATATCAATGGGGAAGTATGATTGAGGAAAAGGATTTTGAGATTGACAATCTTTTGTTGGTATTCTTGGAACTAGATGTTTTTCATCTATGTTTCCATCAATGCAAAGGGGGGAGATTGTTGGAAAATTTGAGAGATTGTTAGAATATTGGTTGGAAGCATGAATGTTGATGATATGTTACACTAATGAATGAGTTTTTCATTGATGTCAACATAGCATGTTTTATGTCTTCAGTGGTATCTGACAAGAAGAACAGTGGTAAGATCAAGTTGATATGGATTACTAATTGAGCATATTAACCAACCGAGGTTATGGGAGATACTTCTGAGTATTTGGTATATGCAGTTAACATTGGAAGTAGAAAGGATAAGTCTAGAAGAAGTTATGTAATTTTTGGTGATGTCTATTCTAAGATAGAGTTTATAGAGGCATGTTCTGGTGAACTTGTTATATCTTTTAGCGAAATTGATATCTTGAGGATCGAGATTGAGGACATGAAGAAGAAATTTTGGTGATGACATGATTAAGGTTATCACTAAGTGTAACATGTTCTTAATGTGGTCCTATAATAATTAATTGAGAAGGACTAATAGAAAACTTAAGGAATTGTTTTATGGACTTGATATAAAGGGAGGACATTTTCCTTTATCATGATATGGATGATATGTGAATATATGATTGAATGATTGATGATAAGAAGTAGAGAGTATGGAATGCGAAGTTGAGCAGAGTAGTGCGGAAGTGAAGGAAACTTCATTGCCAAGGTTTTGAGTTATCCAAGGTTTGGTATTTGTATCTAAGGTTCATGACCTAGTCTATAAAGTATGACAATGATTGGCCCGATTCATAAGACAGAGGAAAGGAAAAAGGAAAGAAGAAGATAATAGTAAATTACTTGTTTGAATAGTGAGCTCTTCTTGTAGTTTAAATTGCATGTTTGGGCAGTGGGCTCTTCTTGCATACATTATACCACAACTCCTAACAGTGTTAGAATCTGCTAATAGGGATTAAAAGTCTCCTAATAGGGACTCATTGTACTAAATTTTGTAATAGACTCCTAATAGGGTCCATCCTCTAACAAGGAATATTTATATTAGTACATCATCTTGTGGGCATCATTTCCATCAGGATTTTCCCTCTAATCAAGGGTTTCCCTAGTCAACATATCTAGTGTAATTGTCTATGTTCACTTTATTATAGTCATTGTTTACTTTGGTTCAATGGTTAAGTTTTTTTAATGAAGATAAATGTTTTAATTGTCAGATAACTAATTCACTAGCCCCCCTCTCAGTTATCTTGATGGACTATTGTTTCTAACATATTCAAGCCAACTTGACAATATGTAAGATATAAATATAAGTTCAAGCTAAGGATTAGAAGAAGAAGCATAAGTGGAATATAATTGAAGATTTGATTATGCTTAGAGGAAGCAAATTAGAAGGATAAGTAGAATATCCTTTTCGAGATGCAAAGATACATTCAATCAAGAAGGATCAAGTACACAACCAAAATTAAAATCATTAATTAGAAATTTAGTTACATTAAGAATTAGGTAATCTCATTGTTACTCTCTAACCATTGTAGCAATGATCTAAATCTCTTAACAGAGTTGGCTTAACAACTATTTGTAAATCCTCTAACAAGGTGGTATTTCTATTGAATTATCTAAAAAACCTTTAACAAGGCCATTCCTAATAGGGTGATTAAATCCTCTAGTAGGGTCACACCTAATATTGTGTTTTGTAACCTTTGATAGGGCTTGCTCCTAAAAGGGCTCACTTAAGAAGAGTGAAAATTAGTAACTAATTACAATTGGTGTTTTTTTCTAAATTGGGTTTTCATGTTAAAAACTTGTGTTCATACTATTCCTATTATGTTTTTGTAACTAATTTAAAGTAATATCAATCACAGATAATATCTTAATATTTTCATGTTAAGCATTTGTCGAGCTATTTTAGTGTTTACCAAGTTACACCATTTTCTTTGTGTGTTATCAAGTTACAAAAAAGTTTAGTTTTGATTTATATTGACATCTAAGAACTATGGAATTTATTTTAGTGGTAACTAATTCACCCCTCCCCTCTTAGTTACTCCTCTTATATTTCCAACAATTGGCATAAGAGCTTTTTGTGCTTCTAGAGAAGGTTTTAAGGACCAAAGCTAAAGATCAAGATGTATTAAAGAAGAGAGATTAATAAGTTAAACCAAGACAACTTTGTAGCATGTCAAGGACTTATGAGGTTACATTTGGCAACTATTGGTGATTTAGGTTTTAAATATCTTGATAGTGAATACATGAATCCCACTGGAACATTATCAGTTAAAGATATTGATAAAAAAATATCATAACATCACAATGATTATAATTTATTTTTCTCTTAATTATGTTGAATTTGATGAAGTCAAAAGTTGCACTACAACTTATGATATGTAGATCAAATTGAAAGCCATCTATGGAGGAGATTACAATGTTAGGAGAGCTAAATTTAAAAGTCTTAGAGGATAATTTGATCAAATGAAGATGAGAGAAGATGAAAACATTGCAAAATATGTTGAGTGGATTAAAGCAAGTGTGAGAGCAATCAAAGCATCTGGAGGATACATTAATGTCAAAATAGTTGTAAGCAAGGTACTCAAAACCTTTCTTCCTATATATGAAATTAGAGTATTTTCTATTCAAGAAATGAGATGTGATCCAAATAGAAATATAGCTTTGGATACTCTAGTTGGAAGATTGATAGCTTTTGAGTTGGATAACTATGATAACTATGTCCCTAGTTCCAAAGGTATTGAGTCTACATTTGAAGCAAAGATTTCACTCAAAAAAAGGGTAAGAAATGAAAAGAAAATCAATCAAAAAGTGAAGAAGAAGAAAAAAATTCAAATAATGATCTTGAAGTTTTTGAAGCCCTACTTGCAAGGAAATATTTAAAAGGTAGATGAAAGTACAAAGGTAAGATTCCTCTAATCTATTTTTCTTGTGAAAAAGTTGGTCACATTTTTGTAAGGTTCCCAAATAGAGAAGACAAGGATGAAAAGAAAAGAAATAAGTTCAAAGGCAAGAAGGAATTTAGAAACTACAAGGACTACGAGGACAAAGATAATAATTTTTTTTTATGGTTAAAGATTCTAATAATAGTGAAGATGAAATGGTATATATTATTGTAAAAGATGAATTTTATGATGAAGGAGATAAAAGGGTACTTATCTCTCATATTAGAAAAAATGATACATGGATTATTGATACTGGCTACTCACATCGTATGACTAGAGACAAAACAAAATTTGAGCACATAGAACATTATGATGGTGGTAGTGTGAGATTTGGAAACGATGAACCTTGTTGCATAAAGGAAAAATGATGTATCTCATTAACCAATGAACTTAGATGTGACAATGCATATTTTGTTGAAGGACTAAAGCATAATCTATTATTGTGGCATAGTTGAATAACATTGGATTCAAGGTAGAATTCATGAATGGGAAGGCCAAACAACTAGATGGTAAAGGAAATTTGGTTGGATCTTGCAAATAAACAAAAAATAATCTATCCTATCTAGATCTCAATGAAAGTTCATGTTTTATTGCTCAAGTAGAAGAAAGTTGGTTATGGTACAAAATATTATTTTAGGTAAACTTTGATAACTTAGTCAATATAATAAAAATAGAAGAGTAAGAGGTATTCCTAGTTTGACAAAACCTGATATGGGTCTATGCAAAAATTGTCAAATTGGTAAGATGGGAAAAACAAGTTTTAAAAGCAAGAACTATCATTCTGAAGAAGCCTTGGAGAATGTACATAAAACTTATGTGGACCTATTGGAATAGAGAGTTATAGTGGAGATAAGTATTTAATTCTTTTTATTGATGATTATTCTAGAGAATGATGACTGTAATGTATATAGAAGAAAAATGTGAAGCTTTTCAAAAATTTAAGTGGTATCTAGCAAGAGTAAAAAAAAAAAGCTCAAAAGAAAATGAAATTTTTGAGATTAGATAGAGGTAGTGAATTCATTTCTAATAAGATCAATGAATTCTGCATTAAAAAGAGAATTAAGAGATAGGTGTCAGCCCCTAGTACACCTTTGTAGAATGGTATAGCTAAAAGAAGGAACAAATCCATCATAGATTGTGCAAGAACATTAATGATAGAAAAGAATGTTGCAATCAATTATTGGAAGGAAGCAATCAGTATTGCAGTGCACACCTTGAATAAAGTATAGTTGAAGAAAGAATCAAATCAAACTCCTTATGAACTATGGTATGCTACAAATTGAATGTAAGTTACTTGAAAGTATTTAGCAGCAAATATTATATCTTGAAAGAATCTAGCAAAGTTAAATTTGATATCAAAGGTGATGAAGGCATGTTCCTAGGATACTCCTGCAAAAGTAAAGCATACAAATGCTTGAATTTTTCTATTCATAAAATCATAGAAAGTGCCCATGTAAGAATTGATGAGTTTGCAGAAAAGAATGAAGAAGTAAGAAATAGAGAACTTGACGATTACAAAAGATTTGTTTACTATGGACCTAATACTTTGACAAATCTATCTATAAGATAGGAGGTCTCACCTCCTGAGTCCCCAAAATCTCCAAAATATATTGAGTTACAATAAATTCAACTCGAGTCATAGTCTAAAGGACCCAAGTCACAAACAAAAGTTGTTGAGTTGTTGCTAGAGAAAACCTAGTCAAATCAACCTTAGTAATAGACAATGGGACTCGAGCTTAATATAGAAGATCTTGAAGAGATCAGTAAAAAAAACTCCAAATCCAAAGTACTTGTGTTAGCAATATATGTCAAAAAGCATCATGCAACTACAAGATAGATGGAACAATTATAAAAAACAAATTGAAAGCTACATGTTTTCTTGCTGAATTTGAACCTATAAATGTTAAAGATGCTTTAGATAATGAAAGTTAGATTGAAGCAAGGAATGAAAAAATAGAATAGATTGAGAAGAATAAAATTTGGACTCTTATTCCTAGACCTAAGGATAAAAATGTAATTGCCACAAAGTGGGTATTTAGAAATAAGTTAAATGAAGATGGAGAAGTTTTCAAAAATAAAGCAAGGCTAGTATGTAAAGGTTATTCTCAAGAAGAAGGTATTGATTATGGTGAAATTTTTTCTCATATTGCAAGATTAGAAGGTGCTAGAGCTTTACAATTATATGTAGGTCACATAGATTTTAAGGTTTATCATATGGATGTAAAATCTACATTCTTGAATGGAATTCTTGATGAGAAAGTCAACATTGAACAATTGAAGGCTTTGTAGATCCTAGCAAAAGAGATGTGGTCTGTAAATTACACAAAGCATTATATGGTCTCAAGAAAGCTCCTAGAGTTTGGTATAAAATATTTCATAACTACTTGATAAAGATTGGTTTTCAAAGAACAAACGATAAAAATAGATTGTATATCAAAGAAGGACTAGTCAAGAAGATTGTGTTCGCAGAAATATTCATGGATGACACATTATTTATAGAAAATGATGAATTGTGCAAGGCATTTTTAGAAGAAATGAGTAAAAAATTTGATATGTCTATGTTTGGAGAAGTAAAATTAATTTTTGGATTGTAGATCCAACAAAAGAAAGATGGTATCTACATTATTCAGTCTAAATACATCAAGGAGATACTAAAGAAATTTGGAATGGAAGATTCAAGACTAGTTGGAACTCGTATGTCTACTCGACATAAGCTTTCCAAAAATGATGATTTCAAGGAGGTAGATCAGACCACATACATATCAATGATTGAAAAATTTTAGTATGTAGTGCATACAAGGCCTGATATTGCATTAGCAGTTGGTATGGTGGCAAGATTCTCAGCAAATCCCAAAGAAAATCACATGATGGTAATAAAAAGAATCATGAGATATCTAAAAGGTACTGAAGACTATGGTTTATGGTACAAAAAGTGAGGCAATCTAGATTTGAATGTATTCATAGATGTTGATTAGGCAAGAACCATTGATGATAGAAAGAGCACCAGTGATGGAGCATTCTTTCTTAATAAAAGACTAGTATTTTGGACAAGCAAGAAATAGAATTATATTTCATAGTCCACAGTAGAGGCATAATATGTGGTAGTAGCAATCAATTTTTCTAATATTGTTTGGTTTAAACAAATGTTGGTGGGTATGAAGATAGAGATCAAGGATCTAGTGGTTATATATTGTGATAACAGTAGTGAAATTAATATATCAAACAATTCGGTGATGCATACAAAAAAAAAACACATTGCTATAAAATATCATTTTTTGAGATAATTGGTACAAGATAAAAAGGTAAGATTGGAATATGTAAATACAAAAGAACAAATATTCACTAAGCCATTACCTAAGGTTGCATTTATGTATATAAGAGGTAAGCTAGGGGTCATTCCCTTATCCAAAGCTCACTAAATGAAGTTTAGTGATGCATCAACAAAAGCATGGTGGAGATCAATTAGTTGATGTAGTATTAACAAAGACACATTGCAAATGAATTAGTACATGAGGCACATTGATATTTACTAAACATTGTCTTCGGCATGAGATGTCAAAGAGGGAGAAGTTTGATGCCATATCTCACCAAAAAAAAATTCACTTCAAGAGATGATCAAGAGGGAGATATCAAAGGCATAAGTTTGTTGATAAAGGGTGAAACTAAAGGAAAAGGGAGTTCACACTGATAGAGGGAGTTATGATGAATGGGAATAAGAATGAAACTATGGATATGTTCCTTACTTTATTCTTTCTCTAAAATTTTATTGCATTATGTCATCATGTTTTGCCATCAATGCTAAATGGGGAGATTGTTGGAAATAATTGATTAATTATGTATTGTCTTTGATGTTACACAAAATGTCATATCATTTTCGGTTAATGTATGTCAAGCTCACTTGGGCATTAAACTTAGTTTCTTAAGTCTACTAAGCATTCCAAAGTTTTTCTAGTTCACAATGTTAGAATACTTTAGAATAACTGAAAGGGGGGGTGAATTAGTTATCCAAGGTCTATATTTATAAATAAAACTTTTCACAGCTTAGTGAACCCATAAAAAATCTATCTTCATGCATGCATCCATAAGATTATACAATCAATTAAAAACTTTTAGTTTATTGTTAAATCAACTTGTTGAAATGTAAACATGAAACATAATAGATTCAACAACACACTTGACACAATGATTTACGTAGAAACTCAATTTGGGAAAAACCACTAGTAACATGCTACTCTTTTTCACTCTTTTGAAGTGATGCCCTGTGAAAGGCCAACCCTTTTAAATGTTATAATACACACTGTTAAATGTGACTCTATTAAAGAATTTCAATCACCCTATTAGGAGTGAGCCTTGTTAGAGGACTTTAGACCATTCACTTGGGATGTCACATTGTTAAAGGATTTATAAATGACTGTTAGGTCGACCTTAATCCAAAGGATTTACCCTAGATTGATACAATTATTAGAGAGTAACAATTAGGCTTGATTTGATAACAACTTACAACTCTATTTGTAGATTATATATCTCTATTTTAGTCCTCCATTCTGCTTGGCCTTCACACATTTCAGCTTTAATAGCTTGTTCAACCTTCAATCATTCATACCCTTAATCCTTCTTTCTTAACATGCCAATGTAGACTCTTCTCTTAGGTCACTTGATGAAGCAAAACCATTAAATCCTTGTCTTCCTTAGATTCCTACACATGAAAACCCTTACTTCTAACTAGCCATTCCTATAAATAGGAAATAGGAAATTAAGATCTTTTTCTGCTCCAATATTCTTCATTGTCCAATTTAGGATTAGGACAAATTAGGTAGGATATGATGAATCTACCCCATATCTCATATCTCTTCTATAAACTTCTCCTTGAATCCTCTTTGAATTCATCTAAAAATAGTTTACCTTGAATTTTGTGCCACCACCTCATCAATCTTATCTTCCACCTAGTTCACACAATCCAAGAAAACAAATTTGTTGGCTTAGATCCATTGAATTCATGATCTTCCAAATAATGGACCCACTCGACATTATCTAGCTTCTTATGCTTAGCACATACTACATTTCTCGGCATCCTCTATGGAATCACTTGGCACAAAATTAACTTTACTGGTGCTCAGCATCAACTAAAATTTACTCAGCATCCACTATTTTTCTCGGCATACACTAGAATAAACTTTTACTCAGCTCCAATTAATTTTTTGCTTGGCTTGCACTAACTTTACATGGCACCTACAATCCACTTAGTTAAGCTTGGCAGACGAACTTTGTTTAACTTGTTCTTCTAAACTTTCCTAGTATAACCAGCCTTTGTAAGTTTAAGTAGATTATCAATACATCATGTTATCACTATTGTAATTGATTCTTGTACTTCTTTACATAAGCATAACTCAACCTTTCCTCTAGGTGCTATATTTACATCTTTTGATCTAATCCTCTTCATCAATCAAATAAGTGATAGTACTTAAATCAAATAAGCAGTTGTCTTACCAACAAATAGTAGGTTTTACATCAATGAAAAAATAATGATTGAATTATATTGATCATAGTTGCATCAATATGTTCTAAAAAGTGTCCCTCTTTAATAATCTTCTTCAATCTATTCAGCAATCTCCTTCTTCGGCATTGATGGCAAATGAAATTGATCAACCAAACTGACTAGGTTAGAACAGTGAGACCAACAAAATACCAAAAGATAATTCCTTTTAATGAAATCTCTCCATCTATCAGTAACTTCCATCTTCTGAATAGGTTACAAAACTCTTATAACTCCCTCTAAATTACTTATAGTATCTCCCTCTTACTAGGTAGATGTTAGGATTTCCCTTTCTTATTTAGTAACTATCTCCCTCTTTCTTGTATTTCCCTTGATTAGCAACTATCTCCCACTTTGACAACAATGCCAAAGACTTGTCATCTTAACATGTAGATATAAGCTTCTTCAGTCTCTCCCTCTACCACCTTACTTGTGACTGATTTGTAGTGTCAATTCTTTGATTACTTTAGGAAGCTCCTAAAGTAAGATCCACTGCATCAATCTATAACATATGAAAATCAATTTGTTTGATAGAGGAAACTCCTTTTGTTACTTAGATAGCCTTTGATAGGGGTATCATCACTAGTTTACCTATTAGATACTCATGAGCATCCTTAGGTAATGTTTGTGTGAAGATATCAACAATTTTCTCTTTTGTGTTAACATATTCCATCTTCACCTCTTTATCTTGAACTAATTCTCTCAAGTAATTATACTTGATTGCAATGTGCTTAGTCTTTGTGTGCATCATAGGATTCTTTTATATATTAATAGCACTTTTATTGTCACAATAAAGTGTTATTGGTTCTATGATCTCCTCCTTCGTACCTTTGAGTAACTATTTGATCCATACAATATTTCTACAATTTACAGCAGTAGCAACATATTCAACTTTGACAATAGATTGTGAGGTACAATTTTGTTTTTTGCTAGTCCATGTAACTAGCCTCTTGCCTAAGAAAAATGATTCTCCACTAGTACTCTTTCTGTCATCATTGTTTCTAGCCCAATCATCATTAATATAGGATCTTAATTCAAATTTCTCATTTTTCTTATAGTATAGACCAAACTCCTATGTTCCTTTCAAATATCTCATTATTCTCTTTACAACCATCAAATGATTCTCCCTAGGATTACCAGAGAATCTTGCAACTATCCCTATAGATAATGCAATGTCAGGTCTACTATGTACTACATATTGTAATTTTTCAATCATAGACCTATTTAGTGTTTGATTCATCTCAACTGAATCATCATTCTTTGACAACTTGTGTCCTATCACCGTAGGTGTACTTACTAGTTTGGAATCCTCCAATCCAAAAAAAATCAATATTTCTTTGACATATTTTGATCGAGTGATGTATATACCATATTTCATCTGATATACTTGCAAACCCACAAATAATTTGATCTCTCCAAATATAGACATTTCAAATTCTTGCTTCAACAAAAATTTTAGATAACAAAATACCTTTTTCTTTCTCTATCTTCATGTATAGATTTTTTTTATCATCAGTCCTTTCAAATCCAATCTTCATAAGATAGTTATGAAGTCTCTCATACCATTCTCTTAGTGCTTGTTTTAAGCCATATAGATCTTTTTGTAATCTACATAGCATATTCTTATTGTTAAAATTAACAAATCCTTCTAGATATTCTATGTAAACTTCTTCCTCTAATATGTCATTCAGAAATGCAAATTTAACATCCATTTGATATACTTTGAAACCTTTGTTTTCAAAATAAGAAAGTAAATTTCTTACTCCTTCTAATCTAGCAACAAGAGAAAATGTCTCTCCATACTCAATTCCTTCTTCTTGTGCATATCCTTTGCAAACTAATCTTGCCTTGTTCCTTATGAATTTTCAATTTTTATCTAGCTTGTTTCTAAATACCCACTTAGTGCCAATCACATTTTTGTCTTTTAGTCTAGGAACTAAAGTCCATGTTTTTTCTTTCTCAATTTGTTCAATCTCTTCTTCAATGGCTTTACTCTAGTCTACATCTTCTAAGGAATCTCTTATGGATTTAGATTCCTTCATGCTCATTAAACATGTATCATTTCTTAGTCTATTTCTTATCATTGGTCTAGCATCCTTATCTCCAATAATTTGAGCAGCAAGTTGATGTCTATTGACATATTTGGACAATCTTGGTTCAGCTCTAGTTTCCTTATTTTGTCTTTTAAATTCAGATTCATTGTGTACATCTCTATCAGGTAGCTCAACATCTCTTTCATGTAGACTAATCTCATAATCATAATGTGCATCGAGTTCAATTTGTAACTCGACATCTGAATGCAACTCAGTTCCTAAACACAACATGACATTTGTAGTATGTGACTCAATAGTCATTCAAACTTGATGTTGGTTTGTAGATTGATTTGTAGCATCTTCTTCAGCAGGCATACCTTCATAATAGTATGCAAATGATTTGTATTCTTCTAGTTCTTTCATAGGTTTAGCGTCATGCACTTCTACATATTCATCAAATTTTATATTTGCACTTTCCACAACTTTTTTAGTGTTAGTATTTAAACACTTATAAGTTTTACTTCTTGTGGAATATCCTAGAAATATACCTTCTTCACTTTTTGCATCTAGTTCACTATTCCTGAAGTCTTTAAGAATGTAACATTTGCTTCCAAATACCTTTAACTATTTTACATTGGGTGAGTATCCATAACATAGCTAAAAAGGTGTTGAATGAGTACCTTTCTTGACTTGTGCGTGGTTCAAAGTATAGACAGTTGTACTTACAACTTCTCTCCAATATTTCAAAGAAACATTTTTCTCCATCATAAGTGTTTTAGCACAATCCATTATAGATCTATTCCTCCTTTCAGCAATTCCATTTTTGTGGAGGGGTTCTCGATGTAGATGTCTATCTTTTGATTCACCTATTATTAAAGAACATCTCAAACTTATTTGATGTAAATTTTCCTCCTCTGTCAGATTTCAAACACTTCAAACTTTTACCTTTTTTCCTTATCAACTATTACTAAGTACCACTTAAACGTTTGGAAAGCATCAAATTTATATTTCAAAAACATAACTATCATCATCCTAGAATAGTCATCAACAAATAACATAATGTATTTATCTCCTTTGTAGCTTTACACTTCAATTATTCCACACAAGTTAGTATGAACAATCTCTAGTATTCCTTTAGACGTATGAGCTTTACTCTTAAAACTTGACTTTGTCATTTTCCCTAACTGACATTGTTTGCACATTATATTATCACGCTTCTTCAACTAAGGTAAACCTCTAACTTTTCTCATGTTATTGACAGTGACTAGGTTATCAAAATTGACATGACATGACCTTTTGTGCCACATCCACACATCATCAAATTTTACAACTAGACAAGTAGCATCCTCTATATCAAGATAGAATAAATTACTCCTAGTTTGATCACCCTTTCCAATAAATTTTTCATTTGTGTCATATATCTTAGTAATCTTGTTTTCAAACTAAATCTTAGATCCCAAATTATTTAGTTGTGACACACTCAAGAGTTTATAGTTAAGTCCTTCAACATAGTAAGCATTGTCACATAAAATCTTATCAGTGAGTTTGATAGAAACATTTATTTTTATCAAACATGGTACATCATTACCAAATCTTACACTATTTCCATCATAACAATTTAGGGTAATGAACTTACTTTTGTCTCTAGTCATGTGATGTGAACATCCACTGTTAATGATCCATTTGTCATTCTTGTTCACACAAGTCACAAGTGCAATTGCCTTATCTTCATTAGATTCATCCTTCATATCAACATACACCACTTCATCATCATGTTCATTAGATTCATCTTTTGTTTCCTCTTCAACAATATAGCAATACTTTTTTCCTTTGTCTTTGCAGTCCTTGTTGTCTTCATCTCTCCTACTTTTGTACTTGTCACCATCTTTGTAGATATTCTTCTCTAAACATCTAGCAGCAATATGACCAACCTGATTGCAATTGAAACAAATGATAGGTAATTTAACTTTGAACTTGCCTTTACCATTGTAGAATCTTCTTGCCAGTAGTGCTTTAAGTTGTTCTACATCCTCCTCATTTGTATCACTATCACTAGACACATACTTTATCCTTTTTATCTTCTTCTTCTCATTAGGTTCCTTTAATGATAGCTTAGCTTTGAAAGATGATTTAATCTTTTCAAGTTTGTAATTATCAAAGTTAGATAGCTCAAAAGTAGTGAGTCTACCTACCAGACCTTGATAGATTATTCCTTGGTATACATCTTAGTTCTTGAATTATAGAAACTCTAATAGCATATATGGGTAGTATTGTTCTTAAAACTTTTCTTAGTACAGTATCATCATCTATTTTACCATTAGCTCCTCTTATTGCATTAATGACTTCTTTTATCCTTGCAACATATTGAGCAATATTTTCACCTTCTTCCATTCTAATATCATCAAACTTACCTCTAAGACATTTAGATTTATCTCTTAGAACATTAGCATCTCCTCCATAGATGGTGCTTAGGGAATCCCACATTTTCTATACACTGTCAAGACCTTTGATATCATCAAATTTGGCATAACTTAGGGTAGAGGCAATCTCCAACATTTTCTGATTATGTTCTTTCTTCTTTTTCATATCCTCGATTTTTGGGGCTTTAGCAGGACCAACATGCTTAGTAGTAATGGTAGATTGTGCATGATCTCCAAGTCCTCCAAGGTGTAGTTTCATCAAACTTCTCCATGCAGGAAAGTTATCTCTATTAACCTTGGGTACTTCTCTTTTTGACATTTTGATCTTTGTGCTTTTAGTATGTTCAAACTAGTCCTCTTAAGAAAATGGCTCTAATACCAATTGTTGGAATACTTTAGAATAACTAGGGGGGTGAATCAGTCATCCAAGGTTCAAATATATAAATAAAACCTTTCACAACTTAGTGAACCCATAAAAAAATTTATCTTCATGCATGCATCCATAAGATTATGCAATCACTTAAAAACTTGAAGGTTACTATTAAATCAACTTGCAGAAATGTAAACATGAAGCATAACAGATTCAACAACACATTTGACACAATGATTTCTATGGAAACTCAATTTGGGAAAAACCACTAGTAACATGCTACTCCTTTTCACTCTTCTAAAGTGATGCCCTTTAAAAGGCCAAATTTGTTAAAGGTTACAATACACACTACTAAATATGACACTTTTAAAGGATTTCAATCACCCTATTAGGAGTGAGCCTTGTTAGAGGACTTTAGACCATTCACTTGGGATGTCACCTAGTTAAAGGATTTACAAATGATTGTTAGTTCAACATTAATCCAAAGGATTTACCCTAGACTAATATAATTATTAGAGAGTAATAGTTCGGCTTGATCTAATAACAACTTACAACTCCATTTGTAGATTACAAATCTTTTTTTCAATCCTCCATTCTGCTTGGCCTTCACACATTTCAGCTCCAATAGCTTGTTCACCCTTTAAGCATTCATAACCTTAAGCCTTCCTGATTAACATTCCAATGTAGACTCTTCTCTTAGGTCACTTGATGAAGCAAAACCCTTGACTCCTTGTCTTCCTTAGGTTCTCACACATGAAAACCCTTGCTTCTAACCAGTGATTCCTATAAATAGGAAATTAAGATCTTTTGTCACTCATTCTCCATCATCTAATTTAGGGTTAGGAAAAATTAGGTAGGATATAATGAATCTACCCCATATCTCATATCTCTTTCAGAAACTTCTTCTTGAACCCTCTTTGAATTCACCTAATAATGGTTTACCTATAATTGTATGTCACTAGTTCATCAATCTTATCTTCCACCTGGTTCACACAATCCAAGAAAATAAACTTGTCGGCTTAGATCCATCAAATTCATGATCTTTCAAATAATCCAACCACTCAATATTATTTAGCTTCTAATTCTTAGCACATACTGCATTGTTTGGCATCCTCTATGGAATCACTTTGCATGAACTAAAGTTTACTAGTGCCCAACATCAACTAAGCTTTACTTGACATCCACTATTTTTCTCGGCATACACTAGAATAAAATTTTACTTGGCTCCAACTGATTTTCTTCTCAGCTTGCATTGACTTTGCTCAGCACCTACTACCCACTCAGTTAAGCTTGGGAAAAAATCTTTGTTTAACTTATTCTTCTAAACTTTCATAGTATAACCAACCTTTGTAACCTCAAGTAGATTATCAATACATCATGCTATCATTGTCCTAATTGATTGTTGTACTTATTTACATAAGTATAACTCAATCTTTCCTCTAGGTGCTATTGTTACATCTTTGGATCAAATCCTCTTCATTAATCAAATAAGTGATAGTACTTAAATCAAATAAGTAGTTGTCTTACTAGCAAATAGTAAGTTTGACATCAGTTACAAAATCATGATTGAAGCATATTAATCATACTTGTATCAATCTATTCTCAACAATCTCCCTCTTTAATAATCTTCTTCAATCTATTCAACACAGAAGATATTGTCTACTGAGTTCACTCGAGAAACAAAGGAATGTTTGTAGAATTTGAGTGTTACCAAGCTCACTTATTTAATGAAGGAAATGTTGGATGGAACTAGTCTTAACTAAGCTAACTTGGTTACAAAAGGAATCTTTTAATATGTAGTTTTAATCTAGTTCACTTGGTTAACACAGGAAAATTGCTTTGAGTTAGTATCTACTAAGCAAGGTCACACCTAATATGGCCTCTCCTAATAGGGTGATTAAATCTTATAACAAGGCCACTCCTAATAGGGTGATTAAATCCTCTAACAGGGTCACACCTAATAGTGTGTTTTGTAACCTTAAATAGGGTTGGCTCCTAATAGGGCTCTCTTAAGAAGAGTAAAAATCAGTAACTAGTTGCAATTGGTGGTTTTTCCCAAATTGGGTTTCCATGTTAAAATCTTGTGCTCATACTATTTCTATTATGTATTTGCAACTAAGTTAAATTAATATCTATCATAGATAATATGTTAAGATTTTTATGTTAAGCATTTTCCAAGATATTTCAATTTTGACTAAGTTACAACATTCTTTTTGTGTTTTTATTGAGTTACAATAGAGTTTAGTTTTGATTTATATCTATATCTAAAGGATTTTATGATTTATTTTTGTGGTAACTGATTCACCCTTCCCCTCTTACTTACTCCTATTATATTTCCAATAGATAGTAGAGCTAATATACTAGAGGATATGAGAATTGGAACATAAAATTCCATCTCCCACATAAGATACATGTTTAAAGATGAGAAATCATCCCTCACTAGATGGACTCTTCCTTACCAGGGAGGATTTCAAGGCTTGAGGAATGAAAGAGTTTGAAGAAGAAGTGAAACTTAGCCTATATAGTACTACTAATATGGAAGAAAATCACTTCCTCCCATTAACCAAGACTTCTAAGATAGAAGATTCATACCCATTTGTGAAGAGATTCATCCTAGAGGAGAAGTGTGCTTAGGATGCTCTTGATAAAACATAATGGACAAGGTTTGATGAAAATGAATGGTCTATCTTCTTGAAAATATCCCTCTCCTCTTTGTTTATTCTTATCAAACCATCCTTTCTACCCTTTAAAGAGGATCCAAGGCTCCTATATCTCCTCTTGATCTATAACTTACAAGTTTGGATCCTTCAAAACAAAATTATCTTAAAATAGTACTAGTATGCTAACCTTGTTTAGAGGTGTGGATAGCCTACTTGACAAAAATAATTCAATGACCCTTCAAGAGATTTTTTTTCAATCACTTGAATCGAACAAGACTAGTCTACAAGACCCAAATTCACCTTGCCATGTATTTTAATATACAAGACTTTGAATAGACCTAATTACAATTAGGTCTGCAAACTAAGAGATCAAGTGACAAATTTGAATCTTATAGTGATGTAGACAAATAAAATAACTATATTGGTACCCTTTTGGTTTTTCTTCTATAAAATAAATATATATTATAACCACACAATTTCATAACACTCTCTAAACAACATTTTCAACATATTTCAAACCCCTTCCCTATTTCTCTTAGTCAACTTCCAATCTCTAATTATTCATTTTCTTTCCTATCAGAACAAGATGTCCAAAATAGCCAAAACAAAGAAGTACTCTACATATTGGATATTATTATAGGTCATTGGAAGATCTATCAAACTCTCAAGTTTCAATAATTTTGATTTAAAAATGATAGGTCAAAGCACATTGTTTCTATCAAACTGCAAGTCTATGAGGGTTTGAAACCACCAAAATATTTTCATACAAAATACTTTAAAAATAATTTGAGGGTCTAAAACCAAATGGAATATAATGATAAAACACATATGATTCAAGACATATTAGTTGATCCTAATTGTCAATGCAATAAAAATGAGAAAATTATAGAAATGTACAAAATTTCTCAAAGTGCTCTAATATATTATTACTCCAAATCTTCAAAACTTCAACAATAATACAACCTTTAGCTTCTAAAAATTCAATATTCTCAACACAAATAGCCAAAACCATTTACAACTAGTTTTAAAATGAGATAACTACTGGGATTAAAAAATTAACATTTTACCAAAATATTTGCAATGTTGTCATGACAACTTTTGACAAATTTTATTTCTAATAATGTAATGACCTTTGAACCATTGAAATTTATTTATTTATATGAAAAATGATTCAATTTAACCATTAAAAAATTGGTCTCACCATTTTTTACCATTTGATTTTTATTTACCAAAATGGCCCTGATTTTCCCCAAAGGTCATTTTTTTCCCCAAAAATTAGCCCAATCCTATTACATCCTATTTCATTTACTATATCAATCACCCATGGCTTCTTATTACATTAACTCTAGACTAATTGATGAAGAAATTGTCCTTGGCCAAAGTGTAACCAATTATTGCTCCTACACCATATTCCAACACACTCACCTTATACTAACCTATTTATACCCATTTGAGTTAGGGGTCAATCTAGATATGGAAAGTTTGGAAATGCACCAAAAATGAAAGTTTCATATTAGAATAAATACATAAGTCCACTCATAGTAAAATAGGTCCTATGTATGGACAATAACTATGGAATGAAATAAAATAATTAAAAGACCACACCTATAATTAATGCCTCTCAATGAAATTAATTTAAGAGAGGAATCATGTTTAAATTTATTCAAATTTCCATGATTCTTGGAAGATTAAGTACACACTAAAATGGGTGAAAATAACCAGTATATTTGACACATAATTTGTTATATTTATGATTCTACAATTGTGTGTATGTTTTTTTTAAGTCAAAGTGGAGTAGCCTCCATAAATATATTAATAATAGAAACTGATTCAAAGACTCGTCCAAGAAAGAATTAGAAGAAAAACCTAGAATCCTTGTCATATACATACACAAAAATGATAATTACATTTGATTTTCATCAGGAAGATTCACATTCCTTGAAGCTAAAGCATTGTTCTTAATGTTCCAACATCAGCATGTTGAATTCCCTATTATATTTAATAAAAGCCCTTAGATTTAGATCCTCAAAATTCATCCCGTCACATCCTATCTTAGCCAAAAAATCTACTAGCATTATTCTTCTCTCTTAGGGTATGGGAAATATGAATAACCTTAAATGAGTCAAAAAGGAACCAAATTTTTTGAAGGATATATGAGAGCTTCCAATTATGAGATTCATGTTTAATGGATGTGTTTTTTATCACCATGGAATCACCTTCAATTTGAATTGATTGATAACCCCCTTTCTTTGCCAAAATTAATCCTTCAAATAGGGCATAAGCTCTGGCCATGTTGTTGGTTCCTGATGGAATTGGGGACACTTTGATGGCAAGGACCTCTCCATAATGATCTCTAATACAAATTCCAATCCTAGATTTTCCCAAATTCATGCATGAAGAACCGTCAAAGTTAACTTTAACTGAACCACATGTGTGGGGGAACCATTAAACTAAAAATGGTGTGTATGTTATAGGTCTAATAGTTATTTTTTTTTAGAATTTTAAAAATCTAACTAAGATGCATAGATCTAGACTTTGAATATAAAGAAATTTTAGACGATATATTGATTTGCACACTTTACCAAAAAAATTAGATTATATTTTATAGGGAATGATCTATAGTGTATCCTAATTTTAAAGAATCAAAACTTTTAGTTGATAAAGACACCTCCACATTTAGGGTGCCTAGCACTTCTTGACTGATACTTTCAACTCTAAATTTCAATAAATGTTCCCTTTTTCAAATGATTGGAAATAGTAAATTTCTACTAAGGATCAATTTTCACAACATTACACAAGGCTAATGCAATTTTTGTCTTAACAAAAAAATACAAAATTTAGGAAAAATTAAAATAAAGAAAAGAAAAGAAGAAAAAGAAGAATAAAATTGATTATTTTTTAATATAGTTATTATTTTTTCATTATAATTTCGTTCATTCTCCATGATCCATCATCAATATGAGAAATGTTGAAGACAAGAACAAAAAAGGGAGAAAGTGGGAGAGAGTACCTCTTCTTAACCCACTACTCAAGCTATAGATAGTCTAGTTTACAATCATTTTTCATTTTTTTAAAACTAACTATAATTGATTGAAAGAAATCAAGCATGTGGTCAAGTGATGAAAAATCATTGATTTTATCTATAACTTTTAAAAATTCATACATTAGAGAAGAATAAATTTAATCCTCCTCTATTAAGTTCTCCATATAGATACCTACAAATTTAAATATTGAATAACAAATAAAGTTTATAAAGCTATTAGATTTAGTGTATGAAACCATGGATTCGCTCCCAAAAATTAATAACAAGTTCCACATAGTGGCATGTACTTGCCATTATAAATTTAAAATTAATAATAATTTAATTTATTTTGAAAAATCATTAGAATATAACTAATTTTTAATTTTCTCTTGTATATATTGTTTTATTCTATTGACTAAGATTTTAAATAATTAAAACATCATAAAAAATATAAACACTAGTAGTTGCTTTATAAATTTATTCATTTAATTGTACTTATGTGTAATAGTAAGTTAATTTATTATTTTAACAATGTTAATTGTTATAGACAACATACATTTTTGTCATTGTATCTTGCAATCTTGCCGCTCTTTTCAATTTTGAATTTTGAATGATGGTAGGCCCTAAGCCTCCCAACTCATGCTTGAGGTGTGTAGGGATTTGGAGGAGCTGCGGGTTGGTTGTGGGCCATTTGGGGTGGTCAAGTTGATGGATGTGGACACTACAGCTTTGGGTAGTAGGAGCCTTGTTGATTGTCTGCTGGAGGGAGGCTAGAAGTCAGGTGATGGATCACTATTGGGCTGGAAGAATGTACTTGTTGGTACCTTGATAGCTTATCCCCCTAAGGAGAACCCCATGATTACCCATGGCCAGGAGGGTCCTGTGATTTCCCTCCCTAATAGTGTGGTGGACACTATGACTACAGGCCTCAAACTTTGTGTTGTTGGTAGATTTGTTGCATTTTGGCCAACTATTGAGATGGTATGTAAATGGGTGAGTTAGAAATGGAAGGTTAAAGGGAGCATAAGTGTTTCTGCTATGCCTAGTGGTCTCTTTTGTTTCAAGTTTACTACTAAGGAGGATTTTAACTCCATTCTTGTTGGTACTTGGTATTATGGGAAGACTTTTCTTGCCCTTACAAGATGGCATCTGGGCTTTGATGCTAGTGTGGAGTTGAAAAAACTTGCCTTGATTTGGGTTAGGTTACCTAGGCTCCCCCTAGAATTTTGGGATGAAAGGATCTTAAGGTGGGTGGGGAATTCTTCTGGTCATTTTGTCATAATGGATAAAGTGACTATGCAAAAAACACGGTTGGTATATGCAAGGTTCTGTCAAAATGTAGCCCTAAATAGAGCACTCCCCACTGTAGTCACATTGTGGACTAAATGGGGTGAGAAAATTTAGCCTATTGTATATGAGAATGCTAGCCTATTCTACCAAAGATGTGGACAATTTAGACACCTTATCATGGATTGTAAAAACCAGATGCAGAAAGACAAATAGAAACAGGGATCCCCAGGGATAGTTATTGAGTCCTTGGCTGAACTGTTAGAGTTATCAAAAAAAGTGGCAGAGTCCCCTCCTAAGGCCACTCTCACTATGCTTCCCACTCTGGAAAAATGTTCAGGCTCTAGGGGGGGAGGAAGGTTGGAGGATAAGAGGAACTCAGAGGAATACCCTTTCAAAAAGGATTTAGAGGAACTAGTGTGCTTACCTAAGGAGGGACTTATTGTTGGAGTGTCCTTGGAGGAGTGTGAAATAGATGTGTCCCACCCTTTCCTGGGAGTCCTAACAACCTAGACGAGTGATAGCCAGTAGAAAATTTTGTCCACAAGATGTGATGAGAAAGTATGTACCCCTTTGAGGTTAGTTAAAGCCTCCCTAGTAGAAATAGCAACAAAAGTTATGGAAAGTATTGAGAAGGTGAAGATGGAGTTTAACATTACCTCACCATAGGAGGAGGATAATGGGGAATGGGAGGTCTAGAAGAAGAAGAAGAGGGGGGGGGGGGGGGGGGGGGAGGGAGGGGGGTGGAATTAGATGTTGGTTCCTTTGTGATAGTAGGAAGACTATCTAGCAGGGCTACCAAGACAAAGAAAATAGCTAGGGATGTGGCCAGTGGTAAGAAACTTACACTGGAGGTAGTTACTAGAGGTAAGAAATGAAATTTATATCTTGGAATGTGAGGGGTTCAAATAATCCCCAAAAGCAATATGCTCTAAAACAATATATTTTGCAAGAAAAAAGTTGACTGTGTCTTAATACAAGAGACCAAAATGTCTACTAATAGTTTTGATAAAATTGCTAGTCATATTTGGCTAGGGGCTAAGCATTCACACATAGATGAAGATGGAGCTTTGGGGCATATTGCCACCATGTAGAATCAGAACTCTATGAAGGGTACAGAGATCTGGAAGGAAAAAAAATTATCATCACTAATTTCCAGTCTAGCAGCCATTATTGGGGGTTGATCAATATCTATGCCTCTAATAGCAGACTTAGGAGGAAGGAAATGTATGATAAACTAGGTAGGATTGCTTAAAAAATAAACGGTGATCAATTGATGTGTATGGGAGACTTTAATACCCCCCTCTACCATTTGGAGAAGTTGGGTGGTAACAGAGAATGTCCAAAATTTTTGCAAGACCTCAATGACTTCATGAGTAGGTTGGACCTTATGGATGTGGAGTTTAGAGGAAATCTGTATACTTGGACTAATAATAGGAAAGGGAAGGACCTTATTCAAGTGAAGTTGGATAGATTATTGGTGTTAGGGAACTAGAACAGATTGTGAAATGCCCACCCTGAGAACCTCACTAGAACTATTTCAGACCACTCCCTTATATTATTCCACTGGGAGGATGGTTTTAAAGGTGGACAAAAACCTTCCAGATATGAAATAATGTGCCAGTCTCACCCGAAATTCAAAGAGAAAGTTTAAGACTGGTGGAATATAGGAATAGATGGTATTGCAATGTATAGACTTACTCAAAAATTGAATAATATTAGGAGGAATGTTAGGGTCTGAGCGAAGAGTTCATTTGGTGACTTATTCAATGTCAAAGGTGAAGTGGAGGAAAGGCTCAAAAAAATCCAAGGACAAATTGTAGCTGGGATAAATTTGGAAGGTGCAACTCAAGAAGAGGAGTATAGAAAAAAGTGGAAGGATATCCTACTGAGGGAGGAAATATTTTGGAAACAAAGATCAAGAATTCAATGGCTTAAGGAAGGGGACAAGAACACGACATTCTTTCATAGGTCTACCTCATACCATAAAAGAAGAAACACTATCAATTTGTTGACAGATGAAGGGGGAAGGGTCTTAAAAGAGTAGGAGGAGATGGGAAGACATGTGGTGGAACACTTTAGCAAAGCTTATGTTAAAGACAATTTTGTAGGGAACCCGATAATTAGAAGAGGCTTGATCAATTTGGTCCCAAAGATACTTGGGGAGGAGGAGAATAACTAGTTACTTGGCAATATTACTAAGGAGGAGGTGAAAAGAGTGGTATTCTCTATGAAATCCTATAAGGCTCTGGGACTGAATGGGTTTCCTTCGACATTCTTCTAGCATTTCTGGGAGGTGGTCAAATTAGAATTGATTTGGGCCACTAGGGATTTCTTCAGAATTAGAAAGCTGTTAAGGAGGATTAATAAAACCTTTTTAGCTCTAGTTCCTAAAATCCCTACTCCTTTGAGACTGCTTGACTTTAGACCTATAAGCTTATGTAATACTATTTATAATATTTTTGCCAAAGTTCTGGTGAACAAAATAAAGCCTTTCTTAGGAAGAATAATTGGTAGCCCTTAAAAAGTGTTTGTCTAGGGAAGACAAATATTGGATGTGGCTATAACCACACATGAGGTTATTCATTCTATGGAGAAAAATAGAAAATTGGGGATGGCATTTAAATTGGATATATCCAAATCTTATGACAAGGTCAATTGGGACTTCCTTTAGGATGTGCTAGAAAGAATGGGATTTAACAATAAGATTATAAACTTGATCATGATGATGGTTGGTTCAATGCAATATGTTGTTCTACTTAATGGTTCCCCCTAGGGTAACTTTTCTATGGAGAAAGCTCTAAGACAGGGTGATCCACTTTACCCCTTCCTCTTTATAATGGTCGTTGAAGTCTTGGGGAGGTCATTCTATAAACTAGTTAGTATTGGCTATATCAAAGGGGTTAAACTTGCTACTACTACTGAAACCGAGGTCATTCAACAATTTTTTGATGACACTTTTCTATTTGGAGAATCTTCAATTAGGGAGGCAGAAGCTTGGAAGATGATTTTACATAATTATGAAGAAAGTTCAAGGCAGAGAGTGAATTACCACAAGAGTAAGATCTATTTCTTTAATGATGAAGCCTCACTACAAAGGAGGATACGGAACATTTTGGAATGCCATCCACTAGCCTCCTAGATACTTATCTTGAATTACCACTTACTGCTAAAGAAGTGAGTAATGATTTTTGGATTATGATAGTGGAGAGAATTCAGAGGAAGATTGCAAGGTGGAAAGGGAGGATATTAAGTAATGCTGGAAAATTACAATTTCTCTCTACTACTCTTCATGGTATCCCTATTTACTTCTTATCCATTTTCAAAAGCAATCAAACCATGGTGGAGAAAATTGAGAGAATACAAAGGAATTTCCTTTGGTCAGGGATAGAGGAGAAAAATAAATTGAATTTAGTAAATTGGGAGGAGGTGTGCAAGCCAAAGATTAAGGGGGGGTTGGGTGTAAGAAGGCTTTGGGACCTTAATAAAGCTCTCCTTATGAAAATTGGATGGAGACTGGTTGAAGAGAATATGGATTGAGGCAATATCATGAAAGCTAAGTATTTGTCTAATACCTCCTTTGAGTGGAATCTATTTAGTAACAACCTCCTTGGAGGTTCAAAAATATGGAAAAATGTTGTTAGGAATAGGGGTTTATTAAGAGAAGGTTTAAGGTGGATTGTGGGAAATGGTTTTAATATCAAATTTTGAGAAGATAGGTGGATGGGTGGGAAACTGCTTGTCTTCAGTAAATTCAAAAGATTGATGGAATTACTTAAAAAAGATGTTGGAGGAAAATTTAGAGACTATATTGATCAGGGGAGGAGGTGGAAGAAGCTTTACAAGGAAGACTACTCCCAAGAGGATATTCTTCTCATCAAGGAGCTGGAAGAGTTGATAAAGGAACAAAGACTCCCCTTACTACCTTAAGAGGACACTATGGCTTGGGACTTAACTCTAGCTAGTAACTTCACGATCAAATCTGCATACACACTCATGTTTATTAAGGACCCTTGCCCAACATTATGGAAGAAGGTATGGATTACTAACCTTATTCCTAAAATTAATTTCTTTTGGTGGACAGTTTAGCATGGTAAAATCTTGACTTTGGACAACTTGAAAAGAAGGGGTTTTTATATTGCAAATCATTGTTGTCTTTGTAAAGAAAAGGAAGAAAGTATCTCCCACTTTTTCATAGAATGCCAGTATTCTTTAGGGATTTGGGCTAAGGTCTAGGAAAGATTTGGCTTGGAATGGGTTATGAAAGATAATTTGGGACAATTTGTGAAGAATTGGTGCTACCCCTTTTATCACCCTAGATTAGTTTTTCTATGGAAAATTGTTCCTCCGTATGTTTGCTGGTACATATGGAAAGAAAGAAATAACATATTATTTAGGGAGGAGAGTAAACTAGAGGAAGTGGTTTTTGGAATTATGGACAAATTGTTGAAGAAAAAGTTAAGAGTAGCTAAATGTAAACTGCCAAAGGAAGAACCAGTTAGACATGAAGGCCTAGTTGTTGAAAAATGGGGTTGTCATGATGATTTCTACCTATTTGATAACTCAAAGATGATGATGAGATAGTAGATGAGATGGAGACCCCCCACCCTAACACAGTATAAATTGAACTTTGATGGTTCTACTAGTGGAGGATTAGGAGCCGCGCGAAGTGTGTTGCGAGACAGGAATGGTGATGTGCTACTAGTATATACTAGAAAGGTGGGAATTGGAAGTAATAACTTGGCTGGGGCCATGGAATTGTTATGGGGACTTCAACTGGCTAAGGAAATGCAAATTAAGGAGCTAACAATTGAGGGAGACTCCAAATTAATCATTGACTTGGTTAAGGGAGTGGCCAGACCAAGCTAGAATATTTGAAATACCATTATGGATATCAAGCAAGTTTTGAACAGAATGGAAAGTGTCCACCTATAGCACATTTATAGGGAAGGCAATAAGGTGGTAGATGTGGTGACATTCATGGGATTCAATGCAATGGTACTCATGTGCTAGAGGGATTGGGTTGATCTCAAAAAAGATATTAAGTTGTTGATAACCAAGGAAAGAGGCGAGAATAGCATATGATGTCGACTATAAATTCTAAAAGTAGGGCCAAATTTGGCAACATGGTAATTATGTTCGCTAAATTTAACAATGGAATTTTGGAAATAATGGAAAGATGTGGCCGTAAAAATGGTAATAGGAGTGATTACGAATCAAGAAAGATATCATTTCATAATTATGGTAACCCATGGTGAGTTTTAAATTACTTCCCAATTGGAAGTACGAAAGATATCATTAATCAAGTCGTCAAAAAATGTCGGTGGGTGAAAATTTTGATTATATACATTCAAAAATCCCATCATAATCTCACATGGGATTTGGGAGCACATCAAGCATAGGTCTAAAAATTATATTTTTTTGTTAAAGGGTTTAAGGCAGAGAGTAGTTGTAGAAAAATTACAATTGAAAAAGTTCAAATGCGTATTACTGAAGAAGGGGAACCGAAAACTGGTGAAATTAAGATGGGGTGGACTTGAATAGGCTGGAACCCACAAAAAATGAGAATTTTAAAGATAGGATGGCCACCTAGTTTCTTCTGAAGGAAGGGGGTTTTTTTCCCTACATGCAGTCGATGGCGGGGTATGACAAGAACTATGCGCTCCAGTTTGTTAATGGTTGGAATGATAGAAAGGTCACCATTAATGGAATCACTTTCCAAGTCATTGAAGAAGTGATTGCCATGGTGACTAGTCTCTCAATGAAGGGGAAAAAATGGAGAAAGGTAACCAAAGTCACTGATGAGCCCAGTATGAATAGCTTCTTTGCAGATGTTGAGGAGCCGATTCGTTATAGGGGATTGTTTAAAAGAGACAAGCTACCCACCCCATGGGATGATGTGTATCTAGTCCTTATGAGGTATCTGACACAAGAGGGTAGGTTTGGTGTTTTCTATTACTATAATTTCCCTTTGTTAAATCATTTTAGGAATAGGGATTTCATTTCTATCCCTTTTTACCTCCTGCATTTTCTTGAGGATATGGTAGCTAATGTTAGGGAAAAAAGGAGTAAAGGTTTAAATTTTACCATGATTCATCAAGGTTTAATTTTCTACCTCTATTAGTTTCACCTTACCCTATGTCCCTTGAGGGTGATGGTGGTTGATAACCAGTGCCGTCACCAATATTCACCCCCAAGCTCTAGTATGGGCACTAAAATCCACACCCCCTAACCCTCCCCTAGTAGGGAAATCAAGAAAAAGAAAAAACTTGATGTAACAGTGGAACAAAAAGGAAACAAGAAGTTAAAAATTGAAAAATTGGTTGAGGTTGATGGAGAGTTTTTGGAGGAGGAGACAGGGGGTAAGGCTAGGAGGAGATTTGGTAGGCTTGCACAATCTTAGGCTAGGTGCAAACAAAAATCCATCAGAGTCCCGATTGAGGAGGTTGAGGAAGATAGTTCAAAAAATAATAATGAAGGGAGGGAGGAGGAAGATATTTCCAACTCCAAGGAGGATGACATGGATGAGGGGGAGAAAATTTTTAATTTGGGTGACAACTCAGTGGATAATGCCCAGACCTAGGCATCTACTAGTAATGTTGTGAATACGAAGATCACCCATCCGACTGCTAGCCTCTCCCTTAAACCCATTACCTTTTGTGAAGAGAGAAGAAGAATGGAAACCTCCCCCATAACTATTTCCTCCCCTATTAAAGATAATTATAATGTTTCCTCTAACCCAAGGGTTTTGCAGGAGGATTTCTAGGAGCAGAATGCTAGGCAGGAAGCTATAAAGGTGGAAGCAAAGACCTAAGAAGAGACTGAGAGGCTGTAGGAATGATATACCAAACTGAAAAGGAGGGTTAAAAATTTGGAGGAAGGGTTTTTTACCTTCTCCAAATTTGGCCTCAAAGTTACACATGCTGCTACCACCACCCTCTAGTTGTTGGCATAGGAAAAGGAGGACATGGGTATGGACATGGAAAACCACAAGTTGCTCTTCAAGTTCCTTGTGGATGACTGGGCATAGATCCTACTAGATGCAAAGGGGAAGAGGAAAAAATAAAATTAAGTTGTTTAAGTTTATTGGGATCCTTGGATCCAAGACTTTTAATATTTACTGTTGGCTAAGGCTTTGTTGGTTTACAACTATTATTAGGACTCGGGTTGGCCGATGTTGCCAATTTTGGTTATGATATAAACTTTCGTAGTTTTCTAGTTTTCTCTGGTTGGTGTTAGCTTAGTTGTTCATTTTCCTTGTTTTTTCTTGTAGACTATTGGTTCTTGATGTTTAGTTAGTCTTTTATCTGGTGGTGGTTCTGCTAGTAATGCGCTAGTTACCAGATTTTTGCTTGTATGGGCTAACCCCCTTGGTTTGGTTGCTTTTAATTTCAAAAACAATGTTAATTGTTGATAATTAGTAAAATTTAATAAATATTAGAATGGTTAATTGTAATGTAAAATAATAAAATACTCTCCTAAAATATATACAATATACATAAGGGTATATGCATCGAGTTATGGTGCCAAAAAGGTGACAACTCTTCTTTTTTTTTTCTTTTTTTTTTCTATTTTCAATAGTGCATACACACTTTTTTAAAAAGTGAATTTTTATAGATGGGCTGCATACTTGCAGCCCATCATTTTTATCTCTATTTTTTCGCATTCCTACACCAACAGCATGTATGCAAGTTCAAGAAACAAAGGTTTTTGCCATCCTAGTTGCCAATATGCCTCCTCACCAGCAAAATCCAAGATCAAAAGCACACCCATGCCAATGCCATATGTGATCTTAACTTCATTTTGCATTGTTTGATATGTTTTTCATATTGTTTTGTAGGTTTTTTTATATTTTTTTGTAGGGTTTTTACAATGTTTATTTAAATTTGTTTATTTATTTGGATTTCAATTCATTTTTTATCACGAAATGTTCATAATCAATCGAAAAATCCACAAGAACCTCAAAACCCTCAAAACCAAAACCCTCCCCAAGAAGAACAACAAATTCCACAATCTAAACCAATTTCAAGACCTCTGCCAGGCACACAAGAAAATATAATAAATGAAATAGAGAGAGGAAAAACTGAATTAGAAGGACTCATTGCTCAGTTGAAAAAATCTAGACAAACCAATCCAATGAGGGCTTAATTGGCTTCATCCCTTGAATCCATTAAGACCCAGATAGCCTCAGTTAGTGGTCAGTTAGATATTTGGCAGGTTAAGAGGGATGAACAAAAAAGATTTTATGCAAATAAATTATCATATGAAGATGTTAAAAAAAAGAAATACCAAAAGATAGAATATGTGCATTATTTAGAAAACCCAGTGAGCAAAATACTATTAGAGAGGGTACTAAATAGTTCCCCATCCATTGGTGCATACACAATGCTATTAGAAATAATTTTTGGGATAGATGGTGGATGGTTTTTGATGCCCCTCCTTGCAACAATCACAAGGTCCCCATGTATTTTTTGAAGAAATTATATTGTGAGTTTGTCCTTGTCAAGATCCCCAACTATTTTGATATATTAGACTTCCAGGGTAGAGGTGGGGGGGTCATCATTTGAGAGGTCAAGAGCATGTCATGACCCTAATGTAGTTAGGGCACCTGTGGTCAAGCCACAGCGTGAGCATGTGACTATTCCTTCACTTGTGAAGGAACATGTAGAGGCCAGCACTCTAGGGACCATTAATGCTTTGACGCAAGCCCTCATACATTCCATGAGCTCATTAGTTGAGGGGGAGCCTTCTGTGTGTCATGGTCACATGTGCACTTCATGCAAGTCCCTATGCAATTTGGCACTCATGCTAGAGATGGTGCAGATGATGGGCCCATGATGGGCGGATGGTGCGGATGATGGTGCAGATGATGGGCGAATAATAGCATTGACACACAGGTAAAATAAAATTAAAATTTACTAATTTGATCACATTTCATATGTGTAGTGAATGATTAATTAATTAGCATCTATTGACATTGTTCAAAATTCAGGGTTAGAGTGTTGTCGAGCCTAGCAACGATCCTCCAAGCCCATTTTTTGTCCCCTCCATCAGTTTAGAGGTATGTATTGATTTAATCATTTTGATTAATACATATATTTATTAAGTAATCATATTAAGGATTGACAAAAAAAATTATGCATGTGCATCAGTTCTCTACAAGATGCTCAACCTTTACTAAGGACTCGGAGCATAGACATCATATGAGCTTTGTATAGGTACAATTGTTTCATGTTAATTTAATTCATTTGATTTCATTTGTTTCATGTTTCATATTACATATAACATGTATTTTATGACATGTAGCTCATGATGTCAGACACCCCTCCTCATCTCCGACAATCTGTTGATCATGGAGTGGTCGTAGCTATGGCTAGCTCACAGCCATTAACTGAGGTATGAAAGAATTTTCTTCATTTTAGTTGTTTATAATAGTTACTCTCAAATTTTCCAACAAATTATTTATAAGTGATTATATTTATTGAATTGTTGTAGGGTCTCATCGCATCTAATCATCCATGAGCCTTTGAAGTGGACTTACAGAGTGACTATTTGATGGTGGTAAAAAAATCATTGATTTTGTGTGTACATATATTTGATTTCAATGTATAATAAATATTGATTCATATCTACTTTGTTTGTATCAGCTAGAGTTAGAGAAGAGCCTCAACAAGAGGATGAGTGAGTGTGTCAGGAGGACCCCGTCATCTCCATCGTCTCCCTCCACATGATGACAGAAAATGTCGAGAGTGATCTAGACATGTATATATATAGGCATCAATGGACATATTTGATACACATTTGATGTATATGACATTTTACATTTGATGTATGACATTTATTTGATGTATGACATTATTTAATTTATGACATTATTGGTTAATATATGATATGTTTGTTCATATATGACATTATTGGTTATCATAATATATTATGTGTTTGTTAATGTACATGACATTATTGGTTATCATTTTATATTATATGTTTGTTCATGTATGACATTAAATATGTTTATGTATGACATTAAATTCAATACCTAATCTATTCGAAACTTTGATAGAATATTGATTAACAATAAACTTTATCATTGTTTAAGCATAAGTTAATCATTTGCAATATGTCATCATCATATGATTTATGATCTTGTTCATGTTTAAAGTTTTCCTTCTCTATCATTTGTTTATCAAGTTAAATTCAATACCTAATTAGTTTGAATTTTTGATACAATATTGATTGGCAATAAACTTTATCAGTCAAGATCGATTAGGACCTCCTAGCAATAAACTTTATCAGGAAATATTCGTGGACCTCCTAGTAATTGGTCACCTAAATGAGAACCTTGAGATTTATTAGGAACTCCATGAAAGAAATCAGTAGCTTGAGAAGCTCTCCATTTGTTAGCTAAATTAAAACCTTGGATTGTAGACTACTGGCCTTCATTATACAGACCAATTTTATAGATATATAATCAAATAAATAGTGTATTCATCTAAGCATAGAAATATTGTTACATAAGAAGAAGATCAAGTTTTACAATTGATAATAATCATTAATGTATGCAAATACACTTAAACCTAAAAAGGATGACCTAAAGAAGAAAAATTAAGTATGAAGTTGATACAAAATCAATAAGAGAGTTCTAGCATGATATCTTCAATATTTTTTGAATTAGAGAAAAATAAGTATTAATATGATGATCTCTATGAATCTATATCACCATCTAGATGTCTCTCTGTGTCTCCCTAACTCTCTCTATTTTATCTCACATTCATCCTCTTCTTATATCTCTATTCATTTATCACTATGCTTTTATTTCCTTTAATCTTCATTTCTACCTACACCTTCTTTTGTTTCCCTCTATCTCTATGCATCTTCTCCATGTTCAGCAAGCATTGGAGTTATAGGGATAGTGTTTAAAAACATGCTTATGTTACAAAGAGAGGTGAGAAGGTGAAAATAAGGGTGTACTATAAGTTGGAAGCTGAGGATGATTTAATGGTTGATAAGTGGGCATTTTATTATGATGATCCTAATGATCAACACATTTCCATGGAGGTTGTCCAACGTAGAGCTCACTGTAGTCTTATGCTATATGACAATCCATATGCAGATGTTATTTTGAATAAGTCTATTTTTTTCCCTTGATTGCAATCTTGGCTCCATGATGTTTTTATTTGGGAGGTGGTTAGATGGAACTATGAATATCTTTAAGTAATAAATTGTATTGATTTTGGCTTAATTTATTATTAAAGATTTTAATGGATAAAAATTTGCTCTAAATATTTCTTCATTATAGGCTTAGTTATACCATTTTTACAATATGAATCTTCATGGTCACTTGTGGCTCTTCTCTAGTACTTATTTTTATAATCTTTATAAATAATAAATAATTTAGTTATAATAGAGTTTTAGTCTTTTATGAAAATAATTTTTTGATGGAATATTTTTCATTTAAAATTTTGTCTTACATTCAGTAAAATTGATATTTGTTGGATGCTTAAAGAGATTTCAACTTTATCAATAGATAAATGGCCTATTAACAATTATCTTAGTTTGAAATTACTCTATCCAACAAAATTAGATCAAAAGTTCTCTAAACATTTATGTTAAAAATAAGATAAAAATTTGATCACAAGTGGTCACAAAGTTTGTGTAGAAGAAAAAATCATTGTTACAAAAAGAATATAGACAAGAAGAAAAAACACAATTAGCTTTTTGAGCTTCAATACATAACCACCATTCTTTATCATCAAATAAAAAATGTCAGAGATAGTAGAGAAAAGATGGATTATTTGCAAAAAAAGTCATTTTAAAAATCATAAATGTAACATAATCACTGATAGTTTTATGTGTTTTCATACATTAATGATTCTAACATAATCACCAGTTGATTGGAATGTGTTGTTATTATTCTATAGTAACTAGATTAAGGTAAAAATAAAAGTTTAATAAATAGTTGTGATGTATAGGAAAGAGAGATATCTCACATGAGAGGGGGATGAATCTAAGATGACACATAAGATACTTGTAAGAGGGAGTTGTACTTGTTAACGAATTTACAATGCATGTTATGGAAAATCATAGAGCATCTTTAAAAGGAAATAAAAGAGTATGACAAGTGGAAGGAACATGTTGTTTTGTAGACTTGTATTCAAATTTGTGTGTCAATTTTCTAATGAAAGATTCAAGCACTACAATTTAGTAGTTTTGGCTCATGTTATCCTTGTATCTCACTCTATCCTTGTATCTCACTCTTTCTTAGTCACCCCCTCTTTATATTTCTATTTTTTCCATATCTATATAGCCATCTATCATCTTTATCTCCCCCTCACTAATGCAGAGATGTTGAGCAAGAAGTGAGCTTTAAGCACTTTCTTCTTTCTAATCTACCAAACCAAACTTGTGGCCTTCCTAATATCTTACTCCTTTAGGATATCATTTTTATGGCCTATCCAACGTGATAGGGTCATTTGTGAACTCCTCCAAGGTGAGTACTTCTCCAATCAAGATCTTGCACCTTTTTGTTTTAGGGACACTAGCCCTATTCCAAGCCAATAACTATAACTCTTCACCAATGGCTTCACCAACCCCAAGTTTCTATTGGGAAACCTTCCTTATGTTGAACTAATTGAGAATCAACTCTTGGTTTAACCCTCTAATTGTCATATAGTACAAAATGTTGACTATCATAGAATTCCTTATAGGTCTCCTACTTTGATTTTCTCGACTTAAATTCCTCTTAGGTTGAAATCTAACTATTCTATAGGTAGATCAAACACCCTTTTGGAATTTACCTGGCCACCTAGAGCTAACAAAGTAGACAGTTTGATCCCATGACAAAAGGTGAGAGAGATTTGGAAGTTGGAAACTTTGTACTGGCCAACACTGCAAGTTTTAGCATCACCTGAGATGGTATTGTAAAATGAAAATGGAGTGTGATATCCAAAAAGAAAGAGAGGTTATGGTAGGCCTCCACAACATGGTCCTGTAGGAACTAGAATTGCATCCATACCTCACACAAGTTCTGAGATATGCCTCGTCAAAGATCGTAGCCCTATGGCATTTAGTGACCCTTAGGGACGTTCCATTTCAGCATGCCCGAGAACATTTGAGCATTGTAGGAGATAAGATGAGGTTGGGGATAGAGTTTACCCAGCCACCTAGAGCTAATGGAGTAGAAAGTTTGATCCTATGATGAAAGGTGAGAGAGATTTGGCAGTTGGCAACTTTGTACTGGCCAACACTGCAAGTTTTAGCATCACCTGAGATGGCATCGTAAAATGAAAATAGAGTGTGATCTCCAAAAAGTGAGAGAGGTTATTGTAGGCCTTTGCAACATAGTCCTATAGGAACTAGAATCACATCCATACCTCACACAAGCTCTAAGATATGCCCTGTCAAATATCGTAGCCCTATAGCATTTAGCGACCCTTGGGGATGTTCTAGTTTGGTGTGCCCGAGAATGTTCAAGCACTGAAAGGGATAGGAAAAGGTTTGGGATAGGGTTTACCCAGCAACTTAGAGCTAACAGAGTAGAAATTTTGATCCCACGACGAAAGGTGAGAGAGATTTGGCAGTTGGCAACTTTGTACTGGCCAACACTGCAAGTTTTAGCATCACCTAAGATGGCATCATAAAATGAAAATGGAGTGTGATCTCCAAAAAGAGAGAGAGTTTATTGTAGGCCTCTACAACACAGTCCTATAAGAACTAGAATTGCATCCATATCTCACACGAGCTCTGAGATATGCCTCATCAAATGTTGTAGCCCTATGGCATTTAGTGACCCTTTGGGATGTTCCAATTTGGCATGCTCGAGAATGTTTGAGCATTGAAGGGGATAGGAAAAAGTTGGGGATAGGGTTTGCCTAACCACTTAGAGCTAACAGAGTAGACAGTTTGATCCCACAACGAAAGGTGAGAGGGATTTGGCAGTTGGCAACTTTGTACTAGCCAACACTGCAAGTTTCAACATCACCTGAGATGGCATCGTAAAATGGAAATAGAGTGTGATCTCCAAAAATTGAGAGAGGTTATTGTAGGCCTCTACAACATGGTCCTATAGGAACTAGAATCTCATCCATACCTCACATGAGCTCCAAGGTATGCCCCATCAAAGATTGCAGCCCTATGGCATTTAGTGACCCTTAGGGACATTTCGATTCGGCGTGCCTAAGAATGTTCAAGCACTGAAGGGGATAGGATGAGGTTGGGGTTATGGTTTACCTAGACACCTGGAGCTAATGGAGTAGATAGTTTGATCCCACAATGAAAGGTGAGAGAGATTTGGTAGTTGGCAACTTTGTACTAGCCAACACTACAAGTTTTTGCATCACCCGAGATGGCACCATAAAATAAAAATGGAGTGTGATCTCCAAAAAGTGAGAGAGGTTATTGTAGGTCTCTGTAACATGGTCTTGTAGGAATTGGAATCGTATCCATACCTTGCACAAACTCTAAGATATGCCCAATCAAAGATCGCAGCCCTATGGCATTTAGTGACCCTTAGGGACATTCCGGTTCAGCATGCTTGAGAATGTTCAAGCACTAAAGGGGATAGGATGAGGTTGGCCATAGGGTTTACCCAGCCACCCGGAGCTAATGGAGTAGACAGTTTGATCCCGTGATGAAAGGTGAGAGAGATTCAACAATTGGCAACTTTGTGTAGGAACAGAGTTGGAGTTTGATATTTTGGAATCTCTAAGAAGTGAAAAAGCATCTTTTCTAATGAGTGACACTAGATTTGAGGTTGTTCTTGATCTAGTACAAAGGGAATACCAGGGAAGGAATCAAAAGAGATTGAAATATTCCTTATAATATATAGTAGAATGGAGTTGTTGAGTTTGAAATATTTCTTATAATATATATATATATATATAAGGTAGAAAGTGTTATATGCTACATGACCAGGACATGCCTTGTTACCTATGGGAAGAGACACGTAGTACAATAGTATACACATACAACAAATCTCCACACAAGATGCTAGGGAATATGACACTAGAGGAAGCTTTCATAGGGAAGAAGCTAGATGTTAGTCACTTCAATATATTTGGAAGTTTGATATATTTTCATATTCCAAGCGATACACATGTACTAAGTAAGATCTGACTATAGATATGGGGTACTTTGTTTGGTATAGATATTTTCATTCAAGACTAAATACCAACTACTTCCCCCTTGTACCAACCAAAATCTCATTCACTCAACCTTAACACAATGTGACATCAGCAACTGCAACCTCCCCTACATCAATAGAGACCTAAAACCATTCAACACAATCCAAACTATAAAATAGTGGTCAAATTTATTATTATTATTCACAGACTAGTAATGCAGCAATTGGCATTGTTCTTCACACAAAGTGACAAGAATGAGACTTTGGAACTTCAAGATTCCCCACACAATTAAAGATGGTTTAAAGAAACTTTAAAATGACCAAAACAAGGTGTATCAATGGTTGGAACCTCAATATGCAACATCTAATGAAAACTAACACCACAGACACCACAGTTTCAAAACTCCACTCCACTCCAGCATACACTAACCCTACCTTTCACACAAGCCTAATTAGCAAGTTTAGACATGGCTTACAAAGAAAAGACCAAGAAATGGTTTCATGGACTTCATTCTTCAACTCTAGAACATTCTTATAGGTTAGATGAGGGTGTTTTCCTGATTTGACAAGTCCTCAACTCATATTCTTTTCATTACTTAACCAAAACATCAAATCTAGGTCTAATACATGGGCCTTATTAGACCTAGGGCTTGCTCCCATTTATTCCCAATTAAACCTCCTATTCCAAAACCATCAAAATATGAAAATACATAGCCCTAGCCTACCCCATGTGAGTTTCAAAGAAATTCCAATAGTGGAAACTCAAACTAGGGCCATTTCTTTGGCCAAACCCTAGGTTCAAGGGTTTCACAAGCAGTGAGGAAGAAAAAATGTATAGCTTGCAAGTAAAAATGGATCTCTCCTTCAAACCACCTCCAAAATTCTTCAAATTAGAAACACTAACTAATCAATGCAAAACATCAACCTTTCAATTTGAAAAAATCCATACGATATGGCCAAAAATAGTTATAAAATGCTGGAACAATGGGTTTTTTATTAGATTCTTGGAAGCAAAACATATCAAACTCCTTCTATGCCTTTTATTCAAGTGAAAAGGTCCTATAAAGGCATTTACAAATAGTTTCAACCATCCAAAGATAGTTTTATGGTTATTTCCTAAAAGTTGCTAAATGATTGCAAAAGTTGCTAATGCAACTTTGCAATTTTTGCACTTTTTGGAATTTCAACTAACCACCAACTGAAATGAATCCTAATCATTCTAAATGATTATTATAGGACTCAAAACCACTAAACCAACCTTAAAAAGTGCAAAAAAGTGCAAAAATTTACAAAATGCAAAAAGTTGCTAAAGAGCAATTTTTGCAAATAATAGTTGTCAAATTGAAAATGAGGTTGTATCGTGTTCCAACTAGCCAAATGGAAGTTATAACTATTTCAAGGCATTTACTAAAGATCCCCACACATGGGAAAGGTCATTGTATGGACGTTGGACATCATTGGTGAATAAAAAACTCAGATTTTATGCCTTTTTTTACTTTTTTTCAATTTTGTACGGCCTTAACGTATTGGTGGTGGTACAAATATTATATGGTTGGATAGAGGGTTGAGTCAGGATTCCATTTCAATTAGTTTGAGGTCTTTATCTTGTATACAACAAAATTTATATCAGTTTTAGTGCAGATAGGTCAGATTTACTCCAAATTTGAGAGTTTTAGGAAGATGGAATCCTAACTTGCAAACCCACCATGGGATTTCAATGCCGCTTTGTGGAATAAAATTTAGGAGAGATTTCTTTGAGATGGTAGAGATTTAGGGCTGTAGGAGCATGGTATCTATTTTTACCAGCAAGCCCTAGACTGAACATAATCTTATGTCTAGTCTAGATTTGAAGGAAAAAGAAGGATCAGGCTCCCAAACTGATTAATCTAACCCAAGTGAAGGGTGTATAAGAAAAATTTCAATGTATAGCAGATATCCAAGGGGTTGAGCCAAGTCTATGAACCCATTTGTTTATTTTTTCCTTGTAACCTAGCCTAAATTGGCCATTTAGGACTGTGACACAAAGTGGGCATAACTTGATGCTGGAGTCGAGTTGGTGGTTAATCTTTTGGAATCTCTTAAGGGATGTTGAAGAGTGTTTAAAAATGAAAAATTAGTGGGGGTTCCTTTGTATGGTTTGGTATTTTGACCATTAAAACTAGAAATTGTCCTAGTAGGAAGTGCTAGTAATAGTTTTGAAATTTGATTGTTGAGTGTTGAGAAACCTCAAGTTTGGGATTTTTCTTGTTGGTTTGAGTCTATAATAACCATTTCCATCTGAAAATTTGAGTGTTGAAACCATTTAAGAATTATTTTCCTTTGTAGGCCTATTGGTGGCAAACAGTTCCTAGGTGTTGATCCAAGTTGTTTGAGTACCCTAAGTTTGAGGGTTGGGCTTGTGAAGTGGAGTCCACTTGCAGGGTAGAGTCTCCCTATATTAGAAGTCCATTGGATCCTTTGTCCTTGGTGTCTTCAATGAATGCATCTTCATAGAATGACCTTGGTGCCCCTACACCATTAAGCAATGATGATGAACATGAGTAAAATTATGAGATCTGTGCCTACATGTTACAATGAAAAAGTCATATATATTTTGAAATTAAGAACTATAAAATAAGTTTCAAGAGAAGCTTAGGCTAGAAGAATATTTTTCTATGGGATGACTAATAAGCTACCAAATTAGTTTAAAACCTCATTCCCATGTGTTGGAGACAAGTTTTGATGGTTGAAATTGATTGGTAATGTAAGAGTTTTGAAGTTTGAGCAATGAATGCATAGTTTTCCCTAAAATTTTGATTAAAAATCTAAACTTGTAACTGTTGTAATTTCATTTTCACAATACCTTTTGATCTGATTCTTTTTGGAGGTGATAGGTAAATGTTTTAACTTTCATTTAGCATTGGTATGAAGTTTTAGTCAATCATTTTGTATTTTTCATATTGATTGTCCTAAAATCTACCATAGGTAACAATTTAAGAGGGGTTTGAGAGTCATTTTGTGAATTTGACCCATTCTACTTTATGTGGTTATTGGGGCTTGTGGAATGGGTCAAGAATATTTTAAAATATGTTCTTTTATCATTCATGTGTAGGGAAGAACCTAGAGTTGATTTTTTGATGCCCAAGGGTATGGGGTTGAGTGAGAAAGAGTGCATAAAAAGGGGTATGTGACCGCTCCAAAGGTGAATTTAGTGTTTTCTCCAAAAAAGAGTTGCATTTTATGTTGGAATTCATCTAATATAACCAAAGTGAAGGTGTTTGAACCATTTTTGGGTTCTAGAGACATTGCAAAGTAAGATTTCTAGAAAGCCCTAGGGTAAAGGGGCTAGAAAGGAGGGTTTGGTAAAAACCATTGTAAAGTTGATCATGAGACCAAAAAAATAGAAGAATCCTTGCATTTGAGTCATTTATTAAGACTTTTTTGGGTCATGGGAGTTACAAGAGTCAAGGAATTGTGAGTTTCTTTGTAAATGGCCTCAAACTAAGCCTAGTTGGAAAACTAAAATAGCCAGTTTTGAGTGATATTTTACAAAACAAGTGTAGTTGGTTTTGAAGTATATTTAAGAGTGAGGAAAAGGTTATTTTAATCACCCAATATTTTAAGAAGTTCTATGGGAAAGTTTGGAGAAAACAACAAATTAGTGACTGGCAAGGGCTAGTTGGAACAAGCCTAAAAGAGGCAAAATTGAGAAAGTGTAAGAGATGAGTTGCTAAGAGTGTGCAAGGAGTTGGAACATGTTAGATGGGATGTTTTGAGATGATCCAAGTTGTTGGGATCATGGTATCAAGCCAAGGATGAGTTTTGGTATGTTGGAGGCACCAGGGTACACTAGGTGCATGGTGAACAATGTCAGTGTTTAGAAGACAAACTGAAGATTTAGGTTACAAACTCTTAGAAATGGTTGTAGGAAGATGTTACCAAGTCACAGACCTCCTCTTGAACCCTATTAGATTCTAATTCCTTGGGTAGATTCCAAGAATACAAGAGAATCCTAGAGTTGAGTTGTGGTTCCTAGGGGAATATAGGAGGGCTTTGCATCAAGCACACACACTTGTTGTATAGTCACGAATATTGTGATCAATCATGAACTTGAACAACTAACACCATATTAGAAATAATTTTGTGAAAAGGGACTACAAAATAGAGGGAAATGGCCATCAAATATGCATGATTGAAATAGCTACATTAACTAGCCCTTTACTTCATAAATCACTTCAACTCAATCATTATGTTGTGCAAACAAACTCATCATATGTCACTTGAACAAACCTATGATGTAAAAAATGAGGGAAAAATCCACAAAATTAAATCTTAAAATTTTACAATAGTAAAAACCTCATGGAACACACATGGGATGAATATACATAATCAAGTATTAACCCTTTCCAACATTCCAACTTTATGATAATAATGAGTCAAAGTCCAATAGATTGGAATGCAATGATTGCAAGTATTCTTGGGTATCTATTACAAGAAACCATGGTTTGGAATAAAATTAAGAGTATTAGTCTTGTAGCTAGGAAAATGAGCTCAATAAACACTTTTGAGATGGTCATCTCATGATGATCATGGATAAATCATTCAAAACATATGCTAAGACTACCCAATATATACCTGCATCACTTAAATCACATTAAATGCTAAAACAAAATCAATAAATACAATAAAAGTTGTTAATATAAGAACCATTTTATGGAAGACTAAATTGATTGTCTGTATGCTTTTAATTCTTGTCAAATCCATCAATATACATTTTGTATCCTAAAATATCAAAAGTTTAATTTATTTTTAGTAGACCTAAATAGTCTTTTGATTCTCTCAACCTATACATCAGCTGATCAACATTATCCTTAGAGAGAACTATATCTGTAACTGCCCCATTATCATCAAATCGAGACCTATTTTCCTTCAAGACCTATTTTCCTTCTTACTTTTTGATGATTGTGATCCTTTGCAATTCCAGGCATAAGATGATTAACACACAATGGTACTTGAACAAAGAACACTAATAAATATTAAGGATGTGAATCGATAATACCATTTCATAGATGATTTTGGCATCTCACCCTTTATCACTGGTGCTTCAACTTTATTAGCCCTCTTCTTTGGTGACCTACAAATGAAGAATTAGCACAATTAAAAATCTAAGATAAGATTAATCCACTAAAATTAGAGAATGAAAAAAATTGAATTTGGCTTGTCATTAAGAATTATCCATTTGTAGAAATCCTTTCTTTCTGAGTTATATGGTAACCCTTACTTGATGAGTATTGAAAACTTCTCCCATTGTATCCTTCCTTTCGCTAGTTTGAAGTTTCTAGTTACATGCACACAATCATGACTTTACATCACAAAGCATTCACATTCTAAAAAATTTCATGTTCTTTCATTACATTTTGATCTAAACAACAAATTCTAAACTTTCACTTATTCAAACGACTAATCTAAAAATGGGTCCTATTAAAGAATCTAATATAAATTCAAATAATGTATCTAGATTCTAAACAAATCAAAGCATAAAATCTATGATTTAAATTAAATCTCAAGACTTACACATCATAACAATATGGTCCACCTTAGTCATGTGGATAGTCTTGGGGAAGAGGTTGCAACATTGTATTTGGATCCAATTGATCTCTCTCTCTCTCTCTCTCTCTCTCTCTCTCTCTCTCTCTCTCTCTCTCTCTCTCTCTCTCTCTCTCTCTCTCTACCCATTCAATCTAATGAGCCCACTAGATCTGCTCGACATTTTAAAGTCTCAAGTATTGCCTCATGGTCTAACTCGTGAACTTTCCAAAGAATCTTATTATGCGGTTTTCCACCATATTTTATCAAGTGGACATTTGATACAACAACAAAGTTTGAATAATGAATAATCTTCCTCTCTATTTGCCAATCCTCGAATAACCACAAGTTAGGATTCTTCATAGAATATCGTCTAAGCCATGTGTCGATTACAACCACTACACCGACATGGTACTCTAAACCTTCACCATCTATAACCGAGTGATCCAATTTTTGTTTGGCTTCAACACAATGAAAAAAATAATAATGTGTCCCTTCTTCATTCTCTTTAGGTGCAATAACATCAAAAACATGGCCTGCAATGACAAAATGTGGTCATTAATTCAAAAAATACTTGGGTAAAAGTTATAAAGTTACATATTGAAATTACAAGGATATATAAATATATATTACCAAGTTGCACTAGATCTAAAAAGTGGTCAAAGTCAATAGATGAATTCATCTCTACCATTTCCAGTGCTTGTGGGGGATGATAGGTGCCAATTGGGTCCAAAACCCATATATCCCATTTGTCAACCCATTCAGTTGACTCACAGTCATCCCAATTTTCCTGTACACATGATGGATAATAGGCTACCATTTTTCATGTGTGGATGCTCCATAAACCTACATTAGAGCTTCTAAAAGAGTGTAACTCACTAGATCCTGTTAGTGTGCAACAATCCTGATATGGTGCAATGTTAGTATTATATATCAACAAAAAAAATCTACAAAACATAGACTCACCTTCCTTACCTAGAGCCATTGTAGCATTACACCATTTGATGATGGATTTTGCATCTATCAATATTGCTCCATCTTTGTACTTTAGTTCTTCACGAGCTATGGCTCTTTTAATGCATGCACCTGCACCATCATGCTCTCTCTTACCATGACCAGCCTCTATGAAATTCCACATATATTGAATTCTACACAATCTGTGCATCCTACTGAACCAATAGAACATGTGTGCATTCTTGAATTGAGATGTGCAATTGTCTGACCAAATAATGTGCTAACGATATGTTATGCCCTTGTTAGCCAAATCTCCATAAAATAATTGAAAACAACCATGTACAAACTCTGTAGAATGTGATCGATCATCGCTGATGTAAAATGGTACTCCCTCAAAATCTTTGTGTCATCCTCTATACTTATAGGTGAATGCATGAATGTTATGTGAACAAATATGGAAACCTATTGAGAAGTATAATACTTTTTTTGCACCTCATTTTGTGGTTGTAGTGTGTAATTCTCTATAAAATCTGCAACCAAAAAAATGGTATCCAATGGAAACATATCCTTGTACAACTTGAATTGCTAATCCAGCCATCAAACTCTATGGGTATGCCTTGCATACTCATAAATAATCTTTTCACAAAAAATCTTCATTAACTCATACACTAAAATATTTTTAATGACTAAATCACATCTTTTACCATGTTTCCCATCTTTTAGAGCATATGTCACTATTTTAAAATTTTCTTAATCTACTATTTCATTTCCAATTGCATGTGTACTATCCATATGTTGACAAGTTGATAAAAGTTGCAAAGAATCACAAAATAAGAACGTACCATCCAAGCATGATGTCTTGTAAAATTGTTGGTCATCCCCTATTTCACATAAAATGTTGGATATGAATTCCCTTGAAGATATTGATTTCTCATTCATGTCACAATCCTGTAAAACAAACTGAGAATGCAAAACTACTCATATATGCCTAAAAACATCAAAATGGTTAGAAAATTCAATATGTATCCTACAACAACAAGTTGTGCGTGTGTGATTTATCTTCACATAAAAAGGTTTACCCATCTCAAAAAATCTTTGACTTATTCGAATTTGAGGATACATACTAATAAATTTTGCAAAAAATTGTGTCTGAGTTGAGTCCAAAAATTGTTTCGCATGTGGGTCACAATTTTGGCTACCAATCCTCCTTCTTACAACATCTCTTTGATTAGGGAAAAAATGTGCATTATTTTTCCAAAAATATTTAATCAATGATTTCAAGGCTTCACTAATTTATTTATCCTTTCGTGGTAGTCTACCACTAAATGTCCATAACTCTTTTTTTGTTGGATCTTCCAATCTCACACCTTAGCATGGCTCTCCTTAAAGTACCTCTACCATTTTTTAATGTTTTGCTTGTCTTTCTCATGAGTCAAGCTTTCTTTATTTGGCTACTTACTATTGTCGATGTAAGTACTTGTCTTGTGATATTACTATCTTTGGTGTGTGATTTAGAACCCACTTTGTCATAAGCACTCATTAGATTCTTTACAATGCTTTTTTCATTTGAATCGTCCATTGTTCTTAACCCAATAATCTTCATGATAGGCCTAAATTTTAAATTTCTCATCATTTCAAAAAATAATTGGCATTGACCTGTAATATTTAATTCTTCAAAAAATAATCTCCACATATGATTAACTTTTCTTTGACAAGTATGCTTGCTAATCTTGTCAGGCATTGATTTCAAAATGTTAGTATCAATATCAATCAAATATTTTGATCTTCTAAAATGAATTCTAGAAGGTGTTCTAATCTCTTCAATTCTCTCAACATTTTCAACATCAATATAAGGTTGAGTGTATTGTGTACCATGAACCAAAGATGATGTGCCTTGGCAATAAGATGTCAAAGATGTAATATCACCTACTTGATGTGTTGATGTTGTGCTTTCAACATGACATGATGAAGTGTGTATATCGTTGGATCTAAAAATCAGTGTCTCTTCAACATGAGAGGACGATATGACTTCAACATTGGAAGATGGTGTAGTAGACAATATGACTCCAACATTGAAAGATGGTGTAGCTTCATAATTCAATTGTCTTCTTGAGCGTAACAGTCACATTCACTCTCTTTGTCTTTCTAATTTTTCCTCTTTATTTCTTTGTACTGGTGGTTCTTGATCCTCTTTGAAAGTCAATTCTTCATTATTGCTTTGCAATTTTCTTTGTTCATGTAGTAATTTCATTTTATCTCTTTTACTTGTCAAATCTCTCTACCTATCTTCATTTGTTTGAGTTTTTGGTTTCTTCCTTGGCATGATGATGATTTCTACATGTCAAATTATTCAAACATCTAAATTACTTAAAATGTGTAAATTACAAATTATTCAAATACATATAAAAAATATAATTATTTGAATGAATACACAATATATATCAAATGACTTGTCAAATTTCTAACCATTTTGAAACAACATTTCATCCAAACATACAATTTTCAATGAATTCACTATATATTAAACATGTCAAATTATAATCAAATTTGTATCTATATATCGATAAACAATATTTATAATGGATTGAACTAACCTTTTCTATACAAGGAATATTCAAAAAGTCTTCAAATTGCATATCCAATAACTGAATTTGGTGTTTGCTAGCTTGAGAATGTGTTAACATAGTGTTTTCTATGTTGAAACCCATGATTTATATTGAAATAACAAAGTGCACAATAGATCAAAAGCAGAGAATGGATGAAATGGGCCCCAAAGTTGCCTTTTGACCATTTTTAGGTGATTTCATATAGTGTGTACGCACTATAGCACATACGCACTATAAAGTACATATGCACTATAGTGCATATGCACTATGTGAAAACACATCACTCCCCATCCTCCCTACTCTCTCTCTCTCTCTCTCTCCCCCATCCCCTACACTCTCTCTCTCCCCTCTCCCATCCCCTACTCTCTCTCTCTCACTCTTCCTCTCCCACCACCTACTCTCTCTACCTCTCTCATCCTCTCTCCTCTCCCATCTCCTACTCTTTAGATATCTCACACACACTCCCATCCTCCCTCTCCCACTTCCTACTATCTCTCTCTCTCCCCCATCCGCCTACTCTCTCCCATCCCCTACTCTCTCTCTCACATTCTCTCACATCTACTACTCTCTCTCTCCCCCCTCTCCCATCCCCTAAACTCTCGCTTTTATAGATACACACTCCAATCCCCCCTCTCTCTCCCCATCTCCCACTCCCTCTCCCACCACCTACTATCTCCCTCTCAAGTTCTCTCTCCCTCTCTACTCTCTCTCTCTGTCCCCCATCCCCTACTCTTACTCTCTCTCTCTCTCCAATCCCCAACTCTCTCTCACACTCTCTCCCTTTCCCTACTCTCTCTCACACTCTCTCTCATCCTTTCACTCTGTCTCTCTCATCCCATACTCTCTCTCTTTTCCACCTCCTACTCTCTCTCACACTCTTTCCCATCTGTTTACTCTATCTATCCCATCCCATACTCTCTCTCTCTACCACCCCCTACTCTCTCTCACACTCACACTCTCTCCCATCCCCTACTCTCTCTCTTTCATAGACACACAAACACTCTCCCATCCCCCCTCTCTCTTCTCTCCCATCCCCTACTCTCTAGATTTGTCACACACACTCCCATCCCCCTCTCTCTATCTCCCTCTCCCTACTCTCTCTCACACTCTCTCCCATCCCCTACTCTCTCTCACACACTCTCCCATCCTTTACTCTCACTCTCTCCCTCTCCCACTGCCTACTCTCTATCCTCCATCCCCTACTCTCTCTCTTTCCTCTCCCATCCCCTAATCTCTCTCTTTCATAGACACACACACTCTTATCCCCCCACTCTCTACTCTCCCATCCCCTATTCTCTAGATCTGTCACACACACTCCCATCCCTCATATCTCTCTCCCTCTCCTCTCCCACTTCCTCTCCTACCGCCTACTATCTCAATCTCTCAAGTTCTCTCTCTCCCTCTCTACTCTTTCTCTCTCTCTCCCATCCCTTACTCTCACTCTCACTCTCCCATCCCCTACTCTCTCTCACAGTTTCCCATCCCCTAATCTCACTCTCTCTCTCTCCCATCCCGTACAAGCTCTCTCTGCCACCACATACTCTCTCTCACACTCTAAAACTCTCTCCCATCCCCTACTCTATCTCTCTTACAGACATTCCCATTTCCCCCTCTCTCTCTCCCTCTCCCACTCCCTCTCCCATGGCCTACTCCCTCTCCCCCATCGCCTACTCTCTCTCTCTCTTTCATAGAAAAAACACACTCCCATCCTCCCCTCTCTCTCTCCTCTCCCATCCCCCCCTCTCTCCCTCCCTCACTCCCTCTTGCACCACCTACTATCTCTCTCTCTCTCTCTCAAGTACTCTCTCTCCCTCTCTATTTTCTCTCTCCCATCCCCTACTCTCACTCTCTCTCTTCCATCCCCTACTCTCTCTCTCTCTCACTCTCTCCCATCCCCTTCTCTCTCGCTCTCTCTCTCTCTCTCTCTCTCTCTCACCCCTCTCTCTCTTCCATCCCCTACTCTCTCTCTCTCACTCTCTCCCATCCCCCCCCCTCTCTCTCTCTCACCCCCATCCTGTACAAGCTCTCTCTGCCACCCCCTACTCTGTCTCAAAATCTCACACTCTCTCCTATCCCCTATTTTATCTCTCTTATACACATTCCCATTCCCCCCTCTCTCTCTTGCACTCCCTCTCCCACTACCTACTCTCTCCCATCCCCTACTCTATCTCTCTTACACACTTCCATTCCCCCTCTCTCTCCCTCCCACTCCCTCTCCCACTGCCTACTCTCTCTCTCTCTCTCTCTCTCTCTCTCACTCTCACACTCCCTCCCATCCCCTACTTTCTCTCTTACACACACTCCCATCCCCACTCTCTCTTCCTCTCCCACTCCCTCTGCCATTGCCTACTTTCTTTCTCTCCCATCCCCTACTCTCTCTATCTCTCTCTCTCCCATCTCTCATTCCCTACTCTCTCTCTTTCAAACAGACACACACACACATCCCCCCCTCTCCTCTCCCATCCCCTACTTTGTCTCTTACTCTCTCTCCCTCTCCCACTGCCTACTCTCTCTCTCTCTCTCTCTCTCTCTCTATCTCTCTCTCTCAAACACACACACACACACACACACACACACACACACACACATTCTCACTCTCTCTCACTCTCACTCTCACTCTCACACTCTCTCTCACTCTCACTCTCACACTCTCTCTCACTCTCACTCTCTCCCTCTCTACTCTCTCTCTACTACCCCCTACTCTCTCTCACATTTTCACACTCTCTCCTATCCCCTACTCTCTCTCTCTCTCTCTCTCTCTCTCTCTCTCTCTTACACACATTTCCATCCCCCCTCTCTCTCCCTCTCCCATCACCTACTCTCTCTTCCATCTCCTACTCTCTCTTGAGCTACTCTCTCTTCCCCCTTGCCCATTCTCTACTCTCTCTCTTTCACACACATGCACTCCCATCCTCCTCTCTCTCACTCTTCCTCTCCCAGTTTGTCTCCCACTGCCTACTCTCTCTCTCTCTCCCCCATCCCCTACTCTCAATCTCTCTCTCCCAACTTGTACTCTCTCTCACACTTCCTCTCTCTCCCATCCACTACTTTTAACCTTTCTCCCCCATCCTGTACTCTCTCTTTGCCACCCATACTCTCTCTCATGCTTCCTCTCTCTCACTTCTTGTACTCTCTTTGCCACCCCTACTCTCCCATCCTTTACTCTCTCCTCTCTGCCATCCCCTACTTTCTCACTTCCTCTCTCCCATCCTATACTCTCTCCCCTCTCCCATCCCCTACTTTCTCTCTATCTCTTTCTCTCTCTCTCTCTCACACACACACATAGCCATTCCCTCACCCCCTCACCCCACCCCCCACCTATCTCTCTCTTGCTATTGGGTTGCAATTTAGGTCTCAATAGTGCATGTGCACTATAGTACGCACGTGCTATTGAGAATTTAAATGCTTCTAATAGCGTGTGCATGCAATAGGACACACACTCTATTGAAAGCTTTGTATTAAAACCAAGGCTAAGGCTTGGTTTTTTCTTAGAGATCTAACCCAAAGGTTTGGAGATTATAAACAGGTTTGAGACATGTTTTTCAGCAAACATACCAAAAATGATTGATTTTTCTTGTTTACTCCCCTTCAAGATTCCTCATGGTTGGGTATTGATAAGATCGAGTTACATAGCATTATAGGTCTCTATGTTAGCTATCTAACCATATAATTTATTTTTAATTTGAACTATTTCAAGCCTTTCATCTATAACTTCTTTTGAGTGTGTGTTTTTTTTTTGGTCAAAAACCACCATGTACTAATTGGGCTATAGATTTTAGCTTGTTCATCGAATTTTGCAACAACTTAGTTTTTTAGAAACTAGACTCCATTCTACACACTTTGAAAAACAAAATTGATTTTAGATTAGTTTTCAATTATTTCTAGGGGGAGCACACAAATATTTCACGTTTTTGGGATGTGTCTAGTTAAAAAATTCATTAAAAAAAATACACATTATAAAATTACCTGAAAAATTGAGAATAAACTACATAGTGTTAAGTAACTTTTGACCAAAGCGATTAAAGAATTTCAAAAAAAAAGTTAAAATTTTAGGGGGCCACACTTTGTACTGTGTTATGTCTTTTTGGAATAAATAGTACCACTTTTTGTGGCCCCCTTTTTTGAGGACCTAAAACTAAACCATTTTGGAAAAAAATTAGTAGTTTAGAAACTATATTCAAAGGACTAGTTCTTGTTGAAGTTCAAAATTTACAAATTTCAAGAAAAAGGTGTCCACTTATGCCCCCCTTATGGCACCACAACTTGGTGCACTTACCCGTAATAAAGAATAAATATTATAATTATATAACTATTTAAGCTTAATTTAATATGATCAAAAAATATTAACTCTTAATGACTAATTATTATTTTAACTAATTTGATATCACAATTTTTATGACACCAAATGAGATAAATAAGATATGTAAACTATGAAATTACACTACTCTTGATTAATTTTTTAATATTAGTGTAAAGATTTGGCATACAAAACTAAATTAAAATATTTAACCAATCCTAAAATCTTCCCGAAAATAATGTATATGGAGTACTCATCCCAAAAAAGGGGTCTTATAAGAGTAAATTGATTCAGCCAATCATAATTGAAATAAATCAATTATATAACATTTCAAATTAATAAATATTTATGAAAACTATAGTATTAAAAACTAATTGGCTCCTGAGTGCACTAATTGAATAGAGGTGAATGCAATAGTACATTAATAATTTCAGCATACTCATACTATTTTATTGTTTAGGAAAAGAGACAAAAAAAAAATTTAACAAAAATTAGAAAAAGAATTTAACTTTTTCAAAGAATTGATGATTTATTAAAATTTATAATAATTTAAATTATAAATTATTATTTTTTAACTATCTATTAAACATTGATTTTTCATATATGTACTTACACTATTATTTTTTCATGTATAACACATTCAAAATGTAAAATCAATATTTTTTTTACAATTTTTTCTATAATGAATTATTTAAATATCAATTAGCTTTTAACATTTTCTATATTTAATGATTATTATATAAGTATCTCATAAATAAAAATATTTGGATATCCATTTTTATAAAACGTAGTTATTAATATAAGGGTGTACCATAAATAAAATTATTTGGATGTCCATTTTGAAGATATGATTTCGGAACATTAGATAGCAAAATAAAGGTAAAAATATGTATAATTAATCAAATCCATAAGAAATATTTTTAAAAAATTGTCAATATATAGTGACCGGCACCTACCTAGAATGTTCCTTGGACCTAATTAACAAGAAAAGTATCATCTCAAAATTGTTATTTAGCTCTGCTTTTAGTGTTGATTGAAATGTGAAATTGATAAACCTATAAACAAAAAATTTATGTAGTATGCACAATTTAATATCAATTAAAGTCAGTGCATGTAGCTTATACTCTGACTCGGCTTCTCTGAATAAGGCCAATTTCAAGTACAGATGTAGGAATAAGGCCAACTATTACCTTCTTGACTAATTCAACTGGAAATAAATACATTTTGATCACCAAGAAACAGCTGTGCCCCTTATTGTCAATGAAATGTTCAAATATTTGAACGCTGATCAATTAAAAAGTATATCTGATGCAAGACTTACAACTCGTCTTTGGATACCTACAACTTGACCGGGCAGCTCACGCGGAAAACTATGTCATTGTATTTACAGATATCACCTATAAATACACTGTATGACAACCTCATTAAATATCTGGACTGCAGTGGACTGCAACAACAGAAATGGCTGTTACCAGACCACGATATTGGGAAACAATGGTGTTTGTAATTGCTTTGGTGTTCTCAATGTTGGCTTTAGCTGCAGCTGAAGATAATTATTTATCTCCGCCTCCTTATTATTATAAGTCTCCTCCACTTCCACTTCCATCTCCCTTGCCTCCACCTCCATATCACTACAAGTCTCCACCTCCACCATCTACATCACCCCCTCCACCCTCATCTCCTTCTCCTCCTCTTCCTTATTATGACAAATCTCCTCCCCAGCCATCTCCTTCACCCACTCCGCCATATTATTATAAATCTCGCCCACCACCGTCCCCCTCTCCTCCTCTCTATGACTACAAGTCCCCACCTCCCCCATCTCCCTCACCTCCACCACCATATTACTATAAGTCACCACCACCACCATCTCCGTCTCCTCCACCTCTCTACCACTACAAGTCCCCGCCTCCACCATCTCCTTCACCCCCACCACCATACTACTACAAGTCCCCACCTCCACCATCTCCTTCACCCCCACCACCATACTACTATAAGTCCACACCGCCACCATCTTCATCTCCTCCTCCTCAGTACCATTACGAGTCCCCACCTCCACCATTTCCTTCACCTCCTCCACCATACTATTATAAATCTTCCCCACCACCATCTCCATCTCCTCCTCCTACTTACCACTACAAGTCCCCACCTCCGCCATCTCCTTCACCTCCACCACCATACTATTATAAATCCCCACCACCTCCATCTCCATCTCCTCCACCCCCATATTATTACAAGTCTCCACCTCCACCATCTCCATCTCCTCCCTCACCATATTATTACAAATCCCCACCACCACCACCTCCACCAACAAATTGATGCATTCATTCAAAATCAGTGCTATGAGCTAAAATTATAATATACCTTGTTATACCTCCTTGTTGTAGGTGTTACCTTAGCAACGTTTTGTAGTGCCTACCCCTAGTTTACATTTTCGAGCTACATTTATGATATGATTGCCAAACTCTTTTAGGCCAATTTATGTTTGATGTGTATGTCATACTTTCTTACTTTTAAAAAAAAAATGTTTAGCAAACTTAGAGAAACTTTAGGTTAATTCTTTTGGATCCCTTGGCGGGGCGTTACATCTGGTATCCTTTACCAATAAGGTGAATAAGGTGACAATAAAGAACAGGTGTCCTTTACCAAGGATTGACGATTTATTTGATCAGATCAAGGGGGCTACAGTGTTTTCTAAGATTGATCTTAAGTCAGGATACCATCAACTTCGCATCAAGGAGGCTGATATTCATAAGACCGCCTTCCGAACTCGCTACGGGCATTATGAGTTCACAGTGGTACCCTTTGGGCTGACGAACGCTCCATCAGTTTTCATGTGCTTAATGAATGGGGTGTTCCGTTCCTATCTTGATAGATTTGTTCTTGTGTTCCTCGATGATATTCTGATATATTCTAAGTCCCAAAAGGAACATGAGGAACATTTGAGTTTAGTTTTGCAGTGCTTGAGAGATAATCAACTGTATGCCAATGCGGCAAAGTGTGATTTCTTTCAATCAGAGATACAGTATTTGGGACACGTTATTTCAGGCGAAGGTATCTCTGTAGACCCTACGAAGATCCAGGCAATAATAGATTGGCCTGCACCCACTACTATGTCGGAGATTCGTAGTTTCATGGGTCTAGCTGGGTATTATCGCAGATTTGTTCAAAACTTCTCCAGAATAGCACACCCTATTACCTCCCTTCAGAGGAAAGGAAAAAAGTTTCTTTGGACAGAATAGTGTGTAGAAGCATTTCAGAAACTCAAAGAGCTTCTGACCAGTGCACCGATCTTAGCAGTACCTGATCCAGAAGGTGATTTCATGGTGTGTACAGATGCTTCCCTTGAGGGTATTGGAGCAGTTCTAATGCAGAATGGTCGAGTGATTGCATATGAGTCACGCAAACTCAAGGATCATGAGTTGAATTATCCTACACATGACCTTGAGTTAGCAGCAGTAGTTCATGCCTTAGTGAGATGGAGACATTTCTTGTTGGGACACAGATTTGAACTACATAGCGATCATCGTAGTCTTCAGTACATATTCACGCAGCCTAATCTGAATGGTAGGCAAAGGCGTTGGATGGAGATTTTGTGCGAGTATGACTTTGAGGTAAGGTATATCCAGGGGAAGGAGAATGTTGTAGCTGATGCTTTGAGTCACAGGAAACATGTGATATCATCTATGACTCTTAGTGTCGATTTGAGATGTCAGATACTTCAGGCACTCCCCACTGATTCATGGTATTTGGAGGTGTGCAGTGAGATCAATTCAGGGAGATCCTTGGAGGGTAAGTTTTCAGGCTATGTCCTAGAGTCAGATGGCCTTTTAAGACATTCAGGAAGGATCTATGTGCCGCTACTGGATGAGCTTCGCATATTGATCCTATCAGAAGCCCATCGTGCACCTTACTTGGCACATCCAGGTGTCAAAAAGATGCATGCAGATTTGCGACGTTTATTCTATTGGTCTGGGATGAAGCGCGACATTGCTGATTTTGTGGCTAGATGTCTTGAGTGTCAGAGAGTCAAGGCAGAACACCAGCATCCGACAGGACTTTTGCAACCGAATCTCGTTCCTTCATGGAAGTGGGACATCATCTCTATGGATTTCATAGTAGGATTACCTATGACTCTTCGTCGTCATGATGCTATCATGGTCACCGTTGATCGGTTGACCAAGGTGGCACATTTTGCACCAATCAGGTCTTCCTACACTGCAGCTTCAGTAGCTAATGTCTTCATGCGTGACATTGTGAGACTACATGGTATTCCCCGAAAGATCATTTCTGATAGGGATCATGTTTTCACTTCCGCATTTTGGACATCACTACAGTATGATCTTGGAGCGCAGCTGAATTTCAGTTCAGCATATCACCCAGAGATAGATGGGCAGACGGAGAGAGTGAATCAGGTTCTCGAAGATATGTTGACGATGTACGTGATGGATAGGCAGACTCATTGGGAGGACTATCTCTATCTAGTGGAGTTTGCTTACAACAATAGGTATCACAGTTCTATTGGCATGGCACCTTTCCAAGCCTTATATGGATGCCCTTGTCGTACACCTTTGAGTTGGGATAGCCTTGAGGATCGCATCTTGTTGGGCCCAGAGATGCTTCGTGACATGGAGCAACAGGTGGTGTGTATCCGAGAGCACTTGACAACGGCACAGGATAGGCAGAAGAAGTATGCTGATGCTCATAGGTCAGATAAGCAGTTTGCTGTGGGAGAGAAGGTTTTCTTGAGAGTGCGTCCGCGGAAGAGTTCGATCTGTTATGGAAAGGGCTCAAAGCTAGCACCTCGCTTTGTGGGACCATTCGATATTCTTGAGAGGATTGGTCCAGTTGCCTATCATCTTGCTTTACCGCCTAGCCTTGCTCGCATTCACGATGTTTTTCATGTTTTAGTACTTAGATAGTATATTCCTGATGTTGTACATATTCTTGATTGGAATGCATTACAGGTAGAGGACGAGCAGCTGGCTTTGGAGCCAATACATATTCTGGAGCAGCGGGAGTTGACCCTCAGGGGTCGAACCATAGAGTAGGTAAGGGTCCAATGGGACCCTACTGATGACTCTTCAGCAACATGGGAGGATGCATCTAGATTACGAGATTTATATCCCTATTTTTTTATAGGCCTCCAGGAGTAAGCCTAAGTCTAGGGGGGGTGGATGTAGTGCCTGCCCCTAGTTTACATTTTCGAGCTACATTTATGATATGCTTGCCAAACTCTTTTAGGCCAATTTATGTTTGATGAGTAGTATTATTATTTTAGAGATTATCAGATGATGTTTACACTCAGTTTATTATATGATGAGATTACTTGGTACTCTATATTTCATGCATGTATGATGATTATTCAATGGTTTCAGTTATCGATGATGATTAGTTAGATGGCTTAATATTCCATGTGCTTCTTATGGATACTTACCCCATACTGCATGTGTATGGTGTGCGTGCTGTTTCATTTATGTATGGTGTTTCTGATATGGTTAAGGAAGGGAGTCGTAGTCACCTGCTAGTCGGGATCTACATGATGCACAACTTCCTGCCATTGTCTGTTTAGCTTAGAATATTGTGTTTGTACATGCGTGGATTTTATGCAGGTTGCAGGTACCGGGTATCGACTTCCCTGAATTGTCAGGATGAGTGTACCCTATCGCACTGTCTCAATGGTAAGGGAGGGGAGATAAACTCTTAAGTCCAAATCCTAAACCCTTTAGCCAATTGTCCTAATTGATAATTAGGACAAGTATCTGAGTTAAGTACCCTCCGAATGCATCAAATGATGTAATTTCATGATTATAACCCTTTTGTTTGATTTGGTATGTATTTTTCTATGATGGATTTTCGTATATTGCTTTATGAGTCTTTGGTGTATTTTTCTATTAATTAAGTCTAATTAAAAAGATTAATTAATGATTTAATTTAATAAAGAATTATTATGATATCTTTATATTTAATTAATTAATTAATTTAATAAAAGAATTAAAGTTGGAGATTAAAGTTCAAAGATTTTTTAGAACAGGATAATATTAATTTAATTTAATAATAATATATTTGGAGTTCATTTTTAAATAAATGCTAAATATTATTGTTATTTAAATTAATTAAATATGTTATCAATTAAGTTCTAAAATAAATTAAAAAGTTGAAAGATATTAATTTATTAAGAATTCTAGATCGCATGATCTAAACATGAGTTAAATATAAGAATTAAATTAAAAGATTAAATTATAAAAATTAATAATGTTATTTTAATTTCTTAAAAGTGCACATAAGATTTAAAGTAATAAATTAATTAAGAATTGAAGTCAAGTGAAATTTTAAATAAAGTTATTTAATAATTCAACTTAATGTGCATGAAAGTTGAATGCAAAAGAATAAGAAAAGATAATAAAAGTTAAATTGGAGTTAACTAAGTTATGCAAAGGGTCTTCTCAAGTAAACGCACAATTAGTACCCCGAATTGAGGAGAAATTGCTTATCACAACTTTGGAGGTTCATTTTTGAGAGAGACGAATTTGGACGAGAATTTTTGGGAGACAATTTTTGGAAGCAAATTTCAGAAGGCTGATACGAAGAAAGTCTTCGAGGGGAAGGTTATTGAGAGGAGCGAATTCGCATACAGGAGATTGCACAATAGCATCAGGATCAGGTAGGGTCTTGTGTTTTGAATATCATTTAAATATGCAATTATCCCTTCCTATCTTCTTCGTGTTTGGAGTTTGTAGATCTAAATTCTTTGTGATGAAAGTTTTAAGAGTTCAATATTGTGAATTTATTAATTGCTCTTCAATAATTTCTGTATCCATGGAGACTGGATGAATTATTAGAACCCTTGTTTTCTTGATTTAGAAATTAACATTTAATTTAGTAAGGGTTTTGATTTTTTTTAAATTGAAAATTTCTAAATAAATAAATAAATAAATAAATATATATATAAATATATATATATATATATATATTTATATATTACATATCTATCCTTTGGAAGAAATTGTTTTTATTAAAAATTAAACAAAATTAATTTTTAAAATAAAACTTATTTTATTTATATTAAAATAAAATAAAACAAAATATAAAAAAAATATAATAATATATATATATATAGTGGGGGGGGAGGGAATCACCCCGTACCCGCCCCCCACTGTCGGAGGTCGACAATACCTGCATCGCAGGTACTGTGACGGTAGGTACAGAGTACCTGCCGCCGCAGGCCTACGGCCAAGCCGACGGGCTATAAACGTTTTTGAATATATATAAAAAATATAAAATTTCGATTTCGATTTCGATTTTGTTTTTTTTTTATTTATATAATTTTTAATTTATTAAAACAAATTTTATTTATTTAAAATTTTTAAATAATAAAATTATAATATATTTAATTTTATAACAGTTTAAACTTTATTAATATTTAATAAATAAATATTAAATACATAGACATAGTTTGTAAATTTTAATTTATTAATAATTTTGCTTAAATATTAATAAATTAACAATTAATGGTTAGATTAAAATAAGTAATTAGATCAAATGATTATTGATTAATTTAATTAAAAATTAGTTTAATTAAGTTAATTACTAATGAATTTTATTTGACTAAATTATAAATTTGGATATTGACTTAATGGAAGTTATTATAGAAAAGAGTTAATCGTAAAGGGGGTAAATATGAAAACTTTGTTACTTGAATTCGACATTAAACCGAAACAAAAACCTTACCTTAACTCAAATAATATACTTTCAGATCCAATCTCTGAGACTTTGATGTTGTCTTTGTACTTTGAATGTTTTGGGGTTGGTTTAGCGTTGACCAGTTCAGGTTGTTACCAGAGGCTCGGGGTGGTGAATGTGATGTCATGATGATTTGGTCTCGATCTTTCTTAACTTGACCATGGTAATGTGATGAAGTGCTCTATGACATGTTTGTGTTACTATTTGTTGTTTCTTTCTAGTTTCTTTGTGTGAAGCTGAGGTGTATGTATTTGAGAATACCTAACTTAACCATTTCTGAGTCTCGATCAGTTATACTTGTATTACTTTTTGGTTGCTCATTAGAGAACCATTGAATTTTGTGACTTGTCATTGATGCCTTCAGTTGCTGATAGAGAACTGTCGTGATTACATGATTACTATTTGATGTTATCTGTTGCTCATGAAGAACTGATATAATTTTGTGGATTATCTTTTTATGATGTTTTTTAGTTGCTCGTATAGGACTGAGATGGTTTTATTATGATTCTTTGATTTACGAGTTCATGAGTTAGGGTAGGTTATCTATGTGTGGGGTCGGGAAGTGGCTTGCAATGGGGGTCGGATCCCTAAGAGGCTGCCTTGAGAAACCCATTGTAAGTCATTTTTAATAAGTGAAAACATTTACACTAAATGAGAGAAAATGAACCTAACAAGATAATTGTATGTTCTCTCCCATGCCATGAGTGCTAGTACAGACTAGGATGGGGTAGAGAGAACGCTTGGTTACGACCTTGCATTCCATAGTATGCCTCGTCAGTACGAGAGGATACTAGTGGCCGCAGGATCAGTAGGGACCTGGGATTCCTAAGGGATTGCTCGGGTAACTTCTACGTGACTTTTGCGATGACACTTTTCCGCTTGCATATTAGGTTTCCTACGTGTCTTGTGGTACCTCTGGGAGTTAGATGTCGATCTTTTTAGGAACCCTTGAGTTAGCATACTTATAGGATTTCCTGGACTTAGAGAGTATTTATGATTATAGGTTTTGTTATCCTATTTGAGACTTGAGACTATCTCCTCAGCGCGGTGGGAGTGGACCATTTAGGTTCCACGCGGTCGGGTGGTAGTGCTTTTACTCTTACCATTGAGATCCGTTCTGTGGTCACCATGGCTGGAGATTTCGTGATTGGCATTTACCTTCACTATGTTCTTGGATTATTATGATGGATGGTTAGATTTTATGATAGATGTTTTATCATTATGGATGTATCATGTATGGTGAATAGTTTCATATATTTTTACTGTACTTTGTATCATGGATTTAAGGATGTCGTATATTGATCTTTACATATGTATATTCTTTTAAGCCTTTCATACCCTGTGACTTGTACAGTGGATGATTGAGCATTCCGAATTAATTTGCCAAGGAGCATTCGGAACAAATGTATATTATGGACATTGGAGTTTCTGATTATTCTTTTATATGTATGTGATAGTTCTTAGACTTAGAATTAATTAAATTTAAACGTGACTCAACATCTTGGGATCTTTAAGAAATGTAACTTGCAATGTATGTTTATCGAGGATTACATATTATTGCTTCTGCTACTATGTGTTTGATGTGTATGTCATACTTTCTTACTTTAAAGAAAAAAATGTTTAGCAAACTTAGAAAAACTTTAGGTTAATTCTTTTGGATCCCTTGACGGAGCGTTACACGTCTTTTCTTACAAATCTTCCAAATCAGAAATTCTCAATTTCAATTCGATTCAACATAAAGCGTGTTAAATAGAGATAATACTGCTTATCTTTTCCCATGTTTTTTGTTGGTCAGAACTGCTGGGCTATGTAGTTCTCAAACTACCCAGCTATTATTTTCTCATTAGGAATATGACTATCATTAAGTAAAGATTGAAAGCAACATCAAGATTTGTTCTGAAACAAGCAGAATCACGTAAAATTCGAGATCTGCAATAAAGGGAAAGCCGTTTCCAATACTTCTCTCTATCTCGGAGGAAAATCCCAATGTTCTTAATTCACTGGGTTGAAGGATGGACCGTGAGTGGACCAATTAGTTTATTACATTCCTCTTAACAGAGATAATAATATTATTGTTTTCCTTACTCAGAAATGTGGACTGATTTATTTTTGTATTAGAACGTTTCTTCCATATGTTACTCTTATTTTAGTGTGCTTAATAATGTCAGTTACTGCTATTTCTAGGTGAATATAGACATGATTACTGATCCATATCTTTTGGAATGGAGACTTGAATTCTAGATTAATATTTTTGATCGTATTAAAAAAATTAAAGAGAATAAAAAAATTATTCGTCTCATAGAGGTGCGTTTAATAAAAGCTATTGCATGATTCTATTACACCAATGCAATGTATTATCTTGAGTATAAAAAATTTAATGAAAGTCAAAATTACTTTAATCATCTTATCTGAGAGAGATTCTTTTAATACAATCACACTAATGAAATTAAATATCCCAAACAAAATAACAGTGGCCATTTCTAACTAAATTAAATATCTGAAATAAGATATTTTAATTTTCTTATATTTAGTCTTTATAAAAATGATTTGAAGGACATATACTAAACAACATATTAAATATAGGCCCCGTTTGGTTGCTGGAATATGAGTGGAATAGGAAAACGAAATTAGAATATGTTTTATATTCGCTGTTTGGTAAGCTCAATCGGAATTGGGAATAGGAAGACATATTCCAATTTTGCCCCTAAAATGAGCATATGTCTATGCCAAAAAAAATCTGTTATTGGAATAGGCCATTTCCATTCCCATTCCGATTTTCCATTAAAAAATATTTTTAATTTTTTTTTGAATTCTTTTTATTTTATTTTATTTTTTTAAATTTTTTTTTTTTTTTTCGATTTTTTTTTTATGAATTTTTTATTTTACTTACTTTTTGAATTTTTTTTTTAAATTTTTTTTAAATAACATTTTTTTAAATTATATCTATTTGTTTAAAAAAATGAAAATGAAAATGAATTAACTAAAAAAATAATAAATTAAAAAAAAAATTTAGCAAAAATGTTTTTAAAAATACAAAACTTAAGCTTATTCCTATTCTATTTTTGTACAACCAAACAATAGATTAACATATTCCCAGTCGAATTTCAAGTGCACCAAACATGATTGAAATTGCTTATTTCTGTTCTCATTCCTCATTTCCATTCCCATTCCATTTTTCTATTCTAATTTTCTATTCCTATGCCAGCAACCAAACGGGGCCATAGAGATTATCAGTAAACTCTGAATGTTTAATACTTTTAATGTAGAACAGGTAATGTATGTGATTCAAATTTAAAGGACAAACCATGTAATTTACTTAGTCAATTTTTGATATAGGAGTAGCGTAGGGTTAAGTTTATATATGATGTGAGGATGACCATTCCATTATTGGAATTAGTTGACATCGATTCTCCACAGGGCATTTAAATGATTCTAAATAAGTTTCATGACAGTTATATCCCATTTCAATATGTTCTTGATTAGGTCATACACATTATAATAATAATGTGTCGAACCTTCATAACTTGACTTCGGAAACCAAGAAAATGATATCATGTCTACTTTTTCAATCTTCGGTATGTTTAAGTAGTGCGTTGCATTGGGAGAATTGGCTGTGATTTAATATTTTTCCATTTTCTAAAGCACGCTATTTTTTTTTAACGTTTTGGTAAAGGGAAATTACGTGGAGAAAGATTCACTATATTTTTTAAGTTGTTGTAATTTGAATTTTGTAATGAAATGTTATTATAGTTTTTTTAAATATATTATAATAAATCATTTATAAAAGGTACATTTTTTAAAATGATGTTAAAAAAGTTTAAGGGGTTTAGTTTAGTTGGTTGAAGTGCAATGGGTTCTTATAGTAGAGACTATTGCTCAAACTCTAAAATTGACTTCTTTGTGGAATTCGAAGTTGTAACTCTTGGTCATTCATTGGTTGTATTTGTCTCATTGTAAAAGATGGATTCTGTGTTGTGACTCTTTGCCTTTCAATTGTTATTTCTAGTGTGGTTACTTATACGAGTTTGAATAAGCTTGTAATTGTCATATTGTTGCTTGAATAAATATTGGTTTTCAAATATAAAGATTATATTGGTTGTCTAATATTGCTTCCTACTTTACAGAAATACAAAAATAAATTTTTATGTCATGTTTCCCTTAGGAATCCACAAAAGAAATGGACAAATACAAATTTAATGTAGCTACTACTTTTGTGCCAACCTTGTGCATCTTTTCCATAGGGTGAATTTGAAATTGAATACTACTAGAAATATTGATACCATCCATGGATTTACTATTACAACCTGTGCAACAAATATCATGAAAATTGTGACAATATTTGAAATGTATTATACCAAATCGTCATCCTCAAGAAGGTAATTATCTCTTGTTTGTGGGAGAAGTTTTTATATATTTCTAACACGTACAAAAAGTGCATTGCTTAGAGATTAAGAAGCACTTGTAACTTGGTTGTTTTAAGTAGAACTTTATTATCTCGCACTTGAATCTATATGAACACATTTAAACAAGTCATGGATTTAGAATATAGGGAGAAATTCCTACTAGCAATACATTTAAAAAGTAGAGTATTGTTCTTATACTTCAAAATTCTATATAAGAAGTGTTGAAAGTTTATTGGGAAGGTGAGATACTGAGAGGGGGCATGAATCAAAATTACTAAAAAAAAATTCCTTCAAAACAACTTAGTTGTATACACCACTTAATCCATCTCATATGTAGATCATTATTAATATGACTTTAAACTTCAAATGCTGAAATATATCTAAGTATTCATCACATCCATAAGCTTAAAGATAAACACGTAACCTCAACTATTTTGGTTACCCAAAAACCCTCCAAGGTGAAGGTAAAATTGGGGTGGGGATGACACCCAAAAATCATCACAACTGCAGTAACAAAGTTCGTCTATTAGGGCTACAAATTTGATCACTTCTAATGAACTACCCTATGAGAGGTCTACCATGTTAATGTTAGGAATAAGGTGTCTCAACCTTGTATAATTCCTATTCTTATTATTTGTTTTGTAAAATGTATTTCTTGCAAATAATGTTGATGTGTCGACATCTTGAATTGTGTGTAAGGAGATCATGACTAAAACGGTTATGACGGATTCCTATGACACGTAAGAGCTATGTCAAGAAGATTCAATGGCAAGTGAAGACATGTGGCAACTAAGATATTTGAGTACTGTACACTCTACCCCAATAGTGGGGTTCGGAGTTCCCATTTTCTCGGAGAATGGTAAAACCCTAATACAGTTTACCTTTGGGAGTAGCCCTAAAGTGAAGCGCATGTTATAAGCATTTTTTAAGGTTGCAAAGAGATGCGATGCAAAAAAGGTGTATTGTTGGTACTGTGAGTAGCTATTGGAGTCTTCTATTGTCGATGTTGAACTTGCATTGCAAGTGTATTGTAACCTTGTGTTGAAGATAATACATTGTGCAGGTTCTGAAGGGGTGGGGTTGTTTTACCAAAAGGTTTTTCCCCACCGAAAAATCCTTGTATTATGTGTTCCTTTCTCTGTCTATTTTTTGTATTCATGTTTGGCTACAATATTGTTGTTTACATGATATTGAATCTGTAAGTGTAGAAGATTTTAATAGGATTTGCATCATACTTTCCTTATGAGATTAGTGTAGGAAGTTTTTTTCACACCTGAGTTTCCTTACAAGTGGTATCAGAGCTTGATCAACTTTTGATCCTAGTTGTTGGGTAGGGTTTTTTGAGCTAATCTCAAGTTGAGTGGGAGTCTTGTGCAAAATATCTTGAATCTTATTTGCAGATTGAGATGGCGAGTTCATCATATGGAAGAATGGAGGTGGAAAAATTTAATGGCACTAATTTCGAGTTGTGGAAACTCAAGATGGAAGACATGTTGGAAGATTGTGACCTATGGGAAGCGACTACAAGCACTACAAGACCAACAATTGTAGCTCAAGTAGATTGGGATATCAAAGACCATAAAGCTAAGGGTCTCATAAGACTCTGTTTAACCGATGCAGTCCTTCTGAATGTTCTAGATGAGAAAACACATATAGTTTGTGGGAGAGACTTGGGGCCGTGTATCAGGCCAAATCTTTGGTGAACAAGTTGTTCCTGAGGAAGAAGTTGTATTCTCTGCGAATGGAGGAAGGTGGATCCTTAACGAATCATTTAAATGCATTTAATCTACTGGTTGCATAGTTGACATCAGTTGGTGTCAAGTTAGAGGAGGAGGATCGTTGCTACACACTTTTGTGTTCTTTACCAGATTCATGAGACCACCTTGTGATGGCTCTTGGAAGCACATTAGTCACCTTCAAAATGGATGATGTGGTGTCTTCACTGCTATTAGAGGAGATGCAGAGAAAGGTTTTCATTTTTGAAAAAGTAGCCCTTGTTGTTCATGGGAGATCCACGGAAAGAGGAAAGAAAAATGACAATAAGTCTGACAATAAGGGTAGATCCAAATCTCGTGGGAAGTCAAAGACTTCCAATAAGTCCAAGGAAAAATGTTGGAACTGTGATAAGACTGGGCACTTCCATAAAGACTGTAAAGAGCCTAAGAAGAAGAAGAAAGCCTCAGATTTTGGTTCTGATAAATCTCAAGAAGATGGCGATGCATTCATCGTAGCTTTAGCAGCCCATGCATCTGATGATGTGTGGTTGGTTGACTCAGGTACATCTTTTCACATGACCTCTCATCAAAACTGGTTCTCAAGATATGAAGAGTTCGATGGTGGAAAGGTGTACTTGGGTGATGATTCTCACCTAAAGATAGTTGGACGGGGAAGGGTCACTATCAAATTTCCTAATGGACAAGTAAAGGGAATCAATGGAGTTATGCACATTCTAGGTTTGGTACAAAACCTACTATCTGTAAGTATGTTGAATGATGTAGGTGTGCAAGTTGTTTTTTCTAAAGATGGATGTAAGATGATGAGAGGAGCTATGGTGCTTGCTAAGGGTACTAGGAGAGGTACTTTGTTTCAGCTTGATGCACACATTTCTCAGTGTAATAGTTCTTCTATTTCAAAGAAGAGAGAAACTATCACTTCATCCCCACCATCTGAACGAGCAGTAAAGAAGACTGTGGTTAATGGTTTTGATGGTAGTGCAACAAGTGTACCTAAGGGTGCAAACACTTTGGAAGGAAAGCTTCCTATAGAAAATACAATGTTGTGGCATATGAGATTTGGCCACATTGGTGAGAAGGGTCTCAGAACCTTGAAAAATAAAATTCTCATTGAGGGGTTAAATGATTGCAATCTTGAGTTTGACTTCTTTGAACACTGTGTATATGGTAAAAAAAATTGTGTTCAGTTTTATTTTAGTTCTCACAAATCTTCTGATGTTTTGGATCTTATTCATTCTGATGTATTTGGTCCTGTAAAAGCTCATTCAATCTCCAAGTCTGTATTTTTTGTATCTTTCATAGATGATTACAGTAGAAGGACATGGATTTATTTCCTTAAAAGTAAGACACGAGTCTTTAGTCGATTCAAGGAATTTAAAGCCCTTGTAGAGAATCAGACAAGTAAGAAGATTAAGTGTGTGAGAACTGAAAATTCCAATGTTCTTAATTCACTGGGTTGAAGGATGGACCGTAAGTTGACCAATTAGTTTATTACATTCCTTTTAATAGAGATAATAATATTATTGTTTTCTTTACTCAGAAATGTGGACTGATTTTTTTTTGTATTAAAATGTTTCTTCCATATGTTACTCTTATTTTAGTGTGCTTAATAATGTCAATTACTACTATTTCTAGGTGAATATAGACATGATTACTGATCCATATCTTTTGGAATGGAGACTTGAATTCTAGATTAATATTTTTTATCGTATTAAAAAAATTAAAGAGAATAAAAAAATTATTCGTCTCATAGAGGTGCGTTTAATAAAAGTTATTGCATGATTCTATTACACCAATGCAATGTATTATCTTGAGTATAAAACATTTAATGAAAGTCAAAATTACTTTAATCATCTTATCTGAGAGAGATTCTTTTAATACAATCACTCTAATTAAATAAAATATCTCAAATAAAATAACAGTGGCCATTTCTAACTAAATTAAATATCTGAAATAAGATATTTTTATTTTCTTATATTTAGTCTCTATAAAAATGATTTGAAGGACATATACTAAACAACATATTAAATATAGAGAATATCAGTAAACTCTGAATGTTTAATACTTTTAATGTAGAACAGGTAATGTATGTGATTTAAATTTAGAGGACAAACCATGCAATTTACTTGGTCAATTTTTGATATAGGAGAAGCATAGGGTTAAGTTTATATATGATGTAAGGATGACCATTCCATCATTGGAATGAGTTGACATCGATTCTCCACAGGGCATTTAAATGATTCTAAATAACTTTTATGATAGTTATATCCCATTTCAATATGTTCTTGATTAGGTCATAATAATAATGTGTCAAACCTTCATAACTTGACTTCGAAAACCAAGAAAATGATATCATGTCTACTTTTTCAATCTTCGGTATGTTTAAGTAGTGCGTTGCATTGGGAGAATTGGCTGTGATTTAATATTTTTCCATTTTCTAAAACATGCTTTTTTTTTAACATTTTGGGAAAGGGAAATTACGTGGAGAAAGATTCACTATATTTTTTAAGTTGTTGTAATTTCTCTGGCTCCCTTCCCTAGGCAGGCTTATGGCCGGTCTCCGGCTCCTCCTCCTGGATGGGCGCACTCTGGCAAGTTTCCTCGGTTGGCCTTGGCAATTTCTCCTCCACGGCCAGACAAGAAGGATGTGGAGACTGCGACTACAGTAGATCCTGTTGATGCTGCTAATGGCTGGACTGTTCCCAGTCTGCCTCACAATCCCACTGATGTGTGGGGATTTCCTGATAAAGATGATCCTCCTCCCTCTACTGGTATTGCCTTGGCAGCCTAAGGTTGTTAAAAGTGTTTTTTTATATTTTCTGGCTGAGGCCATGTTGTTTATTTCGACCGTTTGAACTCATTTGCGAGGTGATCTTGTATCTGCCTTTTTTGTGAATTGTAATCCTATTTTAATTGAAAAGGACTATTCATCAAAAAAAAAATTGTAATGAAATGTTATTATAGTTTTTTTTAATATATTATAGTAAATCATTTCTAAAAGGTATATTTTTAAAAATGATGTTAAAAAAGTTCAAGGGGTTTAGTTTAGTTGGTTGAAGTGCAATGGGTTCTTATAGTAGAGACTGTTGCTCAAACTCTAAAATTGACTTCTTTTTGGAATTTGAAGTTCTAACTCTTGGTCATTCATTGGTTGTATTTGTCTCATTGTAGAAGATGGATTCTGTGTTGTGACTCTTTGCCTTTCAATTGTTATTTCTAGTGTGGTTACTTATACGAGTTTGAATAAGCTTGTAATTTTCATATTGTTGCTTGAATAAATACTGGTTGTCAAATATAAAGATTATATTGGTTGTCTAATATTGCTTCCTACTTTACAGAAATACAAAAATAAATTTTTATGTCATGTTTCCCTTAGGAATCCACAAAAGAAATGGACAAATGCAAATTTAATGTAGTTACTACTTTTGTGCCAACCTTGTGCATCTTTTCCATAGGGTGAATTTGAAATTGAATACTACTAGAAAGATTGATACCATCCATGGATTTACTAGTACAAACTGTGCAACAAATATCATGAAAATTGTGACAATATTTGAAATGTATTATACCAAATCGTCATCCTCAAGAAGGTAATTATCTCTTGTTTGTGGGAGAAGTTTTTATATATTTCTAACACGTACAAAAAGTGCATTGCTCAGAGATTAAGAAGTACTTGTAACTTGGTTGTTTTAAGTAGAACTTTATTATCTCGCACTTGAATCTACTTGAACACATTTAAACAAGTCATGGATTTAGAATATAGGGAGAAATTCCTACTAGCAATACATTTAAAAAGTAGAGTATTGTTCTTATACTTCAAAATTCTAGATAAAAGGTGTTGAAAGTTTATTGGGAAGGTGAGATACTGAGAGTGGGAGTGAATCAAAATTACTAAAAGAAAATTCCTTCAAAACAACTTAGTTGTATACACCACTTAATCCATCTCATATGTAGATCATGATTAATATGACTTTAAACTTCAAATGCTGAAATATATCTAAGTATTCATCACATCCATAAGCTTAAAGATAAACACGTAACCTCAACTATTTTGGTTACCCAGAAACCCTCTAGGTGAAGGTAAAATTGGGGTGGGGATGACACCAAAAAATCATCACAACTCTAGTAACAAAGTTCGTCTATTAGGGCTACAAATTTGATCATTTCTAATGAACTACCCTATGATAGGTCTACCATGTTAAGAGATTTACAAGAATGTTAGGTCTACATTGAATAAAGGATTTAAAACTCAGAATGAAGTAAGCACTCTATTAAGAGATTTACTAAGGTATGTTAGGACCACTATGTTAAGAAATTTACCCCAATTCACTTACCAAAATGTATCAGTACATGATCCTTTAGTCTTCACTTACAATATTGATTATGGATCTTCTCTTTCCACTCTATGATCTAATCTCCTATCTGATATATCTTTAAGTTGCTTCACTCAGTTGCTATACTCTATTACTTCAAAACTTTTCTTGTAGCCTCAAAAACCTAACTTCTTCACATAAACATCCATAGCACTTCACATACACATTGAATAGGGTTTGGATATGCCCTTAAATAGAAATTTTTAGGTCCTTCTTAGAGAATAAAATCAACGATATGGATGGTTCCCTTTTTGTCTCTTAATATGATTAGTTACCTTTCCTTCATAGGGATCAATGATCAATGTCAAAATGTGTAACAAACTCTTTAAAAAAAATCTAAGATCATTAAATTTTATTTTCACGTCATCTCAAAACGACTACCTTAAAGTTTGTGTCATTTTAGACATTCTTATTCAAACTATGTTATTCGACAAATACTATCTCTAATTCTCAGTCATAATTGTTCTTCTTACTAAAACTCAAACTCAACTAGTTGCACACCTTCTATATGACTTGGCATCAACTTTCTTTTCTTTTCTCATCATTCACTAAACTCGAATTGCATAGCAATACTCGGTGACCATAGACTTCCTTGACTCCTATAGAGGTCAGCGTATACAAGATTATTTACACATCTAAACAAATATATAACTTAGCCTATATAGAGTGACTCGGTCACAGTGATGACTAACCAACCCTACCTTATATACGACTAAGTTTTTGACACTAATACACAACAAAACAAGAGAGATCAACAATCTTCCCCTTTGACATTAGTGGAAAAAATAATTTTTCATGATTACATCATTACAATAAAATTCAAAAATGATAGTACTCCCCCTATGTCTATGACTCAATCCATATAGGACTAACAAAATGTTTTACAACATACTCATTGTATATAATACATATTTTACATGTCTCAAATAGTCTAATGTATCTTGTCATATGTTTGATTTGTCTTCTGCATTTGCTAAATATTATCATTTTTCTATTCCTTTTTCAAATCTTCTTATATCCCCCTTGATTTTGTCACTCATGTCTACTATTGGGGTTGGGAGGATGAAATCAAACCACATTTATCAATAAATGGCTTGTGAATTTGTATGATCATGGCAAGAGTATGATCCCATGTGGTTCTTACTTATTCCAAGACTTGAACCTTGATCTCCAAATTTACAACTAAGTCAATCAAGCTACCCATAGTAGAGAGATTATGATCTAATTGTACTAGATCCTTTGCTAAATCTAACTCACATTGCATTACCTCTGAATGAGGTATTAGCATTGGTTGTATAGAGACGAGTTTATCCCTCATTTGACTATTTGTTGTTTTTAGCTTGGCTAGCCTCCCTTGTGCAAACAATAATCTATTTCAGTACATTGAACTTGATCTAGCTGATTGAGAGATAGAGTTCCCTAAGGATTCCGAATTATCCTCAATATTTTGAATACTATCTTGAAATTCATTTTTGAATCTAGGCACATCATAAAGAACATTGTACAGATCTTGGATTTTCTTCATAAGCTCTTCGAGATTCTGTACAAGTGCCAAAAGTTCAACTTTTCTTCATATGATTACAGTGGAAACCTTTTCAAGAACTTTCTTCTCAATTTTTTTCTTCAACTAGACCATCAATTTTTCATTTATTTGTATATCCTCACTATTAATTTTTTCAACAATTTGCACTAACTAAGAGATAATAGGAGCATATTCATCAATGTGATGACTATCAAATGCATCAAAAAATATATCGTTGATATCACACAATACTTTCCTCTATTGTTTCTCTCTCTATATTTCTTCTTGTCTCTTCTTTCCTGCCAAGATGTCTCACAAGATAAAATATTTCTCAAACATGAGATTCTTCAAGTCCTAGTCTGGAAATTCCACAACTATGTCCAAGGTAACATATTTATCTTGAGAACTTTTCTTCTTCTTCCCTTTTTCCTTTTTAGGTGTGTTGTTGCTCGGTAGAGCTAAGGCTAGAGTTAGTGAAGGGGTTTCACCACTTGGTTTGTCTTGTGCACCAATGCCAAAGGAAAAAATAGTAGCACTTTACATGATTTATGTTTTAGATACTTGTACCTACTGTGTAGATGATGAATTTGAAGTAGCTAGGTGTGGAGTGTGAGCTATCACACTTGGATCTATCTGTGAAACTCCAACTTTATCTTCTTCCTTCTCCTTTTCTTTTAACTATGTCTCATTGTTTCCCTCTAATAGAGGTGTTGAGACTTGTGGTTCTTGTTGACCTATAGTAGACTTATCTACCTTTGGTTCTTTATGTTTCTCTTTCTTTTCTTCCAATTCCTTACTTAATTCTTTTTCCTTCACTATCTCCTTAGCACCTATTTGAACCTGAGTAGTAGGGTTTACAACTTGAGCATGTTTTTCTCCTATCTTGGGATAATACCTTATTTGTTGTACCACAATATTTTTAGTTGTGGTTGAATGAATATGGGATACATTTTCTTGTTCCTTTGAACTTGACACACCTACATCTTCTTCATCAAAATTTATATCTTTTATAGTTATAGTATCTTTTTCATTCTCGTTTACATTTTTTCTAATAGCTTCTTCCAATGCATCAAGGTCATTATCTACATCTTGTTTAGTGACCTATTGAACTTCCTTACCTTTATCATTCTTGTTAGTATCTTTTGCAATTTGTTAATCCAAAAATGCTCTTCCATAGAAATTCACTCTATTTTACAACATCCTCAATTTTATGTTGCAAAACCATAAATTTTCTATCCTTAGGAATAAATCTATTCCTATACTTCTTCAAATTTTATTTTATTTTCTTGGTTTTTAACTCATGAATTATATTTTCTAGTGCTCCTCTAATCTGCCTCTCGTTCTTTATTACATGTTTTCATTTGGCATCAATGCTATTATACATTCATTAGGAATATTATTTCCTCTCTCTATAGGTGCAGTTTTAAACTTAGCCATTATGTCTAACATGGCTCTTCTACCTTAGATTTATCTATTGCACTCAGTGTCCCATAATTTATGAATTCAAAACCTAATAAGCCTACAAAGTTTCTAATATTTTTACACACCTTGTCAATTGATTTTGGCTTTGTGTGCACAGCTACTTAGTAGTGACTTGGTTCATCAATTTTTGTATTATTTGCATCTTCCTCATCATCATCCTTCTATGTAATCAATTTTCTTCTTCTTGGTTGACTTTTGGTGGCTGGAAATTTTCTCTTTGCTCCACTTGTGCAACTAGAACCTTCACCTAGTTTGGTAATTCTTGTAATGCCCTTTCTCAATGGTGGCTTGGCACTATTGTAGCTTCCTCGATTCTTGGTTTGATTGGTGCAGGAGGAGAGAGGGGTTTAGATATAGCTTGCTTTAATGATTTCTTCACCATAGGCTCTATGATTGTAACATTATTTGCCTTCTTTTCTTGTGGTGAGATAAGTGTTAGGGCCTTTCCTTTTTATCATTATCATGACTTTCTTTGTCTTCTCCAAGACCTTATGTAATCATTAAAGGTCCTTCACCTTCAGCCTATGTGCCTAGTTTTTCTTCTAGGTCTTTAATCATCTTCTTTATTCTCTTGTTAGATGAAGAAATCTTGATATCTATTGTTAATATTTATTTTTCTTCCTCATATTTACCAAAGGGATCAACCTTTGCATCAATCTCTTTAGAAAGCAATGCAGTGATTGTTACACTTACATCATCAATATCAATTTCATTCCTAAATGGTTTAAGCTAGGCTACAGTTGACTTAATTGCAAATACATATGTGTAATCAGTATCAACAAGAAAACACACATCATTATAGTATTTTTGTACTAAAGATGTAGGAATCCTTGTTCTTCTCCTTATTTTCTATTTAAACTCATCAAAATATCCATCTAAATACATTCTCAAAAACTATCGCCCAGATTTGCAATATATTCACTTATCTACCTGGTAGTAGGTTTTCCTTGCTCCCATACAACATTGCCAACAATAGGAAAATAACTTTTAACATAAAATAAAATGCACATTGTCAATGATCCAAACTTAGACATTTAATTCTTTGCTTTCCTAATTAACAAAATATTCTCTGCCAATTGCAACCATTGGATCTCGGTAAGATCATATTCATGTTGAATTTATTTGTCTATTAGTGACCTTTCCTACCTTATATTTCCAACAATTGGTATTAGAGCACTTGGTTCTCATGAAGAATTCTAACACTGTGAGATAAGATCGGAGGTAATGGAGGTATACAATCTAGATAAGTCTATTGAGAATGATAAGTTGGATCTGGAATTGGCTATTGGACAACTAAAGAAAGAAAAGGAGAAATTCTCTCAATCATTAAAAATAAAGAAATATCTTGCAATACAAAAGGATAACAATCTCTATATTGAAGAAATAATTGAATACCTATGTCAAGAAATAAATTCAAATAAAGCTGATATAGCCATCAAAGACCTATGAGAGAAGAATTACATTCTTCAAGAAGAAGTCAGAATGCTGAAAAGAAAACAAGAAATCCAATTAGTTAGATTATGTGAAGTCATGGAAGAAAAAGACAAATCCAATGAAGTGATACAAGAGAAGGACAATGAAATTCAACAATTATCCCTTTAGCCAGCATATTTTATTGATCAACTTACTAGTGCAAATGAAGAGCTTATGAACCTAAGGACAGAGAATGAAAGATTGCAGAATGATCTCAACAGCTAGAACTCAAAACTAATTTGATGACTCAGAATGATAATAAAGAATTTTTTGACTTATAGTTTTGAATGTTTAGATTTTTTGGTTTGATAAGTGTTTTTATCACTAATGCCAAAGGGGGAGATTGTTGACATTAAGGTCAATTTTTCTATTAGTGACTCAACACTTAATCAAATGGTTACATTTCTACTGAGCTCTATAGTTGCTAACAAGCTTATCATACATCCTACAATTTTAGCCAAGTGTTTTAGTTGCTCCCAATCCAAGTAGTTAGTTTGTAATGTTTGCCAAGCCACGCAATGTTTATCGAGCTTCAAAGTCAATATATAGTGTAAACTAAGCATAGTAAAGGCTACTAAGCTATTCAGTGGAAGTGATGAAGACTCTAGTATTAACTAAGCTTTGTAGTGTTAACCAAGTCCTACAGTCTCTACAGAGCTTGCAGGGATAACAAAGTGAATTTAGTGTTGACTATGTCATGTAATGTCAACCAAGTGATTCAGTTGTTATTGAGTTTCTCAATGTTCACTAACTCACATAGAGTTGACTGAGTTCGAGCTACTTAGAATCTATCAGTATGGATCAAGCTTCAAACTCAACTTTGTTCCAAAGATTGTCGAGCATTGATAGTGTTTATCATGTATCAGAACATCAATGAGTTTGTCTTCAGAACCTAAGTTATAGTAGCTGGACTGACTTTGTGAATTATGAAAAAATTAATATTATAGCCGACTTTAGTAAGTTGCTATTTGGATATGCTTTGTATCATATCCAAATATATTATTCAAGAAGAACATGACATACATGAGTGTGAATTAAAGAAGGCTACAAGTAGTATAAGGGATAGTAAAGATTTATCTATCATAGTCAAGTGATCATTGCAATACAAGGAATATCATTTAGCAAATTAGATTTGCAAATCAGAGATCAGTCACTTATTCATCCTAATAGGTGAATCAGTCAAATCCTTTAATGGGGTGGACTTAATATTCTTTTGCTAAATCTCTTAACCGAGTGTATACTTCATTTTATGTTTGTAAATCCTTTAACAAGGTGCACCTCATAGTCCTTATTGCTCCTAATAGGGTAGATCACCATAAGAGGCCAATTGTAAGCCTTAATAGGTTAAATTTATACTACATTACTAAATCTTGTGGGTATCTTCCCCATCCTAGTTTTACTTTCTATTTGGAAGGTTTCTGGGTCATCATATCTTGTGTCAAAGTGTTCTGAATGTTTTGTTTCTTTCATGTTCTTTCATGCATGCAATTAGATCAGAATAATATATGAAAGATTAACTAGCGAAGTAAGATAAAGTTTTATTAGTTCATAATTCACCCCTCCCCTCTCAATAACCTTTCATACCTTATATTTCAACAATTCATTCATGGTCTTTCATCACAATCTTCCAAGCTTGATCTATTGTTATACATGATGCAATATTCAATCATCTTTACTGGTAAAATTTATTCGCACTCACTTTTGTTGCAAAGTGTATCAATGTATCTATATTTCTTAAAATTGGCATGCTATGCCCATTCCCTTTGGCCTTGGTGTTTGCCTCAACAATATTTTTGCTCAAGCATCTCATGGTCTTCTTGTAAAATGTTGGATACCTTGTTATAACATGTATCATATTCTTCATGATTTCCATTGTCCCATTCTCCAACCATAACTCCATGTCATAAATTTTGTTCAACAACACATTAATCCTTTCAATCTTGAAATTTCTTGGAAAGTCTAGGTCTTGAGATAACCCTTTCCTCTCTACAATCTTGAACTCATCTTTCAATACTCCTTCATTGCACAATTTTTCATACATCAATCAAATTTCATAGTCTCAAACTTCACTAATCTTACACATATAGTAGCTTCATACATCATGTATCATGATAACCCTAGGTGGTATTGATGATAGTGCACCCATTGAATCTCTTTTTATTGCAATTTATGGAATAACTTGGTATTTAGGTGGAGGACAAGTGTCACTCTTAACCAATTAAACATTACTTAATTCTTTGCCTTGATTCCTCATAGCTATCGACAATCTAAATGCCATTTCCATATTCACGATTTGAAATTTGCTTCCTGAGTAACTCATCACAACTAAAAATCAACACTTGACCATGGTTCAACAACAAATTCAATCTCAATCACCTTTAAAATTGCTTCATAATTCTCTCAAATTTCTTGGGCTCTCAAAAGATAAATGCAAGCTATGTAAAATGCTCTCAAATTTTCATTATATACCTTCATTCATTCAAATTAGGGCACTCATTAATGTTGTGTACTTCATTAGGTGGAGTCCAATTGTCTCAGTTGCCATTACACCCTTTATTAACTTGATCTTGGTCAATACAATTTAACTCGACAAACACAATAGCTCAGTTGATGTAACCATTTAGTCTATATTGTAATGTTTAATCAATATAGACCTAGTATTAGTGATGCTCGGCACTAATAATGTAATAGATTTTCATTTCTCATTTCTTTCCACAAATCTATTCTAAGTCATCTTATCTTATGTAAATATGAATTTTTGCCATTTTGTGCTTGGAATTGATATATGATATGTCATTTGTGTTATTTTTCTAGGATTGGTTGCTAATGTATTAATACTATCATAATGTTCGGTATTTTTTTGTTCCAAATGCAACATCCTCTTCAAAATATGTGGAGAATCAACTAAGAAGAGACATGTCCCTTCATGAGATATATATATATATATAATATTGTGTAATTCAATGAGAACGAGTCCATAGATTCAGTAGAACACCTACATGCAAGAACCTATCATAGAGAAGAAAAAGACAAGAGAAGGCAAGGGTTTGGCTCTAAAAATATGGAAGAGTACTATATATATAAAGTGTTTCCACATACCATACACAATAAATAAAAATTTCATCCAAAAATTTATATCTCCTTCAAGTTTGTTTAATACCTCTTACAATGCTATAGTTGAGATTCCTTTCCTCTGAAGTTCCACATATTCTTTGAGTATGTCTATTTCCTCCTTAAGTGTTATTAAAAAAATCCCTCCTCTACTATACAAATCACCAAACACATTTCATGATAAAACCTTTCCTCAAAATTCTAGATATCCTCTAAGTGTGAGGAATGTTTCCTCAGGTGCTCAATAAATCATCAATCAAATGTAAATACATTTAACGAAGTGATCCTACAATAATCTCTCCCCATTGTTCCTAAAAAATATAAATATGATCTCAACCTCCTTTTCCTTAGGGACACAAATAAATTACTTCTAGAATGTAATGAATCATTGCCAAGTAAAAAGATAGCTTAGGATGGTAAAAATCTCCCTACCTATGTTTCATCAAAGGTCTCTTACTAAGAACCTTTAGATCTTAATAATCAAATACAAAATTAATGCATATGATTGTGTCTCAATACCCTATTCAAAAAATTTCTTGTATATATGTATTTTAGATTGAACCAATATCGCATCCTTTATAATTAAAAGAATCAATATACCTAAGGTTATCATCCTATTTATCTTATCTTTGACATTAAATCATCTTTTCACAATGTATAACCTCATTTACTTTTTATTAGTACGAAGAGACTACTCTGAAAATTTGATCAAATTTTAATTATGTTGGATTTAAATGACACCTAAAATGTACAAGAAAATATTTATATATGTGTAACCATGATAATGTCATCATGAACTCATAAACCTACTCTTTAACCTAATACCTCCAAAAACTATGCAACATACTCCCTTGCTTCCTTATCACTCCAATTCATATAATAAAATTGTTGGTCCCACCCAATATTAAGGTGGGGGGCAAAGGGGTTAAGTTAGTACCCACTACAAAATTGGTTTTTCTTCTAACTATTTCAAATAATCTTATTGTAAGCCTTATTATAGCTAAAACTAAGATAAATGTAGTAATATAAAAGTAAGTAAGTTCACACACAAAATAATTCATCAAGTTGACAAAAACATTTTTTTACATGGAACCCCTTGGTTAGAGGGTGAAAACCATGGTGGGGATAATATACCAACTATCCTTTATAATTAATATAAAAGGGGTACCCTATCAAGAGCCATAAGTATTTTCATCTACATTTGCAATATGTATTTTGATGATGCATTTCATTGGGGAATAGCTTAAATTATACTTTCACTAGTCTGATAGCTCTCTTCTCTTGCTAATCTTTGAGCTGGGGAATGAGGTTTAATGTCCCTTGAGTCTTGGAGAGATAGATAGTTGCAAAGTTAGTGACTAAATTGAGATTATGCTTTTGAGTTTGTAGCTCCTATTGACCTTGATGTAGCTTCTATTCAAGATCTTGTAAGAGTTATCATGGATTTTATGTATTCTTCATGACTACTGTTGAATCTTGCAAAGTGTTTTTTGGTTTACATCCTTTTATTTTATTAGGGTGGCCATGTTCTTCTATACTAGATTATACATGCACAGTGTTCATTCTTTTCGCTTCAAGCTTCTTTTCTACTACTACTTCGACACTTTTTTTTACCATCTTTTACTTTATCAACCAATTTGGAGAATTGGTTTATGACTTCTGTGTTGGGATCATATTGGACATCTAAGGATGATTTTGCAATGATGTTTTTGGTGATTATGAATGTTCTTTTTTATTTCTTCTTTTTGAGTTCTCCTTGCCTCTTTAAGTACTTGTTTTACTCATTTATTTCTTCTAAGTATGTCTTTAATCATTTCCTTCTTTTCATCTATAAGGGTATTGAGTTTTTTTTCCCTTCAACTACGTCAATGTCCTTAAATCATATAATTCTCTTGCATCTTCAGAGATTGAAGATAATGATTATTATGGAAATGATGCTGTCATGTGCCTAAATTTCCTTCTCTTCTTACTAGAGTATTATTCACCTTTCATTCCTTATACACTTGGTGCTCTCTTTTTGATTTCCTAACCATCTGTCTTTCTTTTGGAGACTCTTGATCTTTAAGATGTACATATCATTGTGATACCTTGACCTTCTCCATGTGGCTCTTCTTCTTCTTTAGCCTCTTCACCCCCCTTTTTTGGTGATTTTAGTTCCTCCTCTAATTTTCTCCTTTGACGGTTTATCATCTGGTATATGTACTAGTTCAAGTGATTTATCCCTATCATCTTCATCCTTCTTTAGTAATGAGTCAATAGAGATGATCATTGTCTTGATTTTTTCATCCATTTGTTGTTCATTCATGCCTCTAATGACTTTAATTTCTCCTCTATGGTTTTCTCACCAATCTATGTATTCGGTGGGGTAACTAATGGTTGCTCATCATTTCTAGCTTTAGTTGTAGGGCTTTTTGAATTAGTTACATTTTGTGTTGTTGACTTTTCTTGAATCACATTGGTCTTTTCTTGTACCTCTAGCAAATAATCTTTCTCCTTTGAGGACTAGGATTTTCATGTCTCCTTTCTTCATATTTTCTTTCTATCTCAATTCTTGTGTCAATTTCCACCTCTACTGACTTGGGTTTGACTTCTTCTTTAACCTTTGAAGTGGATGATTCCTTTATACCTCTTAGTACCTAATTTTTCTTTAGATAAATATTGATATCTAGAATTAATTCATTCAAATGTTGGGTTGCACTTTCCCATGTCTACTTGAATTTTCCAATTAAAATGTCTATAACATCTCTTGTGTTGTTTAACCTTCCTCATACACTATTTTATAAACATATTTTGAGACTCATTTATCCATGGTGTCATCTTAATTAGATAATCTTCCACCAATTTCTCATACTTGTCTGTTTGTTCACTCCATTTATCATTCAAAAAATTTCTCCAAATTTTGGTTAATAACAACCTAACATCATATGGATTTCTGTATATTATTCTCATGGTATTTAATATAAAATTTATAGCCTTTATCTTGTTTTCTTTAGAAAATCTTGAAAATCTATTCTTAGCAATAGTGTAATTGGGCATCTTTACAATCGTATTCACTATTCACTAATGGGAACTGGTTTAGACTTCTTCCTACCTTTCTTTCATTCTAATTTGATGCCTCTATTTCTTCTTGGATGATCTCAGTGACCACAACTACTCCAACAACATCATTTCTTGAATAAACTTCCTTAGCTTAGGGTTGATCCAATCAAGTTTCTTTTCTTTCTAGTTCTTAAGTTGTGTGAGGGGAACATCTTGATAATTTTTATTCCATTTCCTTGGTTCTCATCACCTTGAATGAAATTTCTTTGAATATCTTAGGTTCCTAAATCCTTGTTACACTTTCTAGGGTTAGCTTCTAAGCTTTCTTCTATTCCATGAGAAGACTATTCCTTATCTTTCTGCAAGTGTCAAACCTTGGTAGGATGTGGCTCTCATAGAATTCTATTAACTATTCTATGTAAGTTTTTTCTTCCTTTTTTTTTACTTTATATTATAATGGTGTCAACCATAGATTTTGGTTGAGATAAGTACACAATATACTTGTTTGTTCTTTCTAGAAACCAAACATTGTCCTTAAATCTTTCCACCAGATTGGTGGGTATTTATTCTCTATGATTCATCTCATTTTGGTGGGTAGGAATATGAAGCCAGTAAAAGATTAAAACCAATCACCTAGTAGCTTTTCAAGAGTACACATGGAAGAAAACATATAATTATAGTAAATAGATAGTAGAATTCATAGATATATTGATGATAAAATATGCCATTAACTAGTAACCAACATGTGTGGTTGTAAGGCCTTCTAGTTTGTGGCCACAAAATGAATTTACAAATCAAAGTTTGAATTTCAATTTTTTAAGAATGTATACTATCTTCTACTATCATTATAATCCTATGTCACTTTCCTACAACAAATACAAGTTCTGATATAGCTACCTACACTACAAGTCAGTTGGTCAAGCATCTAATTACAATATAGGTCCTACCTTAGAGATGTAAACTATAACTCAAGTAATGAGCACCAATTGTTCATGTTTTCTTAAAGGTAGGTCCAAAAAAAAATCAAGGATTAATCTCCCAACCATGTGATATGTCATGTTATTATAGGAAACTAGACCAAAATAAAGTACACGCCTCACTGGATGAAACCTCGAAAGAAGAAAAAAAAAAGATAAAATGGTCCATAACTCAAGGAATATAGAATATGAATTTATAATCTCATAGGATAAGTATATAAAATAGTTCCTCAACATAATGTCAACTGTGCTCAACTCAAAGCCAAAATCACCAATGGCTACTTTATAAACAATAGACTGACACAGAAAAATAAAGCAATATGTTTTCTATCTATTATTAGGAAACCTTTATATTCTAATTATAATCATAAAAATCCAACTTATTGTATGTTATCTATGACCTATCTACAACTAGTTTATCCTTCCACTGAACTCGATATTACACGTAGTTTTTTCCTTGGGTACTCTTACTTATTCAACTATCTAAAACCTTCCCAATATTGTCTATCTTCCTCTTTGGATAATCTAGATTATCTTTTAATTTATCATTTAATTCAAAATATTGAAAGATGTCTGCAATATTGAATATTCATGAAATATCCATGTCTTCTAGTAATTCAACTTCAAAGGCATTTCCACTATCAATCTTCTAGAATCTTATAAGGACTCAATTTCATCATCTTCATCTTTCTATAGGTACCAACTCAAAATATTTTCTTCTTCAAACAAAACATAACTTCATCACCAACCTCAAAATATTTATGCATTCTCCCTTTACCAACCTTCTACTTGTACAATAGATTACTATCCTCTGTATACCTCTTTACTTCATCATGTAGAGTCTTCAAAAAAATTGCAAATTATTTTGCTTCAACAATTTCCTTCATTTCCATATTAAAATATCTTAACGTAGTAGTCTCTTTAGGATTCAATCTATTAACAATATCAAAATGTGTCTTATTGGTACTTCTATTGACAAAATTATTATATGTGAACTTTTATTGCACCAAAATCAAATCCCAATTAGCAAACTTATCTCCAACTAAACATCTCAATAAGATACCTAAATGTCAATTCATAACTTCAGTTTATCTATCTTTTTATGGGTGAAATGTGGAACTAAAATTCAGATCTATATTTAATTTCTTCCAAAGTGTTCTGCAGAAATAACTAGTAAACTTAGTATCTCTATTTGAAATAATAGTTTTAGGCAAAACATTTTTTTCTTACAAGTAACTTATGCTCCTTCTAGATACAAGCAACATGATAAGGCTTAGGATGTCTCAACCTATGCAGCTACAAATTTTTAACCAGCACCTCTAATGCCAACTCCCTCTATAATTAATTACTTTGCAACATTCTCCAATTATCTTACACTTGATCTTTAATAAAATCATTATTAGAATAGGTTCATCATCAATTTCCTCATTCCACAATATTCTTCTCAAAAAAAAGTTTTCACCATGTTTAGGTTCATTAGGTGATTCAATAACTTCTTCACAAGCCAGTGTATTTCTACTACTAGCTCTAATGTGTTTTTCTAGAATTAGTACATTCAAAGGCCCTATATCCTTATTATCTACACTTGAAACAAGTGAACTTAAACCAAGACCTTTCTTCCCTTTTACTACCAATATTATTCCTAGAGTAACTTGTATAGCTACTCTAGGTAATTACCTCTCTTGCTCACAAGTTCTTCTTTCCATTCGTGTTGCATTTTCATATGTGTTACTCTATCCTTAGGTTCTTCCCTCTATTTCTTTTAAATATGCCACCACTTCCTCTTTGTCTTGTTAATCTCATATTGGTTTTGACAAGTAAGTGTCTATACACTCGAGTCATTTACTTAGCTCATGCCAAAAAAGTAACATATGTCGAGCACAACATGTAAATTTAGAGCATGTTGAGTAAATAGTGAGTGTCAAGTTATTCATATGCTGAGTCACTCAAGTGCCGAGAAGACAATATTTTCCAAGTGATTTAAGAGCTGAGCAAGCAGTGCTTGTTGAATCATTCAGATGTCAAGTGACAACATTGAAGTCATAGTATGTGTTGAGCACTAGGGACTTCAGATGTCCAGTAACATAGTTTGGTCATAGTTGTTTATAGTTGCAAAAACTACTATGTAAATAATTTTTGAGCTTACTTAAGGATTAAATTATGATATTTTGGTTATAAGGATGAATCTCAATAAGGAATACCTATGTATTACATACACCTAATCAGGTAAAGGAAAGGTTTAAGAAAAAATATGAATGAATCACAATAATTGATTCATACCTAACCCTAAGTCACCTAGATCTTGTAGAGGACAAACCCTAAAATTCATATGTGTGAGCAAGGGAATGAATGAATGAAAAAGGAAAGTTTTGTATGCACAAACTAGGACATTCATGGTGATCAAGGCATTATGATCTGAATTATATTATAGAATCAGTTAAAGGAGAATATAGGAAGGAATTAATGGATAGCAAAGAGTCATCTAATCAAGAAGGATCAAGTACACAATAGAATAGAGGTGATTTATCATCAAGCATTAGAGTGCTAATCGCAGGATCATTATTGAGACATTCTAACAAGTGAATCAATTAAATCTTAACAGAGTAGTCCTAACAGATTGCATTGAAATCCTCTAACAAGGTGCTTACTTAACTATGAGTTGAATTTATTTAACTAGGCACACTTCTAATGGGGTTTTGAAATCCTTTAATAAGGTAAGACCTAATAGTCTTTCTAAGCCTTTAATAGGGAAGACCTTTCACAAGGTCAATCATGTTTAATGATCAAACATTCAAACCTTCATTGGATACACTTTATTACTATAGTAGTGAAGATTTGTGGATGTCATCCCCACCCTAGTTTTACCTTCTCTTTGAAGGTTTTTTTGGTAATCATATCTTGTGTCATGAATATGTGAATTCTTACTTACATGCTTTAGATGTATATGCTTTACATGGTATTTTAGTTAACTTATTGAATATGTGAGATGGATGTATGGTGAATATTTTATGGGTCAAAGTTTAAAGCACTGATTCACACCCCCCTCTTATAAGTTTACTTTTCTTATTGTAATTCCAACAATTGATATCAAAGCTTTGTGCTCTGAAAGTGAAGCCTAGTAGCTTTGAGGAAAGATCTTGGAAATGGAAGTCTACAAGTTGGGAAAGATCATTGAGAACCAATGAATTTAAGTAAACTCATTCTACATCAGTTGAATGAAGAAAGAGATGACCTAAAGAAATCATTGAAGAGGAGGAAGGAAATTGTTATTGAGGAGAAAGAAACACAATACCAAGAGATGAACACTACTAAACTATTTGCAAATTGTAACTCTAATGAATCTGATGCAACATTGCAAATCTAATAGAAATGAATATAACCCTAACTAAAGAGATCAAAAATTTTACGATAGAACAAGAATCACAATCCATATTACTATATGAGGTGAATGAACAAAAAATGAAAGCTATGTTTGAAGACAACAAAAGAGTTTTGACTAGCAGACTAGAGGAGAAATCATCAAAAGTAAATAGGATTACTAACATGAAATTAGTAACTTTAGGTCAAATGATGAATACAAACCATGAACTGAATGCCAAGGACATTGAGATAAAAAACACTGAAGTTGCAAAATGAACATTTGAGAAATGATCTAAAAAGGGAAAAGGATTTTGCTGAAAGATTCAACAAAACAAATGAAGCTATCAAATACTTTGAATAATTGATGAGGTCTCCTGGATCTAACAATGATACATTTGGACTGGGATACACAAGTACTAAAGAAATATATCATCCAAAAGTGCTAAAGAAGAAGTAATAAAGGTAAGAACTCAAAACCTACTTGTCATAATTGTGGTAAGAAAGGGCATACTACGAATTTGTGTAGGAGCAAGACTATAAATTAGAATGTTAAGAGCATGGGTCATAGCTATAAGTGCAACAAAAAAGGTCATCAAGCACATGAATGCAGAACCAAGACCATGCATAATTAAATATTTGAAGGATATTTTTATAACTATTAGAAGTATGGACATATAACTTTTGAGTGTAGATCCAAACCCATGTGGTAGTCAAATAGGCAAACAAAGGTAAAGAAAAATGGCAACTTTTATAGCTAGGATTATAATACAATGTATAGTTGTCACTACTATCAAGACTATGGACATGTTCCTAAGAACTCTATTATAACATATTTCAAGAGTGACTACAAAAGGCATTTGAGTCAAACTAGATGTTTTAGGTGATTGAAGACTAGTCACATTAGCCAATATTGTCCAACAAGGTCAAAGGCACCAATTTTTGAGTTCAAAAAAGGCAAAGGAAATGTTGATATTGAAAATGTCAGAGATGAGATGAGAAAGACATGGAAGAGAAAGGAGGATTGTATCACATTAAGTGAAGATGGGATCACTTCACTCAATAGGTCAGGTGATCACACCTCATCAAACTAAGAAATCAAGAGGTATGTAGAATTGATATTTAAAAGTTATACCATACATTAGTTCCAAAGGATTAAGTTATAAAAGGATTACATATGCATGAATAAAGATGCAAAGTGTTATTAGAAATCAAGGAAAAATCTTTAAATTTTTGTAAGCTTTTTCATGTTCCTATCGAGCATGAAAAGTTTCTTATGGTTGCCAAGTGAAATATTAGTGGATGCTGAGCTAATGGAATTTTTTAGTTGAGGCTGATTTTGTAATGATTTTCGAGCAAATGGAAAGACATGTGGATGCTGAGTGATCTAGAAATTAGTTGATGCCAAGCTTATAGCTATGTGAGCACTTAGCATTGATTACAATGTTCTAAGGGCTATTTGATCAATTTCCTCTCATTTAACATCATTTGAAAATGAGAAAGAATATGAAGAGCTGAAGGCGATCTGGAGAATTCTATGTGAGCATTTGCAAGATATTTGAACCACTATTCGACACCATTTCATCAAGATTTGTAAGGTATTTGTAGTGTCTCAAATTACATAGTTTCAAATTTTGTAAACCCTAAATTTATGTGATGGCATCTAGTTCTTCAAAAGTGAAAGGTGTGGAGGGAAAATAGATTTTAAATGTTTAGCTAATTAGTAACAAGATTAAACAACCTATTTTCAAGGTTATTCTAGACATAGCATATAAGAAGGATCCCTTTGATGCATTGTCTATGATACCACCATGATTCTTAATTATATAAGATGTCAGGAATTGTTATAATTGTAAGATTGGAAGTATAGGTGAGATGGAAATTAGAGAAGAATATGGAAGATTATGTGAAAATGGAGTATTGAAGGAAGAATACAACATTGTTAAGAAGAAAGGACTAAATCGTGCCCTAGATTTTTTGAATGTCTTCAAAATTGAGTGGATTAAGATTGTCTAAAGAAGAATTCATGATAGCTCAGTATGGTTCAAGAAAGGGCTAGTTAAAATTACAAAGAAAATTTTTCATAGGATAATAGGATATCCAACCCTAGATCAGCCAAAGACTATGAGAAATGAGTCAAAAGAAGTCGCTAAAAAGAACACAAGGGTTGTATGGAACAAAAAGGGAATAATCATTGACACAATCACAAATCCCCTGATAGCTTTTGTAGTGAGGGTAATAAAACATAAGTTTTATCAGTCAAGTAGATTAAATAATGTACCTTGCATTGCAGTAGACATGGGCTACACAATTGTGGAGAAAGATCATACTTATGATCTTGCTGAGTTATAGTTTCAGCAATTGATTGAAAACCTAGGAGCAACAAGGAAAAAAAAGAGTGGTCAGTGCAAATTTGGATCTATTTTCATATGTATTCTCTTCTATGTAGAATACATTTCTTACTTTTGGCAAGGTTGCATGGAATACAAATAGATCAATTGCAGTATAGATAGGAGAATTCATGAACAATTAGGCAATAACTTTGAGTCAGTAATGACTAGTTATTTTGAAGATTTTAAACAATCTATGAAGAAGAGATTAAGGATACTAGTCTCACTAGTGGAGAAACATTATGATGATGTTTGCTTCCTAGTTCACGCTAATCATACATATGTCCAAGAAAAAATTCCTAGAGTGAGATGGCTAAGGCCATTAGGTTATGAGATAAATGTTGATGAGGCCTCTGGAACAATCATAGCATTACTTGTAGAAGAAGTGGACAAAGAAGCCAAAGCATTTGCTAACTATGAACTGGCCAAATCTAAAATCACTATGGTGTTGGAGACTACTTATGTCATCAAGAAGAAGAACAAATTGGTGAAGAAACTAAAAGAAAAATTTGGTGAAGGATTCAAGGAAGATGAAGAAGAAGAAGGCACATTAGCTCAAGCACCATTGGTTCTAACACAAGGTCAAGGAGTGGATCAGTAAGAAGAGAAGACAGATATTGTAGAAGGTCCCAAGGAAGAAGAAGCTAAGGAATCACCTACTTCTACTGACAAGAAGAAAAGAAAGGAAAAGACACCTACAGTGACAAAACCAAATAAGGTTTCAAAACCAAGTCAGCCCAAACCAACAACATCTACCACAAGGGCTAGTAGAAGAGTCACTATGCAAAAGGCTAAAGAGGTAGCCAAGCCTAAAGAGTAGCAAGCTAGAGCATAGAAAAGACCAAGAAGAAAGTATGTTTCTCAAGTTTAATTTGATGAAGAGAAGATTGAATCTAATGACATCAACCAATTCCAAGTGGTGAGTCATAGTCCCTCCCCAAACCTAGATAATTTACGTGAGAACATTAGACACAATGTTGATTTTCAGGTTTCTCTCACATTGAATTTGATAACCTTGGAAACATTGAGAAAAATCAAGTAGAGGAGGTAATATATGCCATGATGGCTACATTCAAGAAGGCTCCTCTAGAAATTACCAACTCCATACCTAAGAGTTTATATTATAGAGTTGAGCAAAAATGACACTATTGTTTAGACACAAATAAGTAGATTAGGGAAACAACCCTTGCTCAAGTTATGCCAGAAATTAGTAGGGCAAAAATATATAAAACCATAAAGAAATATTTTGTGATATTTTTACCTAAGTATAGGGAATTTATCATACTACAAAACAACATAGAGGATGTTGTAAAGAAGTCCAAAAAAATTTGGAAGATTATATATGGACTAGCCATATCCAAAGATGATGAACAAGAACTTATTGAGGTAGAAGATGATGAAGACAATAACAATGAAGAAGGAAAGTTGAGGGAGGTGCTGATATAAATATTGATGACTAGGCAATAACTAAGGAAGAGTATCAACTAGAGTAGAGTGTACAAGGTATACAAATGTCAAGTACCAGCCCTCCATAGGTAATAAGTCTAAGAACTGAAACTATCAGAGTAAAGGATGTTTCTAATTTTATTGATCAGAACATTAACCCCCTAACAAAGGAAGATTTGAAAAGAATACTTGACCAATCTACACTAGAAGCCAAATTATGTGACAACCCTATATTGATAAGTATAGATGAAATTTAGAAGTCAGAGTCTATGACTGCAAGGGAGGAAGTGAAAATACTAGACATGCCTATAATCACTTCTCAAGTCACAAGTGTATAACCTTCACCACACTTAGTTGTATATTAAAGGAAGGAGATATTAGGATGCACTATCAGTATACCCATGGAAAGCACTCCAGTCTCACAAAATGTTCAAGAACCCAAGAAAGATAAGGTTGAGATAGTTAGAGAAGATAAGGTGGAAACACTGGTCAATGATGGGACACTAAGTTAAATAGGTCAAGTAGATGTATCTACACCTCCAGCACAAGTTCAAGGTGCAACTAAAATAAAAAAAGGTAGAAAATGACAAGCCATAAGAGAGAAATGTGAAAACCAAGCCAAAGGGGATAGAAGCAATCCAAGCACTAGTGACATTACCAGAATATAGAACTCCATCCAATCAAAATCTTCAAAGGTTGAGCATAGATGCAACACCACTGCAATTATCAGTGCTAATTCCTAGCTCATCTAAGGTAGAAGAGGTAATAACTTATGGAGATGCCATCCTAGATGAAGAAATTATTTTTCCTAAGTTTTATTATTCAACAATAACAATTGAGCATATGGGTATGTACTTCAAGAGGCCCTAGTAGGAAAGAAACATCAAGAACTTCTTAGAAGGGAGCATAGGAAGAAGCAAGTTTTGATTGAGATCAAAGAAATTTTCTTATATACATTTAGTCTACCTACTCCAAGTGAAACAAAGCTAATCATTGAACAATTGACCAACATAGTGGAAAGAGTAAGTGATACAAATCTAGATACTAATGCCACATTATTAGAATTATCTGAGAAGAAGTTTCAAAAAAAATGAATGAGAAGATATCTAGTAATATAGCACTAACACAAGTTGCATTGGAAACTAAGATAGAAAGTGTGAAGAAGGTACTAGAGAACATTTTCTATTTGTACACCAAACTGTGTAATCCTAAACTCTTCACATAGGAGATAAAGAATCACATCCTAAGCTTGGAAAGTCAAATGCAATCATCTGGAGCCAAATTTCCCATGACTTTAGCTCAAAGTGAGAAACATTTTAGGATGTTATTACAAACCCAAATTCATTTAGAAACACTACAAGTAGACGAAGTCAACATCAAGGCTAAACTAATTAGCATCTAGTCTATATTGACTCCTCACATGGTGATTCTACACAAGGAGATAGGATATGTAGAAAGACTTATGAAGAAAGACCCCAATCTTTCTACATTAGATGGCTTGGTACACCTTGTTGCCAAGCTAGCCATCCAAATTAAGTCTTTGGAGGTAACATGCGATAATTGGGATGCAGCTCTTAAGATTGTTCTTGAGGTCCATAAATACTTTTTGGACAAATGTAATATTAGTGTATAACCCATTAACATTAGTGTCAAAAAGGGGGAGTAAGAGTTAAGATGAGGCAAGAAAGGGGGAGTAAAAGTAAGAGTAAAGAGTAAAGAGAAAAGTAAGAAAAAGGGAAGTAAGAGCAAGCATAGAGAAAGCAAGTAGAAAATAGAGTAAAAGTATCAGTTGACGCACATCTACTCAACAAGAGAAAGATTTTGATATAGAATACAATATGGAACATATCAAACAACTTAGCGGGAGTTATAAGATTTTGAGGTATAAGTCATGTTGCAAAATTTTGAATAGAAGCCAACTAAGATTTTATGTTACTCTCATAAGAATAAGAGTATTAATGTATGACCAAGTGTTTTTGACACTCATGTCAAAGGAGGATATTGTTAATCTTAGATTGGTTTTGACAAGTGAGTGTTTATACACTCAAGTCATTTACTTAGTTCATGTCAAACAAGTAATATATGAAAAGCACAACATGTAAATTTAGAGCATGTCAAGTAAACATTGAGTGTGGAGTCACTCATATGCTGAGTCACTCAAGTGTCAAGTAGACTAAATGTGCCTAGTGATTTAGGAGTTGAGCAAGAAATGCATGCCAAGTCATTCAAATATCGAGTGATAGCATTGAAGTCACAGTGTGTGCTGAGCACTAGGGACTTCAAATGTTGAGTAACATACTTTTTCATAGTTGTTTGTAGTGGAACAAACTACTATGTAAATAATTTTTGAGCTAAATTAAGGATTGAATTATGATATTTTGGTGATAAGAATGAATCTCAATTGGGAATCCGTATGTATTACATGCACCCAATTAGGTAAAGAGAAGGTTTAAGCAAAAATATGGATGAATCACAGCCATTGATTCATACCTATCCCTAAGTCACCTAGGTCTTCTTAAGGAGGATGAACCCTAAACTTCATATGTGTGACCAAGGGAATGAATGAATGAAAAAGGAAAGTTTTGCATGTGCAAACTAGGACATTCATGGTGATCAAGGCATTATGATCTAAATTGTATTGCAAAATTGGTTAAAGGATAATAGCAAAAGGAAACAATGAAAAGAAAAGAGTCATCTAATCAAGAAGGATCAAGTACACAATAGAATAGAGGTGATCTGTCATCAAGCATCAAAGTACTAATTGTAGGATCATTGCTGAGACATTCTAACGAGTTAGTTAAATCTTTTAACATAGTAGTCCTAACATGTTGTATTGAAATCCTCTAACAAGGTGCTTACTTAATTGTGAGTTGAAGTCCTTTAACAAGGCACACTTATAATAGGGTGTCAAAATCCTTTAATAGTGTTAGACCTAAAAATATTTGTAAGCCTTTAATAGGGTAGACCTTTCATAGGGTAGATCATGTTTCATGGTCAAACATTGTAACCTTCATTAGATGCACTTTATTACTACAGTAGTGAAGATTTGTGGGTGTCAGTTACCTTCTCATTGGAGGGTTTCTGGGTAATCATATCTTGTGTCATGAATGTGTGAATTCTTACTTACATGATTTAGATGTATGTGATTTACATGATATTTTAGTTAAATTATTGAATATGTGAGATGGATGTATGGTGAATATTTTATGGGTCAATGTTTAAAGCACTAATTCACCCCCCTCTTAGAAGTTTACTTTTCTTATTGTAATTCCAACATGTCTTTGATAATGTTTCTTTTCTAATATTTATATATCCTTCAAGGCATACTAATATGTGCTTCTTCCACACTATCTATCTTAACATAGCTAAACTCGTCTTAAATTGATGTTCTCAAACCATTAAAATATCTAGCCACCTTCTCTAGATTTGATATCTAACTTATAAAATTCTTCATTGTATTCTTTCATAGTCATCTCATGAATTCTACATTCTCTTCAATAGATTAACCTAGTAATCTACAAGAAGGAACTTCTTCATCCATCCAATCATCTTATCCCAAGCCTTGATCTTTCCTTTTCCTCTCTTATTTCTTTCAATCTATAAATGATCCTACCAAAGTAAAGCATGACCCTTAAACTTGGTGACTTCTATTTTAACCTTCGTGTTATCAAGAGTTCTTTCATACTCAAAGTACATATCCATCTCATAAATCCAATCCAATACAATACTAGTCTCAATTATTCCATCATACAAAGAAACTTTAATTGTAGGTCTAGAGTTTTTTCTATACAAAAATCTTGGAAGCCTTTCCTTGTCTTGTTCTACCTCAAGTTTAGGATTAGGATTAGGTATTGCTTCTTTATCATCACTAACATCCTCAAGATGTAGACCTCTTCTCTAGATTGTGTCAACAACTTTAAGTCTCATTATAGTCTACCTCAACATATCCATCATTGTATTATCAAAATTTCCTCTACCTTAAACCATCTTACAATAGTTCCTACAATATTGTAACCTTCTACAATTTAGGTTTAGTTTCTAGGTCTGCCACCCTAAAACCAATCCAAACTAAGGTTCTCCATGATCCCAATTTATAAGGGAAGGAGAACTTTCTCTGATACCACCTGATAGAAGGCCTATATGGATAGCAAGCCAATAAGAGATAAAAACCAATCACCTAATAGATTTCCAAGTGTAGACATAGAAGTAAAAAAATAATTACAACAAAGAGATAGTAGAATTTATAGATTTATTGATGATAAATATGCCATCAACTAGAAACCAACATGATCGATTATAAGGAATAATGGACCACATCCATTTAATGAATTTACAACATTAGTGTTTAAAACTTGCAATCCTTAGAATTTATACTATCATCCTTCTATCATCCTTAGCCTATTTTCTATTTTCTACAATAAATTCAAGTTCTTCTAGAGCCAGCTAGACTACAAGTAATCTAGTTAGGCATATAATTACAATATGGGTCCTGCCTTAGGAATGTAAACCATAAATAAAGAAATGGAAATCTATTATTCATGTACTCTTAAAGGAATAACCAAAAATGTGTTTGAAATCTGATTGAAAAGTTCATTGATGAAGAAGATTGATTGAAAGAGGGAGATTGTTGTTAAAAAAATGTTTTCAATCATTGTTTTGTCATTGATGTCAAACCTGCTATTTGTAGGAATGACATTTGCTTATAAGATCCAAGTACTATCACTTAGTTGATTGATGAAGACGATTTGATCAACAAGATGTAGCAAGAGTACCTAAGGGAAATGTTGAGTTATGATATTGTAATGAAGTGCAAGGTTCAGTAAAGATAATGGTTAAATGATCTATTGATAACATACTTGAAGATACAGAGGTTGGTCTCACTTAGAAACATTGGAGGAATAAGTTGTAACAAGGTTGACTGTAAAGCTTAAGCTAAGTTCATTAGTGGCTGCTAAGCAAGCTAGTTGAAGCCAAGAAAATTCTCAATTAGAGCCGAGCAAAAGGAAAATCTAGTGTGTGTTGAGTGATCTTCAGGTGTCAAGTGAAGTTCAAGTGTCGAGCAGAGTAAGAAGTGTCAAGCATCAAAAAATCTTAGTTGATGTTGAGTAACACAGTGTGTGTCGAACATCAAGATTTCAATAGTGCCAAGCTACTACATTATTTTAAATGACGAAGATTTTCCAAATCTGAGCTAACAAATTTGTTGCCTTGAATTTTGTGAACTAGTTGGAGGATAAGGATGATGAGTTGGTGGCACAAAATTCTATGTGAACCATTTTTGAGTGAATTGAAGAAGATTCTTCATGATGTTTTTGGAAGAAATATAATATGGGTTTGATATAATGAATCCTCCCTAATCCATACAAATTGAAATTAATGAAAGGAGGAATTGAGCTAGAAAAGGAACTCTAAGACTTCTATTTAAGAAGTCACAAACCAAGAAGCAAGTGTTGCTGGAGTGCCAACTTGTGAAGTGGTTAGAAGGGTGTCAAGAAGAAGACATCTACATAGAGAAAGAATAGAGCACAAAGTAAAAGTGGTCAAGAAGATATGATTGCATTGGTACATTGAGAATGGAGACTCAAGGAGACTAAGCTTGAAAGGAGGGCAAGCTATCAAGAGTTGCAAAGACTAAATGCCAGGCAGATGAAGAAGAGTTGAGAAGTGATCTAAGATTTTCAAGTTGATTTGTATTCTGTAATTGAATCAAAATCCCTAATTGTTACTCTTTAGCAATTGTATCAGTTAGGATAGAAGGAAAATCCTTTAACAGGGTGGCATTCCAAGTGAATGTTCTAAAGCCCTCTAACTAGGCCCACTTCTAATAGGGTGGTTAAATCCTTTAACCAGGTCACATTTAATAGTGTGTTTTAGCCTTTAACAAGGTAGGCCTTTCACAAATCATCACTTCACTTCAAAAGAGTGAGAATTGAGGAGCATGTTACTATTGGGTTTTCCCAAATTGGGTTTCCACATAAATCACTGTGTTATGTGTTGATCTTTTATGTGTTATTCTTGCATGTTGATTTATAGTAAATTGTTAAATAGGAATATTAAATCTTGGATGAATGTTTGGTTGGATGGGCTCACTACACTAAGTGAAAAATCTTGAATTGGACATGTTGGACCTTGAATAATTGATTCACCACCCCCCCTCTCAGTTATTCTAAAGCATTTCTAACAATTGGTATTAGGGCCATATGTTGATTTAGTTTTAAAGTACTAGAAGTAGGAAGATCAAGATGTCCAAGAGAGAAGTTCCCAAGCTTGACCAAGACAAGTTTTTTGCATGGCAAAGTCTGATAAAATTGCACCTTGGATCAATAGGTGATTATGCAAAACCTCAATTGGAATAGAACATGTAGATCTAGTTGGACCTCTTACTATGGATGATTTGAGCAAAAGGAAGGAGCACAATCAAGCAATGTTGGAGATTACCTCTGCACTCAACTATGCAGAATATGATGACATCAAAGATTGCGACACTACATTTAAGATGTGGAAAGCCCTAATAGATATCTATGAAGGAGATCAGAATGTCTAGAGAGAAAAGAGAGAAAGTCTCAAAGGAAATTTTGATGACATGAAAATGGAGGAAGGTGAGAATTTTTCTCAGTATGGATCCAAAATGAAAGAAGTGGTAAGTGCAATAAGAAGTCTAGGTGGTTAGTTGGAAAAAGAAAATGTCAACAACAAATACTTAAGAACTCTACTCCCTATCTATGACATTAGAGTTTCAACTTTCCAAGAGCTAAGGTGTGTACGAGGAAACACACTAACCTTTGAAGGAATAGTGGGAAGACTTAGTGCATTTGAATTGTCCAACTATGATAACTATAGACCTAAAAACCTTGAATCTACTTTTAAGGCCAAGATGATAATAAAAGACCCTAAGGAGGAGACATCAAGCAAGAAGAGAAGAAAAGGAAAACATGCATCCAGTGATAGCAGCATAGATGAGGAAGATGTGGAATAGTTAGAAGAACTACTAGCTAGGAGATTTCATAGAGGCAAAGGTAAATTCAAGGGTAAGCTCCCTATCATATGTTTCAATTGTAATGAAGTAGGTCATATTGCTGCAAGGTGTACATAGAAGAATAACTAAAAAGAAGGAAACAAGTACAAGAACAAGAGAGAAGATGATATCAAAGATTACAAGGACAAAGGAAAAATATGCTACATTGTTGAAGAAGATTTTGATGAGAATGATGATGAAGTAGTACATGTGGCCATGAAGGATGAATCAGATAAAGATGAAGATGAAGCAACAACATTGGTAACCTGTGTGAGCAAGAATGACAAGTGGATCATAAACAGTGGATTCTCACATCACATGATAGGAGACAAAAGTAAGTTTATTACCTTTACTCAATATGATGGAAATAGTGTTAGATTTGGAAATGATGCTCCATCCCAAATCAAAGGAAAAGGCTCAATTAAACTTACTGATAAAATTTCATGTAATAATGAATACTATGTTGAAGGATTGAACTACAACTTGTTGAGTGTATCCCAATTAGGCAATGTACATTGCAAAGTAGAGTTTGGAAACAAAATTGTCAAGATCTATGACAGTCATAGAAATCTGATAGGAAAAGGTGAACAAACTAGGAGTAATCTGTTTTACCTAGATATGAAAGACACAACTTGTCTTGTTGTTAGACTTGATGATGTGTGGTTATGGCATAAAAGATTGTGTCATGTTAACTCTGACAATCTAATTAGCATCAACAAAAAGAAAAAGGCCAAAGGTTTGCTCAAACTGAAGAAACCTAAAAACACAATGTGCAAACAATGTCAACTAGGGAAGATGACTAAGTCTAGTTTCAAAAGCAAAAGATATGCTTCCAAAGAAGTACTAGAGTTAGTCCATATAGACTTATGTGGTCCAATAGAAGTGTAAAGTTACCTAGGAGACGTATACATAATGCTATTTGTAGATGATTATTCTAGGATGATGACTGCTATGTTCTTGAAGCAAAAATCTAGTGCATTTCAAATGTTTAAGAGGTATTTGGCTAGAGTTGAGAAGGAAACTAGAAATAGTCTAAAGTGCCTAAGATCAAATAGAGGAGGTGAGTTTACATCAAATAAATTTGAAGTATTCTACAATGAAAAAGGTATCAAAAGAAAAACATCAACACCAAGAACTCCACCACAAATTGGTATTGTTGAAAGAAGGAATTGATCAGTGATAGACTATGCAAGAACATTGATGATGGAGAAAAATGTTGCTCTAAAGTACTAGAGAGAAACTATAAGTACTATAGTCTATACATTGAATAGAGTCCAAGTCAAGAAAGGTACAAATGCAACAACTTTTGAACTATGGTATGGTCACTCACCTAATGTAAAATATTTCAAAGTATTTGGTTGTAAATGATATATTCTAAAAGATACTAGGAATGGAAAGTTTGATGCAAAGAGTGATGAAGGCATATTCCTTGGCTACTCCACTAGAACTAAGGCATATAAGTGTTTGAATACTAACACTAACAAGATAGTGGAGAGTGCAAATGTAAATTTTGATGAGCATGTAAAAGTTTAGGTTGATGGAACTAAACAATCAGAAAATTATAGAAATTTTATATACTTCTATTTAGGAATGACTGTTGAAGACAATGCTACAAATCAAGTTGGGAATCAGAAAAAAATCAGTATTAGTCGAGTCATAGCCAGTAAATGTTGAGCTACATTTAGAAGCCAAGTTGTAGAATGTAGGAAATGCACACTCTGATTCTGAGAATAGTACACATGAAAGAAAAGATGAAATACCAGAAGGAGAAGAGCAAAATGACTCTGAAGCTAAAGGATCAAAGATGGAAAGAAGGAAAGAACCAAGATTAGCCAAGTATGTAAGAAGACATCATTCTATAGATTAAATCATTGGTGACAAGGATGTTAGACCAATGATAAGGAATAGACTAAGAAATGAATCATGTTTGTTGAGCAAGGTTGAGCCCAAAATAGTGAAGGATGCACTACAAGATGATGACTAGTATAAAGCTATGGAAGAAGAGATAGACCAATTGAGAAGAACAAAACATGGACCTTAGTTCCTAGACTAGTTGATAAGAATGTAATTGGTACCAAATGGATGTTTAGCAAAACACTTGATGAGAATGGAGAGATAACAAGAATCAAAGCTAGACTAGTTTGTAAAGGCTATGCACAAGAAGAAGGATTGGATTATGGCAAAACATTTTCCTGTGTTGCAAGAATGGAAGGAGTAAGAACATTACTTGCATATGCTACATACAAAGTTTTCAAAGTCTACCAAATGGATGTAAAGTCTACTTTTCTAAATGGTATAATAGAAGAGGAAGTCTACATAGAACAACCAAAGGGATTTGTTGATGATAAAAACAAGGATATGGTCTACAAATTGCACAAGGCACTCTATGGTTTGAAGGAAGCACCTAGAGCATGGTATGAGAGGTTACACAAATACCTTGTAAAGATTAGATTTGAGAAAATAGATGACAACAACTTGTACATCAAAGCTAAAAAAGGTAAAAAGATTTTGATATCTAAAATCTTTGTTGATGACATAATATTTGGAGGAAAAGATGTTCTATGCAAAGATTTTTCTGATCAAATGAAACATGAGTTTGAGATGTGTATGTTTGGAGAAATCAAGTTCTTTGTTGGATTGAAAGTACATCAATTAAAGCATAGAATATTTGTGACCCAATCAAAATACATCAAGGAGATACTGAAGACATTTGGATTAGAAGACTCAAAACTAGTTGGCACACCAATGGCAATAGGACATGAGCTATCAAAGAATGATGAGTTTTTTGAAGTGAATCAGACAATGTATAGATCAATGATTGGAAAGTTGCAATATGTTGTACATAGTAGACTAGACATTGCATTAGCTATTAGAATAGTGGCAAGATTGTAATGACCTTTTTTTTTGGGTCATTCATTTATTTGACTTTTACTTTTATTTGTAACTTTTTACACATTTTTCTTGATAATAATTTCTTTTAAATATGAGATCCCCATTTCCAGGTCTGTAGCTTAATCTAAGCATGTAGTTTAGAATTCCATTTTGGCATAACATCTTCCTTGGATGGTAGATCATTGTTGTTTTTTATATGACTTGAGGAATTATGCAAATGTGGGATCTTCCAATTTACAAAACTATAGAGAGATCTTTTCCTTCACTGTTTTCTCAATGTGGGATATATGCTATGAACCTCCTCGATGATAACAATAATGCAATAATTTGCTATGTCTAATATGGAAATAACAATCTACTAATAACCTTCTCCTATCAACTACAGCTACAAAGGATTACTGCTATTTTTTATTATGACTAGGGATATATGCAATGTGTGTGCTGCACCTTTCAATTTATCCTTCAAACTATGCAACTTGTTTGATGCCAAAGGCAAATGTTGATTGAGTAGATCCAAATATGTATACAAATAAATAGACATGACAACTCCCATGTCTTTAACCATCCTCTTCAACAACCTTATATGTGTTCTTTTCAACTTGGGATGTGTCCTTTCATGGTTAGGTGTTTAGGTATAATTAGTTTTATATTGGTCATTTATATGTTATTTATTATCTTTCTTATTTGTGTTAATGATTTTCATTATTTAACTTAAAGTATCAACTTGTCATTGATTTAATAATATCAATATAAGAGTGTTAGTTTATAAGGATTATTAATTGATTATAATTTATTTATTTATAAAAGTATATAAGTGAAATATGAATTTTCCATCTTAAATATGTTTATTATTATATGTAGTTGACATAGAGAATTATATTATTTAATTATATTTTAATGTTCAGGTATACATATTCCTACTAGTGTATAGTTGTTGGGTCTTATTTAGAGGTTCATGACACACTGCCCAACATTATATTGCCTCAATGAGAATTCTAGAAATGAACTGTGAATCCTTAACTTGTCCTTTACAATCATTCTTATAATATTAATTATATTAATATTGTAATTATGTATTTTATTATTTTTATTAATTATATATTATTTTTAATGATTATATATGGTATTATTATATTAATAATATATTATTATTTATTCTTTAATAATATATTATACCATTAATAATATATCAATATTTCTTTTAATATATTATAACATTAAGAAATAATATATTTATTTATTCATAATAATTTACTTATATTACCCAAATTAGGGGACATGACAGTCTGCCCTTCCTCAAATTGCTTGTCCTTAAGCAATGATTGTTTACACTATACCTTTATTTTGAATTCAATATACAAGTTATACACTAGAATGAAAGAATACATAAGGTATGCATGTAGTTAATGTCATAATTCATGAAGTAAATATTTGAGCGCTTGCAAACACAAATCATACATGAAGAAGACACATTAATGCATGAAGACACAAAGTATAGATGATGCAGACACATGATGCATGAAGGCACAAAGCATACATGATGCAGACACATCATACACTCCTTGTTGATTTTCACAATGAAGTAGAGTAAAAGGAACAAAAAATTTACTTCTCTAATACACATTTTGATCATGGACCTACAACACAAATAATTATTAGCATATAATAGTTCTAAAGAAAGATGAGTCTTGTGGTGATCCCTTTTCTCATTTACATAATTCTTTGTAAGGAATCTTTCTCTCTCCTTATCACGATCATCATAAGATGGTAGATTTATGGTGCAAAGGGTGCATGAAACAGGCTACAAGTGATTCCCTAGAGGATATCTATCATGTGCCCAAAATTACTTTGCCCCTCCCTCCACCAACTCCCTACCTGAGGATATCATAAAGTGGATGAGAAGATGAGTGTTAAATTTAATTTACTTAGTTCATTTGAAAGATTTCTTCTTATAGTACACAAACAACTTTCTCTTTCCTTACTATGATCATATTGAGATGGTAGATTGACGGTGTAGAGGGCGCATGAAACAAGCTACAAGCGGTTCCCTAGAGGATATCCATCAGGTGCTCGAATTTACTCTGCCTCTCCCTCCACCAACTCCCTATCTCAAGAGATTGTAATGTGGATGAGAAAATGAGTGTTAATCTAATGAATAGGAATCTTCCTCTCTCCTTATTATGATCATCTTGAGATAGTATATTGACGGTGCAGAGGGTGTGTGAAACAAGCTACAAGTGGTTCCTTGGAGGATATCCGTCAGGTGCTCAAATTTACTCTGCCTCTCCCTCCACCAACTCTCTATCTTAAGAGATCATAATGTGGATGAGAAATAGACCCCTATGTACTATCTAATTACATGGCTTTCCATTCTATCATAATTGGTTAAATTCTTTCTTTTTTGGAATATACACTGCTCTATGGACATGTATTTACTCTTTTGTAATGTTAGTTGTAAAATTAGTAGTCACTAAACTATGATAGGTCATTGCACCTCATTTCATATATTTCCATGGTGTTTAATACTTCACTTGGTACTTACTAAGCTCTAGTCATATATGATCCCATATTTATGATTCATTGTGGAATTTGTGTACTTATTGCAATGTTTCCTTGGTTCTTACTAGGAAATAAATTGTCTAATTAGATAAGCTACATTCATATTAAAATATATTTAATGATCGAAGACTTTGGATTATCAATTGATGAAATGATGACCATGCAACCATCAGAAGATGAGGATGTAAATTGCTCAAAGAGGTTCTCCTTTGGTACAATTATTTTGAAAAATAAACATTCCCTAATAGTACTTATTGCATTATGAAAATAAAATATATTATTTGTATGTCATCATTTCCATATAAATAAAACAATCTTAAAATGGAAATATACTTACCTCTTTCTTCTTTCAATAGCATTTATCTCACCTCCTCATATACTCTTCTCTTTGGTTTCTTTGAATCTATTATAGATTTCATTTTAAATAAATTACATCATATTCTTAAATTGTAATCGTACCTATTCATTATCTTTGCTAACTTCATATTAGTTACTTCTTCCCTCTTTAATCATTGGTTCAATTATTGTTGTTCAAAAACTATATTATTTGCCTTGTCATTTCACTATCAAATATAAAGTATTCCTTTAAAGGCTGCTAGTGTGTCCATCCACATTGGACTTGTCTTTGAATATTTATCATTGCCTATGTACGATGTCTCTGTATGTTGTCATTTACAGCATCTGACGTCAATCTTTTCTTGCAAACCTCTGTCGCCATTGGACTTGTATAGATTTGTTCTCAATACGTATTCCTTAGTTCATTGTTTTAAGAGAACATTTGGTATTGTTAATTATATGCTTTTTCGGTTGCCAACACCTTCCTCATAATCTCCACAATTAATCTAGCTGGCACATAGTGCAATAGTCTGGAGCTTATCAGGAATATCAACACAGATAATGAACTACTCAGTGCGAACCTTTTTTTGACCTTTACTTTCTTTGATGATCTCCAGCCCTTAAACTCGAATAGATCTGTACTTATCTTCCCTACTCAATTGAAGGAACACAACAATAATTTAACAGCTCCTATGATTTGTCTCCTCCTGAAGTCTCATATCAAGAAGTACTTCCAAATATTTCAATATTAAATACAATTTAAGTGGAACTATTTCCATGCTTATACTGATTCCCAGGCAATTGTCAAATCATTTAAAATAGATTAGTGAGTACTTAATAGCCCCTCCAAATGTAGTTTCCAAATCTTAGTTCAGAAGTTAGCCACCATCCAAAAATGATTGATTAAGGTTGCACAGTATTTGTGAATCATATCTTGATGTCCCATAACTTTTCTATGTCGAAGCACGAGAAATCTCCAACCCTGATCCTGAGCCTTTGTTGTTTTATAAATTAGATAGTAATAACTTCTTTCATCATGTTCTTGATGGTGTTTTTGTATGGTGCTTGGTCGAAGCTCAATATTCGTGGGAACGTCCCATACTTGCCATGGTTCAACTTTATATGACAGACCAAGAACATCAGAATGTATGTATATTTTGATTTTAATTTCGGATCTATGTATGGTTCTGTAATGTTGATAAATCTGAGTGGTCTAATCTCATTATTGATTTCCAATAAATCAATATATGGGTTGATATAATATGATATTGATAATTAGCAATGTCTAATATCATCTTACTAAATAGGATTAATATCAACTTGAATATGCTTTGATTACTTATATCAAATTGAATTATATCAAATTGCTAGTATCAACCTTATAAGTATCAATTTAACAATATCAATCTTTCTATCAAGATCGATCTTGCTGTAAAAAACTCCTTATAGTGTTGTATTTATGATATTATGAATTTAATCATCTAATAGTATTGATCCCATAAATAGTTATCAGAATGTCTGTTCGATATATATTATGATTGTAGAAATTCAAGACGGAGCTTTATCTAATTATATCATTTGTAAATATGCTTCGCCAAGGCCAAAAAGCTACTCCTTGATAGTAACCAAATCTATTATGGATATGAGCAGAGGATATGATGGAATTTGCTTCTGTCTTTATGACTAAAGTCAATTGCCGCCTATTCTTTTTTACTGAAAGGTAACTTAGGTCGAGGTAGTCACACTGAAACCTAATCGATATACTACACTAGACTCTGCAGGATGGCCAGAATCATGTTCTGATATCAAATGTAATGACCCTTTTTTTTGGGTCATTCATTTATTTATGACTTTTACTTTTACTTGTAACTTTTTACACATTTTTTCTGATAATAATTTCTTTTAAATATGAGATCCCCATTTCTAGGTCTGCAGCTTAATCTGAGCATGTAGTTTAGAATTCCATTTTGGCATAACATCTTCCTTGGATGGTAGATCGTTGTTATTTCTGATATGACTTGAGGAATTATGCAAATGTGGGATGTTCCAATTTACAAAACTATAGAGAGATCTTTGCCTTCACTGTTGTCTCAATGTGGGATATATGCTACGAACCTCCTCGATGATAACAATAATGCCATAATGTGCTGTGTCTAATATGGCAATAACAATCTGCTGATAACCTTCTCCTATCAACTACAACTACAAAGGATTACTGTTGTTTCTGATTATGATTAGGGATATATGCAATGTGTGTGTTGCACCTTTTGATTTATCCTTCAAACTATGCAACCTGTTTGATGCCAAAGGCAAATGTTGATTGAGTAGATCCAAATATGGATACAAATAAATAGACATGACAACTCCCATGTCTTTAACCATCCTCTTCAACAACCTTATATATGTGCTATTCAACTTGGGATGTGTCCTTTTGTGGTTAGGTGTTTACGTATAATTAGTTTTATATTGGTCATTTATATGTTATTTATTATATTTCTTATTTGTGTTAATGATTTTCATTATTTAACTTTAAGTATCAACTTTTCATTGATTTAATAATATCAATATAAGAGTGTTAGTTTATAAGAATTATTAATTGATTATAATTGATTTATTTATAAAAGTATCTAAGTGAAATATGAATTTTCCATCTTAAATATGTTTATTATTATATGTAGTTGACATAGAGAATTATATCATTTAATTATATTTTAATGTTTAGGTATACATATTCCTACTAGTGTATAGTTGTTGAGTCTTATTTAGAGGTTCATGACACACTACCCAACATTATATTGCCTCAGTGAGAATTCTAGAGATGAATTGTGAATCCTTAACTTGTCCTTTACAATCATTCTTATAATATTAATTATATTAATATTTTAATTATGTATTTTATTATTTTTATTAATTATATATTATTTTTAATGATTATATATGGTATTATTATATTAATAATATATTATTCTTTATTCTTTAATAATATATTATACCATTAATAATATATCAATATTTCCTTTAATATATTATAACATTAAGAAATAATATATTTATTTATTCATAATAATTTACTTATATTACCCAAATTAGGGGACATGACAAAGATTTTTTGCAAATCCAAGAGAAAATCATTTGATGGTAGTGAAGAGAATATTAAGGTATCTAAAAGGAGTTGATGACTATGGTTTGTACTACAAGAGAAGTGAAAAGTTTGAGCTAAGAACCTACACTAATGTAGATTGGGGAGGTAATATTGATGATAGAAAAAGCACTAGTGGAGGAGCACTTTTCTTGGGAAAAAGATTGATTATAGGGACCAGCAAAAAGCAAAGTTGTACCTCACAGTCAACTACTGAAGTTGAATATGTTGCAGCTACTATCAATTGCACCAATATTGTATGGATCAAAGATTTGTTGCAAGGTATGAAGAAAGAGGTAAATGAGCCTATGATACTTAAGTTTGATAATACAAGTACTATCAACATATCAAGGAACCCTGTAATACATGCTAAAACAAACCATATTGCAATTAAGTATCACTATGTAAGAGAATTGGTGGAAGACAAACAAGTGAAGATAGAATATGTTAGCTCAAAGGAACTGGTGGTTTTTCCCAAATTGGGTTTCCACATAAATCACTATGTTATGTGTTGATCTTTTATGTGTTATGCTTGCATGTTGATTTATAGTAACTTGCTGAATACGAATATTAAAGCATGGATGAATGTATGGTTGAATGAGCTCACTACACTTAGTGAAAAAGCTTGAATTGGACATGTTGGACCTTGAATAACTGATTCACACCCCCCCTGCTCTCAGTTATTCTAAAGAATTTCAAAAAAAAAGATCAATGAATTGGCTACCAACTGCATAAGATTCCATGTTATCATAGGAAATCATGCCCAAAGAAATAACACACCTTGCTGGATGAATCTTTGGAAAATAGCAACAACAAAAAATGGTCCATAACTCAAGGTACATGGCACAAAAACTTATGCTCTCATAGGACAATGATCTAAAATAGGTCCTTAGCATGATGTCATTCATGTTCAACATGAAACCAAAAATAGTGATGGCTACTTCATAAATAGTAAACTAGTATAGAAAAATAAAATAATATTTTGGTTGATGCAAGATTATTCATTGATTCAAGATGTTTTTGCATCATAGTTGGAAGAAAATGCATACAAGTATGAATCCAAAATATAAAGTTTGATTTTGATGATCATTAATTATCTTTCCCATGATATCCATTATACAGATGTGCAGATATGTACATAGATCTAACTTAGTGTGGATGATATGAACTGTTATGTACTCTATGTTGTAGGGAATATAGTTTTCCCTACTAGTTTGGTACAATTTGTATATCAACACCATTTTCCTAAAAATCAACTTTAGGTTTGGAATATTATCCAGTGTACACCCGTCATATGTCATGGATCATCTTCCATCCAGTCATTGAGGATACTTGCCTCATCGAGATGAAATTCATTGATAGATCAATGTGAGATGCATTGAACCCAGCCACCCTTTCAATTAGGGCCTTTGAGATTGGTTTTTCCAACCATACAAATTTTCCATGAATGGTGAATAGAAAAAATCTTACTTATTCTTCATGAAAGAAGTTGGGTATGTCCACCACTTTGCTAAGCATGAAATCCATCAAATATTTATGCTCCTCTTTTAGGGATCCTTGTGAGAAAAATGTGTCCTATAGCTCTCGTATCCCTTTGTTGCCAATATCCCTAATACTAACTTCCAAATATGCACTCACATCTTCTATGAGAAAAATATTGTCATGTAGTGATGATAGTGTAGTTTCATCTCCCATGTCATTTCCCTTTTCTATGATCACCTAATATTTAGAATGTCTTCTTTTCCCACTATTGATCAGAATTACCTTATTGATTTCTTCAGCCATTTTATTTGTTTGATCCAAGATTATTTGTTGAGAAGAATTGTGAGAGATTCTTCTTGCAAATGATACCTTTGCAACTCCTCTTATAAGCCCTTTGGGTTTTTCAGTATGAAAGCACAAATGATTTCAATAATACAAAGTATCAAAGGACTCTTGATCTTTGTATATTTTTTATGGAATTGTAATGTGTAGTGGTTCAAAATGTACACCTCGTTCTCCTAAAAATGGGGACCCCCTAGCAATTTTTTTAGTCTCCTAGACCCCTAGTCAGGGGCCTGGGTCATTTTGGATCTCTTCTTGAGTGTAGATCAAGTCCTAGTCTCTAACTAGACATATAGGGTGTTAGAACTAAGAAAGAATTAGAATATTTTAAGTGTTTAGTACATAAATGTGCACTTACACACTATCACACATGTGTACCTATCCAAAGTATGTAGGTGCACTAAATGTGAAATGCACACTTATCTCCCTTTGGAGATGTGTGCCTATGCAAGTGCGCACCTCCAAAGGGTGTGCAGTGGGTCCAAAACTAAAGTACCTAAGGGAAGTTGCACATGTGTGCACCTCCCCAAGATGCACACATGCACCCCTTTCAAAAACCTTAAGCCAATGTCAAGGGTATGCACATGCACACCCCATCAAGTTACGTATGTGCACACTCTTTTTAACCAAAGCATGGACTTAAGTCCCCTCCCTCTTTGCAATTGCCACATACATGTGTACAATTGTGCACATGTACATGTACACACCTCACCTAGGTGTACACATGCACAACTACTCTAAAATGGCCTTAAAATGACATTTCAATTCACTTAGCACACTTGTCAAGGTGTGCTAGGTACATTATTGTGCATATCATGGGTAAAAGGGGGATTAACTTATTTTTTCCCTATTTTGGAGCATTTGGGATAGGTTTTTTGTTAGTTAGGGTTTGTTTTGGGTTAGATTTTCAACTCTCTAGAGTAATATTTTGCTTCTTAGTGCAAATAAAAAGGTATCCTTAATTTGTCAGGGTCAAAAATTTTGAACTAGAGCTTGGAATTGAAAACTAATTACACCATTGGAAAGAAGAAATAAAAATCTGATTTCAGTCTCTAAAATAGTGAGCATTTGGTTTCTCAATTTTATGTTGGAAATATAATAGAAGTAACTAAGAGGGGATGGGTAAATTAGTATAAATCCAAGATCCCTTAGATGTCAATGTAAATCAAAACTCTTGATTAAACTATATTCTGATGTAACTCAACAAACACACATGCACTCGATATACACTAGAAAATGTTGTAACTCGGTGAACACTAAAATAACTTGGTAATTCTTAACATGAAAATCTTTAAGATATTATTTTTGATTAATCTTACTTAACTTGGTTTCATACATGTAAATTAAATAGCATGAACACAATTGACACCAATATTTAACATGGAAACCCAATTTGGGAAAGACCACCAATTGCAACTAGTTACTAATTTTCACTCTTCTAAAGTGAGGCCTGTTAGGAGCCAACCTTGTTAAAGGTTAAAAAACACACTATTAGGTGTGACCCTATTAAAGGATTTACTCACTCTATTAGAAGTGGCCTTGTTAGAGGTCTTTAGACAATTCAATCAAGACATGCCACCTTGTTAGACGATTTACAAATAGCTATTAAGCCAACCCGGTTAAGAGATTTATATCACTACTAAAATGGCTAGAAAGTAACAATGAGATGACTTGATTTCTAATGCAACTATATTATTGATTATAGATCTCAATTCTAGCTTGTATACTTGATCCTTCCTGATCAAATATCTTTGTAACTCAACAAGGATATTTTTCTTATCCTTCCATTTCACTTCCTCTAAGAATAATTAAATATTCTATTATGTTCCACACATTCAATCCTCAACTTGACTTTATATTTATCTCTTACACATTGTCAAGTTGGCTTGAATACAACTTAGAATAATTAATATTAATCTCCTCAGTTAGCTAGAACCAATAAATAATTCAATTTAACTCAGTATGCCAGAACAAGAAAATCCTTCGTTAGCCAACCTTGCTTGATAGACACTAACTCAAAATAATTTTCCTATACTAACCAAGTGAATTTGGTTAACACTTCTTATTCACAAAATTCTTTTGGTAACCAAGTGAGCTCGGTTAACACTAGTTCCTGTTGGAATTTACAAGTGGAAAGATTTACTTCTGAGAGGGGGGTGAATCAGAAGTAACTAACTTTAACCTTTTCAAAACTTTTAGATAAAATCATTCACATGCATCTTATCCATCTAATAAATATGAAAGTAAAGACATGCATGAAAATAGATAATACACAAATTTGGTAACCTAGGAACCCTCCAAAATGAGAAGGTAAAATTGGGGTGGGGATGACACCCACAAAATGTCACTACAACAATATGTAACTATTCAAGGTTACAATGTTTGACCACTTCCAATGGTCTGCCCTGTGAAAGGCCTATCCTATTAAAGACTATACATCCTGTTAAAAGTTACCTGGTTAAAGAATTTAACTACCCTGCTAAAAGTAGGCCTAGTTAAAGGACTTTAGTACATTCACTTGGAATGCCACCTTATTAAAGGATTTACAAATGGCTGCTAGGCCAACCTACATCCATAGAATTTCCATATGTAATATTATTGCTAGAGAGTATTAGAAATCCTTGACTGAATGACTTACAATCCTCAATTACTAATTTCATATCCTTGTTTTGCTTTGACTACTCTAATCTTTGCTTGATCTGATATGTCACTCTTTCAAGTTCTGATACTCTGTTATTGATCAACTGGATTCTGCAATGCTACTCTATTCTTCACTAGGTCTTTTTACCCATTTGTACTTTTTCTATAATTCACCCATACACTTGTCTCTTGCACATCCTCTCTTGCATAATGGGTTTTAATCCTCCTTTTAAAGACTTTGAAGAATTAGGATTAGGTATGAATCTATTATCAATATTAAATCTTCATTTTCCGCTCAATTCTTGCACTTTTCCTATTTGTTGTATGCCTTATCCATTTTTCTTATTGGTTGCATGTTGATTACATAGGTAATGCAAAATATTTGATATTATCTTCAAAATCCTTCGAGATTCATCCTATGTCAGTTCCAAAAATAATTTATATCTGAGTTCGTGAAGATACAAATTCATATGTTGATCCTATGTTACTCAGCACTTACTAATTGGTGATGCTCAGCACATATAGAAATTATGTTTCACTTGACATATATACTCTGCTCGGCACCTATAGTGACTTGGCACTTGAGCTTCACTCAAAACCATCTTGAGAATTGGTTAAGTGTGTTGACACTCAATTGTTGAAACCAATCTGAGACTAACAATCTCCCCTTTTGAAATGAGTGGCAAAAACACTTAACTAAACATTGTGAATCTGATCTTTATGAGTATACTATATATTAGTTTTGGCATATGTACAATACTTCAAAAACTTGTTCAAAGGTTTTGTACACCTCACAAATTTTGTAACTCCCCCTGAGCTAATGTGCCAATTCTATAACCAAAACTTTTGTGCTAAATTTGTCTCATGCTAATGTATCTGATACTCTTTGACTTGTCTGCCTTTGTTCCTATGTACCTTGTTTCTACTTCCTGTACTCTATATTTGTTCCCCTTTCACATCTTCTTGCAGTTTTGCATCCATTTGGTTTTATTACTTCCTCAAATTTTGAATGTCTCCCCCTTTGGATATTCTTTATTACTTTCATCAAAGAATGTATTATCTCCCATTCTTATTCACATCTCCCCCAAAACATTATATCTTCCCATTCTTATTAGATGGAGTAATAAATTATCTCCACCTTTTTGACACTTATGTCAAAGGGTCCTAAGAATGAATAGAATAATTTGCCAAAAATGTTTTATTTACCTCCACAATCATCTTGATAGAAGAATCCTAATTATCTAAAGCACTCTCTAATGATTTGTGCTAGATGGCTATCTCTACTACAAGATGTATAAGGCCTTCTAAAGTATAAAGATTAGGATCTTTCTTCAGAACATTTTCTACATAGGCCTATTCCTTATGGAGTACTTCTTAATGTGGGCTAACAAAAGATTGAATTTGCATCAATTTGACCTTGATATTGGTCAATTCTGTTGTCCATATAGATAACTCCTTTTGTGTGTGAAGTGTAGTTGCAAAATGCAGTCTCTAATGATTTGTGCTAGATGGCTATCTCTACTACAAGATGTATAAGGCCTTCTAAAGTAGAAAGATTAGGATCTTTCTTTAGAACATTTTCTACATAGGCCTATTCCTTATGGAGTACTTCTAAATGTGGGGTAATGGAAGATTGAATTTGCATCAATTTGGCCTTGATATTGGTCAGTTATGTTGTCCATACAACTAAGTCCTTTTGTGTGTGAAGCGTAGTTTCAAAATGCTTCTCACTCTAAGCTAGATCTTTGGGTAGCTGTGTGCTAGAAATCTTTAAATTTCATTCCAAGCTTAGTATCCTTTGGCTAGTTTTTTGTGTGAAATATGATGAATCACACTTGGAGTACAATAAGAATACATTCCCAAGTATTATTTTTGCCTTTTCAATCTGCTTAGCCAATTCAACTTGTGAGAGTGTTGTTTCACTTGATAATTTCTCATTCACTTTCATCTAAAACTTATTTTTTGACCATTCTAATATTTTTACATTTGTATCAAGATCTTCATTCTATACCTGGTCCACAATATTGGAAAATTACTCCATGATAGGTTGGGTTTCATCAGGTACTTGCAAGCTAAAAGCATCAAGTAATATATCTTTAATTTCCACCAGTACTTGCTTCTACCTATACTCATTTCTAAGTATCTCTTGTCTCTTCCTTCTTCCAAGTGCCTCTTGCACTTCATTTATTTGTGCTAAATTAATTATCGTTGAATCATAACTAGGTATGAATATTTCTTCATCAAGTTTAGGGTCTCCATAGTGAAGTACCCTTGCAACCCTAGTGTAGCTCGAGCCTAGTGCTAAAATCTACAATGACATTGCATCAGTACTTGACTTCTTAGTAGGAGTCCCCGAGGTAGGAAAGTTCACAAATATTTGTATTTCCTCTTGCTCCTTAGGGGTCTTCTCCTCTTCTTTCTCCTCTTCTCTACTGCCTTGATCAATAATGTTAATTTGAGGAGGTACACCTTGACTTTGTGTAGTAGGAACATCTTTTCCTATTTGTTCCTTTGTTCACTCCTCGACAATTGTTGTTGTTGTGACTGTGTTTTCAACCTTAGCAATATTATCCTATTCTTCTTGCTCTTTGGGTTGATCTATTGTAGCTATGTGAGGTTGTGTAGGTGGTTTTTGAGTGTTTTCCTTCTCCCTTGTAATTTTTTCTACAACCTTTTGTAGTTCATCCACACTGACCAAAATTGGGTTTATACAAAGTTGTGATTGCATTGTAGTTTGGTGAAGGATCTTTTTGAGATCCTCTGTAGTAAGTAGATTGATTTTTTGGCCTAAGGTGTCAATAAAATCCTTTACAAATTTTTTTTTTGAAGGTGCTATTTGTGGAGGACTTGGTGGTGGCATTTGGGTGTCTTGGACACTCTTTTCTTCTTGCTACTCTTTAGTTGTTGCCTCATCACCTTGTGTGTTCTCCACTATTTCTTTTACTTT